>CM034242.1:23491657-23971657 GCA_019916065.1 Vitellaria paradoxa | reverse complement strand
AACCAACTAGTGTATGATTTAGAGTTCAGTTCAGTCTCCTCTTCCATTTTTCGTTTGAGAAAGATCCTGATCCGCTAGAGCCGAACCCGGTCAGTGCATCGAGCTGTTTTTTGGAATCATGAAATACTCGAACCGTGGCACCTAAGCCTTTATTTAATTTAAGTGATAGGGGGCTTTCCTTGCTTTCTCTGAAGAGGGGCTTTTGATAAACGAGTTAAAGAGAGTGAAAGACTTGCCGTCACCTACTTAAAGTCCTCGAGTACTACGCTATCCGGAAAGCAAGATTGATTTTACTACTGGGATCCGAAGGTTTTTTTCTCTGCGAACTCTGACTCTGGACTAAATTGATGAAAGAGCGAGCCCCTCTTTGAAGCCTTCGGACTAAATATGCAACCACCACTCTCTCGTACCGAAAATACAAAAAGAACTTACTTTACTGCCGAGTGCCTACAACGGGAGTATTAGACTCCAAAGCTTGAAAGAGCTTGACGGATAGATTGATTTGATTCCGGCTCTCCCAAGAGTTGAAGCATCCAAGCAAGAAAGGAAATATTCTCTAAGCGCCCTAGAACTGTTCTGCGACTTCCCAAGAAACCGGCATCTGTCTTTTCCAGAAAACATAGGGGATTTCTTCTCTAAGCCTTAAAAAATGGGGCTAAAATGACGAACCTACCTCTTTCTACGAGCGCTGGAACTTGAGTACCGAAACTAAACTACTGCTTTTTCTTCGAGTGCGGGCTCTCTTAGGTGAAGTCGTAACAAGGTAGCCGTTGGGGGCTAGATTGAATCCCCACCTCCATTCTCTTGGCAAAGCATTCCTGGCACCGACGAATCCCACGGGGAAGAAAGAGGGGTGTGAGATGAGGTGAGCCCACCTATGTAGCCACACTAAGAGAGAGCCCCAATGATGTTGATCAGGGCCCTACCCCGGAGTCTATACTTCAAGTTTTTGAGGAGTTCCAAGATGTTATGTCCAAGGAGCTCTCCAAGTCTTTACCGGCGGGGGATAGTTCACAAGCTTCGTATATAAGTCAGTCTCAGGTCGAAGTGCTTCACCCCAGTTTTCAATCTTCTAGGATATGACCTCCTGTGATTCATAGTTTTAGTGAGAAGGTAACTCTCTCTATCAAAATGGAACTTTCTCTATGTATGGCTCTAACCTGGCTAGGATTAATAATGAGGCAGTTCAGGAACTATTAGCTCTACTCGAGCTATGCCCTCTTTTGCCTTTGGGCTGCTGCCCCTCTCCCAGTAAATCCTTAACCTCTTCCATCGGTTGAGAGGAGCTTTTATTTTCTTATTAGTATCCCCTTCAAATTGATTGAGACAAGCAAGCCTAAAACGAGAGTCCCACAGGGTTTACTTTTTCCTCGAAATAAAGACGTTGCTTCGAGCTGGAATTCATTCAATGCATTAATAAAGAACTTTTGAAAACGTTGGTACACTCTTTCAGATTCAGACTTAGTCCCGCTTTGGATAGCAAAGATCATATCGTCCGCGTATCTTACATATCACAAGCTCTCTTCTTTCTTCATAAAGGTATTCATCTTAACATCAAGTTGGTGAAGAAAGATGTTCATTAGAACGAGAGAGAGGTTTTATTCCCTCTCTCCAGTTAAGTACCTACTCGTGGGATTAGAGCAGATTCGCTTGTCGTTGTATTGTGTCACATTGACTGCAGTTTATTAATCTATCTGCTATCCGTTGAATCTCAATCTCGTATCAACAAATTCTGAAAGAACTACTTGAAAAGGAGGAATCCCAACGTTGAGTCATAGTTGGAGTTCAAAGAACAAGTCCCTCTGCAGCCTGTACAGAAAGCTCTTCTTGTGCGCGAACAATCAAAGAAAGATACATCCTATCTAATGATGCAACTACAATAGCATAGCAACCAAGGAAGAAAGAAGCAAGGCAAGGCTTCGTGGCACTACTTTTGAGACAGCTCATGTTCCACTACCAATTATTGTATCTTCGTTTCGATCGGTTAATAAGAAAAATAACCCCTACTTTTCTCGAAAGAGTGGATCACATCCACTTTCCTATGAAAGAAGCCGCCCTACTCACCAACCTTTCCACACTAATTTCCAGAAAGAATGCTTTGAATGGTAGCTTTGCTCCAAAAAGTACCACTAGACAGCAATCTAAATGGATAACCTTCGCACTTGGTATTCCACATTAGTAATGTCATCGGGAGAAGCTCCTGCTTTGATGCTGGCCAACTAGGAGTAGGTTCCGGTTGCTCTTTCTATGATGTTATTTCGACCTCGTAAAGATATTAGGACTTTCACACGGACATTGAGACAGAAAACATTTGATCAGTTTCCTAGCGTGACACGCTATGATCACCGTCAAAGACAGGATTCGAGGCCTTTGTCCCCATTGCTTGTTAGTTAAGTAGGGAGAGAGAACGCCCCATTTCTTGATTACGAAGATTACTTTCATAGCAAGCACGAATCTCGATGATTAAACATTTTGTTTGGTATTTCGACATGTGATTCACTGCCGAAAGCTCCTTCTTGTACGCTAGCACTTGAGGGGGTGGTTCGGCTACCTTTTTCGTTGTGTTTGTGGATGGAACATAATTTCTTTTTCTCTTATTGCTATGCCATTGATGAAGATTCATAGCTTGGGAAAAGACCAGAAATCCAACCTTTCGGCATTGCGATAAAGTATTGACGGAGCAGAGTGAAAGGCACCACATCGAAAGAGAGGGCAGGGGAAAGACCCGGACATTGAGAGGCGGACAAGGAGGTTATATCGCTCTAAAATAGGTATTGATAACGAACCACGAACCCTAGCTTTTAAGCCGAAGAAAGAAGCAATCAATCATACCCCTGGAACAAAAAGATATTGCACTTCAAAATCGTTACTAGAAGCACTGCAAGCGCACTTCCTATCTAGGCAAACCAAACCCGAAAAAGCACCTCCCCCCCTTGCAAGAGCGGGTGTGCGGGAGAACAGAACTGAGCATCAAGGCTGCAAGACAGAAGGAAAGTTCTCGCGTGCAGGAAAGCTTTTTCACCATCCATTGGGTATTTGTTTCTATCTCGCTCTCCCAACTCATACTTATGTTAGGCGGGCTCAATGCCGGATATTTACCTCTGGAGATCCTTCTCTTTGAATTCCCGGTATTCAATTGTCTTCCTTGGTTCCACCATTCCATTCAAGAAGCAGATTGCCGCGAAGGCTGTTTCTCAAGCATAAAGCGAGAGTTTTCGACCCTTTCACATCAATCGACAAAGAAAATTGCTGATAGAATCCCAGTTTCTTTACTAGGAAATCAACGCGTTGAAAGATCTTTGATCTCACCTGGGAACAAGTCCAACAAAGCACTTTTCCCTACCAAATTCTATCTATCCCTGCCTGCTTCTTCCATTCGCTGAGCTCTGAGCTCCTTTGGCAAATCATGATGTGCGTATGCTGGCTACTCTGCTTTGGTAGTGCGTTAACTAGTAGTTAAAGTTAACTACTGATTAAGGATTTGGTACTGACACCCGTCTAACTAAAAGCCTTTCGAAAATATATATTGGATAGGGTATACTCCTTTTGCTTACAACTTTCTCAAAGACTCTGTGACTTGGGAAGTCCCGAGACCGGGGTCAAGCTACAACCTGTGGATCGTCAAAAAGGTCGTTTTCCTGCTTGCAGAAAGCCCTTTTCGACAATTTGCTTCATGAATGTGAGGGATTAATCATAAAAACCTGATGTACGATTTCAGCAGATCATAAGTGAGCCTGCTTCTTGCTAGCCTTGCAATCATTCATCAACTTCAAGGCGAGTTCAAAAGCTTGACAATTGACTTTGGAGAGCCCTGCTTGGACTTAGCTCTTCCATAAAAGCAGAGTAGACAATATGTCTAGTAGTCTACTAGGAGCAAAGAGGAGCTCACCAAGCGGAGGAGCTTTTTGCAACCAACTACTTAACTAGTCCAGAGCAATGTCCCTATGCTATGTTCCTGTCTCGAGGCAAGTCTGCTATCTTCACCTCGTTGTCTGCCTTTACTTAGTCTTTCTTTCCTTGACAAGAGAACTGAAATCCTTCCCTTCATCGGAAAGATCACAAACAATTAATCCACTGAGGCACTTTCACGAGAAGGTTGTTTTCTTAGCTTAGCGTTTAATGGCATGTTTATGAACCGGTTGTCAAATACTATACGAACAGTCCTCTTCATTGCTCTAGGCCAAGGCTAGCAAATCAAACAACTTTATGTTCTGAGACTTAAATTTCTTAAGGGAAATAGCCTCCTCAGGTTGAGTAACAGGACCCTCAATGAACTCAGACATCCCTCTGGGTTCAATGGCCGGAGTGAAGGTGCGAGACCAAATCAAATAATTGGTACCATCCAATTTAATGCCATAAATATCCAAAGGAACATTCTCCAACTGTCTGTCATATGAACTCGAGACATCCTTATTATTAGAAACTTTAGCCACAACATCTTTTGAAATGTCAGACATATTGAAATGCAAAAAAAATTCCAGACACCGAGGAGTAGTTGGGGGCTAAATAATAAGAATAACTCTTGTAGGAGAGATATCTCAATCCAAAAATAGTCAAATCAACCAGCCAAAGATATAAGAAGAAAAAAATGCCAGCTGAAACCAAAATAGGAGCAAAACAGCACCACCAGAAATAAACAGAAGAAAAAAACAGCATGTGAGCAGTACCCGCGATGAACAGTGTTGCAATGAACAGTACCGCGATGAACAATACGCGACGAACAGTACCACGATGAAGAAGATCAATAAATCAATTAGGGTACAAGACCACCCGCTCTGATACTATGTAAAGTTTGATTGTGAGGCAAAAGAATAGGTTTTTTTCTCATTACGTGAAATATATACAAGAGGAGAAAATAAAAAATTACAATAAACCTCTAACTACAAACTATTTACATGAGTAAATGTAAATAACCTACTAATTATACATAATTACAGTTATACCCATAACTTAACAGGTATATGCCTTGTGAGTCAGGGATTTGGAGAATTTCCTTATTCATAAGTCTTTATTTGAGGCATGCACTCCAAGGGAGTCAATGAAACGAACCATATGTTCTTTGGCATTACCTTTCTTCCCATCAAACTTGACAAACTTCATAACAGTGTATCCCTTAGGGTATGTGAGCTTGGAAATCGCTGCGGGGTAAGGAGGGCGAAGATTTAACTTTGAGCCTGCGGGAACAACTGTACTTTCTTGCTACACTAAATCTCTGACATGGTGCCTCAACTGATCTATATTAAGCAGGGGTTGTTGACCTTGAGGAATTTGGGTCTGGATAGGAAAAACAGGGATGAATAGGATGGAGCTTGAGTGAAAGTAGGTAGGCGGGGTTGGCGGGAGTTCTTAGCTCAGTAGAGGATGAGGACTAAGTGGGGTTTGCAGTAGTTGGACAAGTGGGGGATGTTTTGCTAGGAGTGAAATTTAGAACGGTAGGGTTTACTTGGGATAGCATAGTCTAGGCAACTTCTTGCCATCCCAAGTTTCTGTGGTGTTATGGTGGAGTATGAGTTGCTTTAAGGTGTAGTGGGTGGGATGGTTAAGGCTGAGGGAGGAGGCAATGCAAAGTTTTATTGGAGGGTTTTGAGGGCCTCCATCATTGCCTCCTGTATTTGTTGATGGTAGATTGGGATTGTTGAAAGGCTAGGACTTGTTTGGTAAACACTCTCACTTGATCCACCATGGCTGACATTTCTGCTGGTGACTCTCTATCTTGAGATCTACTTTGTTATTGTCTTGGTCATTGGCCATGATCGATTAGTCAACACTCTTTCCTAGTGGAGTATGTTGGGGGGGTTGTTGACCTAGAGAGGTCTAGCCTTGTGGGAACAATGTTGACAATTGACTATGGCAAAATCTCCAGAGTTCGAAGTTGACTTGGCAGGCCATAATGGGATAAAGATTCCCTGCACAAATCTCTCTCTAGATTAGTTAGGTGAATCCCAACGGTTTCCTGATTCTAGCATCTAATCTGCTGAATCCCTGATGGTCTCACAAGTTGTTAGTTCATTCGAGAGATCCCAGGACCTTGTTCCTAATTTAGGAAATAAACTGTTCTGCGGGAGAGGTGTTCTCGCAGCTATATTGTTGCATGCTAAAGTGGCTCTCCCATGGTTGAACGACATATTTGGGGAATATGGTCATGCCATGAGAGGATGGGGGAAGGTGAACTTGGGCATCACAACCATTGCCTACGTACCTACACAATTCATAATAAAATATAATCCCATAATATTACTAATATTATTTACTTTTATAATATTATATAATATTTCTCTTAAGGAGGTTAATGGAACAGTATAGAGAAGGTCAAAAAGATTTACATATGGTGTTCATCGATTTAGAGAAGGCATATGATCGGGTTCCTAGGGAGATTCTATGGAGAGTATTGGAAAAGAAAGGAGCGTGTGTCGCATATATTGAGGCGATAAAGGACATGTATGATAGAGCCATGACATCTATACGGACGACTGGTGGAGAGACTAATGAGTTCTCTATCACGATTGGTTTACATCAAGGCTCAACGTTAAGCCCGTACTTGTTTGCTTTAGTTATGGATGAGATTACAAGACATATTCAAGATGAGGTGCCGTGGTGTATGCTATTTGCAGATGATATTGTTTTAGTAGATGAGACGAGAGAAGGAGTGAATGCTAAGCTAGAATTGTGGTGGGATACGTTAGAGACAAAAGGGTTTAGGCTAAGCCGATGCAAGACGGAATATATGGAATGTAAGTTTAGTCAAAATAAAATAACGGGCAGTATAGAAGTAAGTTTAGGCACACAACAGATTGTAGAGAAAGATAAATTTAGGTACCTTGGATCTATAGTGCAACAAGATGGAGGGATTGATACTGATGTAAGTCACAGGATTCAAGCTGGGTGGACCAAATGGAGGAGTGCTTCGGGGGTTTTGTGCAACCGAAAAATCCCCCTCAAGGTGAAAGGAAAGTATTATAAGGTAGCGGTTAGACCAGCGCTGCTATATGGATCAGAGTGTTGGGCAATAAAGCATAATCATGGTCAGAAGATGGCAGTTGCGGAGATGAGGATGCTAAGGTGGATATGCGGGATTACAAGGAAAGATAGGATTAGGAACGAGGAGATTAGGGGCAAAGTAGGAATAGCACCGATTGAAGATAAAATGAGAGAAAATCGATTAAGATGGTTTGACCATGTTAGAAGGCGTCCAGCAAAGGCACCTGTTAGAAGGTGTGAAAGTATGGAAATTGTCAGGAGTAGGAGAGGTAGAGAAAGACCCAAGAGAAGTTGGAAAGAAACTATTAAATATGACCTGACTTACCTAGATTTATCGGAGGACATGCCCCTAAACAGATCTAATTGGCGTCGACAAATATATATAGCCGACCCCACCTAGTGGGAAAAGGCTTGGTTTGCTTTGGTTTGGTTATATTATACTCTTCCAGTTGGTTCGGTTTGGTTTATTTTTGGTTCGAGTTTGGTTCGGGTTAAGCAATAGTCAACCCGAGAATCAAACCGAAAATATCAGTTTGCTAATTTTTCAAACTGGAACTGAACCGAAAATGATATAAACCCGAATCAATTCGAGCCAAAGTGATTGGATGATCGGATTGGTTCAGTTTCCAGGTTATTCGGCTTTTTTGTGCACTCCAACTTTTAACGGTAAATATGAAGCTATTTGATTCTTAGGAAAAGACTTTTTTAGACATTTCAGAGAAGTAATATATTGCAAGACACGTGTGGCTATCCGATTAATTAGGTAATATGCAGTTAAAATAGCATCCCTCCATAAATATTTTGCAACATGCATAGAAAACCTTAGAGCCCTTCCAACCTCTAATAAGTGCCGAATACTTCTTTCGGTGAAGCCATTTTGCTGTGAGGTATCACAACAAGTAGATTAATGTTGAATGTCTTTTTCTTTCAAAAAATCTCCCAAACATGTGTAAAATACTATGTACCATTATTAGTTCGAAATGTGCTAATATTTGTTTGAAATTGATTCTCAACCATACTATAGAAATCCTTGAATAATTTTCAATTTTAGGATTTTTTTCTCATCAAACATACCCCAACAGAGGCAAGTATTATTTATGAAGGTCACAGACCATTTTTTTAGAGAAACTTGTGATTTTTGAGGGATCCCAAACATCATTGTGAATTAAATAAAAAGGTTTCAATGAACAATATGGTTTTGATTTATAAGGAGTTCGATGACTTTTATATAAATGACAAATTTCACGATTAAACAAAATACAATCCAAATTTTTAAAGAAACTAGGAAATAATTTATTTAAATAAGGAAAACTAAGACGTCCTAGTCTAAGATGCCAAAGCATTATTTGATCTTGCATAGAGACTGAACTGATATTACCACTCAAACTCTGAGCATGTTTATCGTTGGAAAGGTTGTCATCGAAATAGTAAAGGCCATCAATCATCCTAGGACTGCTGGTCATTGTCCCCAAGTTCTGCTCCTGAAATTCACAATGGGAATCGAAAAATATTACACAACAGTTAGAATAGCGTGATAATTTACTGACAGACAAAAGATTACATGAGAGTTTAGGAACATGGAGAACAGATTGCAGTTCAATGGTTTTTGAAATTTTAATTGAGCCTTTTCCAGAAATGGATGAAGGGCTTCCATCTACAATCGTAATTTTGTTATTACCAGGACAGGGTGAACGTGATTTCAACAAATGAGAAATGCTGGTCACATGATCTGATGCACCTTTGTCAATAATTCATAGTGCGAAAGTTAGACCACTAGAATAGGCACAATGAGTTTTACTTGATTGGGGCAAAGAACAAATTGTAATACCCGATGGTGGATTGGATTTTAGCAGTTGAACAAGATGATCCACCTGCTCTTTGCTATAAAGGCTGGTTTTGGCCGCATTAGCTTTGGGAGTCATGTGATTGCCTTTATCACTAGGTTTACTGCTCTTCTAGTTTCCTGGTTTCCCATTGAGTTTCTAGCAGGTTTCCCAATTATGACGGGGTTTATTACAGTAGTCACACCAGACTCGTTGTCTCTCTTCGAACTTCCACAGGTTGTCGTATGGTGAACCTTTTGCAGTAGCATTACCAGCTGCAAGTGCACAATATTCAGTGGTATTAGTAGTAGTCAGGGAAAATTTTTCAACAGATCCTGCAGCTCCCTTCTTGCCCAGCATAACATTTCGACGGCTCTCCTCTCTTCTTACTTTTGAAAAGACTTTTCCAATGGAAGGATGGGGTTGTCTGCCCATAATTCCCCCCTAACCTCATCGAACTCAGCATTGTGTCCAACCAGGAATTTAAAAATCCTGGCACTTTCCACTATTTTCTTGTGATGATTACAATCATCAAGAATTTTCAACTGATTATAATTGAACAAATCCAAATCTTGCCAAGGTCTCTTGAAGACATGAAAGTACTTAGTCACGTTGCCTTCTCCTTGCGGTACTTCGCCAATTTTTTTGCTAGAATTCATAGCTTTGAGATTGTTGCTGAGACTGTAATACATTTCAACAACATTATCCAAGAGTTCTTTTGTAGTAGGATAACACATATAGTTGGCAGGTATATCCTCATTCATGGGGTTTATAAGCCATGCCATGATCATGGAGTTCTCCACATTCCATGTAGCATTCTGATGAATTTGCCTTTTGAGGAGCTTTTATCTCACCAGTCAGATACCCAATCTTGCCTTTCCCTCAGATATGCATTCGTACAAATTGGGACCAACAAAGGAAGTTTCCTTCATTGAGTCAAATGGTTGTAATTCAGACAGAATGAGAGTTGGTATGGCTGATTTTTAGTTTTTTGCAAAGACAACAGTTGAAGATCCGGATGAAATATCTGACATGATGACAGCTATTTTAATCAGCTGAAAGGCTGGGAAACAATTAGTTTTTTTTTTTTTTTTGGGTAGCAATACAACATGAGCAACCTTACTTTGATGAGAAGTACCAAATATCTACAGCAGAAAGTTGGGAAGACCACAAGAAGCTTGCATGAGGGCTGCAATGGCTGATGAAGGCTGACTATGGTTACGCGAAGGCAACACATGGGCTGCACGATGGCCGACCATGGTCGACAAAGGCCGATGAAGGTCAACGATGGCTGGGTGAGTATCAATGAAGATCCTAGTTCTTCGGCAATGGCTTTTGGCTGCGGGATCGAGATCCACCGACATCGGATGAAGGCAGTCGGTGTGAGATCACAGCCTGCTCTGATGCCATATGAACTGGAATTAAAGTTGTATGAGTCTTATATATTCAACCTAATTTACAAGGTAGGTATTTATAGAGTTTATAAATGAAGAAAAATAGGAAGGAAATAACTGAATCCTGATTTTTAGGAATAACATATCTCCTAAAAATATGTGCAGCTATAAACTAATCCCCATAATTACTAATTTGCACAAATTACAAAATGTCAACGGCTACAAATGATAACAGATATTTTGTAACAGTTTGTATTGGACTTGAATTTATACTCTTCATTCAATGCCTCAACTTTCTCTTGCAGAATCCTGTCAGAAGTTTTACTGGTCGTGAGAAATATAAGAGACCATTATGGGTAACCGATGTGCTAGATGCACCCTCAGTGGTGAGAATCCTATCTTGTCCTTTCTGTGTGTAATGGAATTGGAACATTTGTGTGTCACATCCCTTTCATTGGAATGTTTGTTTGTCAACCCTTTCACTTGGTTTATTGTTCTGTTAATGTTGTTTTTATTTTTTTGGAAAAGTATTTATTTGGGGATTTGGAAAGGTTTGGGTTGGGTTTGAATTTGGTAATTTAGGAATTCTTTTCCATAGAGACCTAGAGGAGGAGAGAGTGGATCCTTTCTGTTAATGTTTATGCACAATGTAAAGTGAAATTGTTATAATGTCTGCATGCTTGAGTTTTACTTTGCATGTGTCAGCCTTGAGTTAAGAGATTTAGGGGGCTGCTTTGCTTTTTTTGTTTGAGGTGGTATCACCCACGAAGCGAGTCTAATATATATATCTTGCATTTATAGTTCAAGATACTGATTTGGGCGGTTGTATTTGAGATTATACATAGTTTGTTCCTCTCTGGTCCTGAATAACAAGGCTAACATCAGCTTGTGGTCTTTAATTTTTGTCTTCTCGTGTTTTAATCTTCTAGGAGAATGGTCCATTTTATTGTGCTTTGGAATAATTTCATTGTAAAACAATGTCTATGAGCTTGTACTTTTGCCGACCATTTAATTGTGTGCTTTGATAATTCTTTATCCTTGTGTTATTTCCACAGAGAGTGCAGGAAATGGTGATGTTGTCAACCAGTGTGTTGATTATTAAATGGTCAGCAAAAGGGAAGCCAAAGTCTATACTTGCTAGCATAGGAGGAGACTTGATAGTGAAAGTTACTTCGCAATTTACTCTGAATCAGATTAGTGGCCAAGTGGTTGAGCATGAAGAGTTTTGGAATTTATCAGCATCATCAACCATTGTTCAGGCTTATTTCTGGTCATCATGCCGTCTTTTTGCTATAATTGAAACTGGAAAGGATGTTGCTGACTTTGTGAAGAACCTGACAAGCCGTTTTTTAACTCAAAATCAGAACTTGGAGATTCATCCTGACCCTTCTGGTGATCCAACAAAGGTAAGTCCTTCCAACAAGTACTTCATTAACTTTCTGAGTCTCCCTTCATGTCCCTATGAACTCTACTGTTCTTTATTGATCAACATATATATTTGCCAGGAGACATTAACTCTTGCAAAGACCACATGAAACTCACAAGAAACAAGGATAAAACTATTCAAAAATACATTTTATCAGAGTTAAGAACTTCTAAAAACAAAGTTAAATGGAACAATTGAGAGAAAATTTGTACTTCACATAAAACCATAATTTTCAAAGCCACCATTTTGTAAAGACAACTGAAAATAACTTAAAGGTTACAAATTTTAAAAGTTTGATACCCCCCCCTCTTATCCATCGATGGATGAATTTTATTCATATAGACTATATTATGGCTATGTTTGATTGGGGATTGAATGATAGAGTATAAGAAATACCACGGGATAATACATGGGATTGGATATAATATGAGATTAATTTTATACGTGAGATTATATTTTTGGTGTTTGGTTGATGGGATACAAAGTGGGATAAAAGATATGATTTGACATGAAATATGAGAGGAAATAATTTTGAATCCTTATATCTTGGCGGGAAGCAAATCCGGGGGGTTGGGAATATATAATATCACCCCCCTATGGTATTAAATGGGGGATAAGTAGTGTAATTCGGAGTTCTAGTACTGTAAACCAAACACATGACTAAAGTCAACTTGGTCAAAAATAGTCGAATCCCCCAAAGTAATTCAGCAAACAAACACAGCCTATATGTCTTTTGTGGTAGACAAATCAATATCAAAATATTTCATACTTACCCCAAAAAAATAAAAAAAAATAATAATATTTTATATATATTGAATTCTGAGGAAATGAAAGATTTTAAAAATTAGTTTTCTTTTAACAAATAGAAACACATGATATTCATTATGCACAAGGGAGACTAATGAGAGTTGGACCATAAAAGAAATATAAAAGTTCTCAAACAGTAGATTGTCTAGGGAAAAAATCAGTGCCTATCAAATGAATTCAGGTGAGTTCCTTTTGATCTTCAGCACTTAAAACCAGAGCCTCCTGATATATGATGTTGAACATCTAAAACGATAACTAGGTGCACAAGGCTCTTGCATTGTGCATTTAAAAAGTTCATCGACTTGATCATTAATGAAATTTCTGAAATCTGGCTGGATCAATAATAATGAATTCAGTTACAGTTTTTTTTTTTTAAGGTCAAAAAGAATATATTAATATATAAAATAATAACAAATTCAAAGGGGCATACCCCCAAATAAGCAGCAAGCTCATAACAACGCCACAACCGACAAATTCAAATCCACATAGGATCAAACTCAAACTAATACATGAGTTTTAAAACAGACACAAATGGCAAACAACAACTGCATAGATCAGCAGCAACCATCAAAGCTTAAATGTTATGCTCTATCAGGACCAATGAAGGTAATCTCCATGCATCCACCAAGTCTTGGTTCCGAGAAGTAACTTTGAATTTAGTACAACCACTAATGCGTTCACGAACCATGTTGAAAAGATTCCTCATTAGAGTACCCACATCCGAATGGTTGTTCTCAAAAAATCTTCTATTCCTCTCCTGTCATACCATGTATACCATGCCTGCCAAAGCAAGTTTTAACAATGTTTTCCTCAAAGACTTTCATTTTAAATTCCTATAGGCCAAAGAGATACGCTCCAACCAATTGGTGCGAGTAATCTAAAAATTGCATAAGCCCACAACATGATTCCAAATGTCACTAGTAAAGGAGCACTTGACAAACAAATGATCATGATCCTCTATCCTATGGTGACAAAAGAGGCAATTCATGATTAAGTCGGCCATAAGATAGAAGCTTATCTTCCGTACATAACTTTTGACGAATAGCAAGCCAATAGATGGTCCCAATCAACACAAGGATGCTTTATTCTTAAATCCTCCCAAGCTTGCCAAATGGAAAAATCCACATTGCCATTATTCCATAGCGCTTGATCATCTCTACCAACGAGTGGGGGATTCTTCATCTCAATTGTCCTTGGGAGTCCAAAATCATATCTGATTCTATCCCCCCCCCCACAAAAAAAAAAAAAAAAAAAAAAAAAGATATTCCCATTTGGCAACCATCTATCATACCAAAGAGAAACATTCCTACCATTCCTAACTCTGTAGCTAATTCTCTCTTGAATCTTGGTTTTGAGCTTAAGAATTTTCCTCCAGGTCCATGAGCATTTAGTAGGAATTTTGCAACCTGAAAGTGTTCACACTTAAGGAAAGTAGCTCTTACCCATTTGGCCCACAACGACAAAGAAGCATGATTACAAAGAAGCCAAATATACCTGGTCATAGCAGCTTGATTCTTATCTTTAATCTTTTTAATCCCCAATCCTCCTCCTGCTTTAGTGCGAGTTACATTCTCCCATGCCACTTTAGCTCTTGTTTTAACAAGACTAGTGCCCTTCCATAAGAAAGCTCTGAGGGGAGCTTCAATGTCTTTCAGCATTTTAGTCAGCAGAATGAAATGATAAGCCCAGAAAGATTGAATACTAAAGAGAACAGGTTGTATGAGTTGCGATCTACCAGCGTTGGATAGAAATTTATTTGTCCAAACCTTAATTTGCCTAATAATCTTCTCCACCAAAGCCTGGCAATCCACGACACTTAATTTGGTAGAAATTAATGGAACTCCAAGATAGCAGATAGGCAATGAACCTCTGCTGAAACCCACATCATCCAAAATCACGTGCTGTTCAACCTCATTAATGCCAGAAAGGAATAACTCAGATTTCCTCAAATTGGGTGTAAGACCAGATAAGAAGAAAAGAGATGGATGGCATCAGTCAAGACCCAAACTGTCATCATATTGCCTTTGCAAAAAAGCATCAAATCATCAATAAAAATCAAATGTGAAATCTTCGTAGAGTTGCATCTCCAGTGGCAGTCAAACTTAGAAATTTTTCTTGAAATGATCCTGGAGAGAACTTCCATGCAAATAACAAAGAGGTAAGGAGAGGTAAAGGGTCTTCCTGCCTTAGACCTTTTTCTCCCTTGAAAGAAGCCATTCACTTCTGCATTGATATTGATTGAAAACATAGGAGTAGAAACACAAGTTCTAATCCACCTAATAACCTTATAAGGGAAACCAAACAATTCTAAAGCATTGCATAAAAAAGGCCAACGCACAGAATCAAATGCTTTCATCAAATCAACTTTCATAGCACACTTGGGAGCATCCATACCTTTGTGATATCCCTGCAGTAGCTCTTGGGTTAATGGAATATTGTCACTTATTTGCTTTCCATGCACAAAAGCAGCTTGGGCTTCATTGATCAAATCTGGCAACACCCGTTTCACATGCTTTGCAATAATCTTTGTAATGCATTTGTAAATGGTATTGCAGCAAGAGATAGGACGGAAATCAGTGAGCTTTGTAGGATTTTGGACAAGATAAATAAGAAATTGCATAATCATTCATACCAATGTCATGAAATATTACATGTTAGCAATTAAAAAAAAAAATTATAAAGCTAACAATTTTGCTTCCCTTTTTTGTTATTGGAATTGACAAATTAAGGGAAAGTAAAGAAGTATAATCACAGCACAAGTTAATAATAGTCACTCCACCACCACCAGCTTCTCCATCTTGTGAGTTTCTCTGAAAAAATCGGCCACTGTCTATTTTGTGCTTAAAAAATACATGACAAAAATTAAAAAAAAAAAGAAGGAAAATTTTACAATAAATTTATCAAAAGAATTTTAATTCTCCTATATTCAAACATGTAAACCAATCATTCAATCATTTTAATTAAATTAAAATCCATCATCTCAAATAAATTTTCAAGATCGTGTCATGAAATGAATTAAGCCATAAAATCTAACAAAAGCTCATGTGCGTGTGAATTTATGATCAATTAAGCATATATTCTCCCCTTTAAACAAATCACAAGAATAATAGACTATCCTTGAAGAACCAAATAAATTGTGAGCAATGTTTTCATTTCATTTTATTTATTTTATTTTTGGATTTTTTTGTAATTTTCATTAATTAAATTTCAACCATCCAAAATATTTTTTTCTTCATGAATATCGCTTTCAAGGTCTTGGCGGCTTTCACACACTTATAGGTAGGTAACCTTTTTTTCTATGTCGTCTTTTCTTAGTGGGTGGTTATTTTGATAACCAACATGTCAATAGAATGGCTTCACTCTAGTCTATTGGAAGCCCTTTCTAAGATAGGGTACATTATACCTTTAATTGCTTATCATCATTTTTTCATTGTGTCAAGTATTAACCCAAAATCCATGGGCACATAGATGGGAAGATATACATAAAATCACTCAAGTGTTTAAAAAAGCACATCAAAATTATGGTAAAATTCATCAGCACACTTCTTTTCAATTCACAAGAGATGAGGAATTTTTATTTAACACAATTTATAGACTAAATGTTTGATGCACATGTAAAGATAGAATTCATAAAATAATTGATTAACAAATTGTGAACTTCTATCTTTTTTAATATTTATCAAGTCCAATTAAAAAGGAGCACAAGTACCCTAAGATTTTTTTCAGATTCAAAAATTACTCCCCCACTCTAGAACCTTTTTTTAATCAAATAAAATTGAAACTAATCATACAAAAAAAAAAAAAAATCTAATTTACACGATCTTATAAAACTAGGATGAAATACAACAAAGATGCAAAACCTAGTATATGAAAAAAATTTGCCTCTTAGGGGTGCGTGTGACATTCAAGTCACTCTAACCTAAATAGTCCTTATTTTTGGAAAAACTTTTTGAGCCTTAGGGGCTTTATTTTTATTTATTTATTTATTTATTTTTGATAAGTAAATGTATTTGGGATTAATGGGAGTAATTACATTGTCTAAGAGGCATTCCTATGAGAGGGGCTTTAGGTTTAGGTCTAATGAGTTTTGAAAAATTTTTCTTTTTGTTTCTCTTTATATTAAAATGAGGTCTAAAATCATGAAAATTATTATTAAACCTCAATGGGTTGTACCTATTTGACACTCTAAAATTAGATTTCATAAAATTCTTAGTGTCAAAATAGGAGAAAGGAAACCCATACTATTTGTGGCAATTAAATCGAATGTGACCCTTAATCCCACAATGGTGACATATAGGTACAAAATTATCAGAAGAATCAAATTGTGTACCTTTCACCTTAGGTGGAACAAATGATTTGGGCATATATTTTGTAGTGCTCCTTTTTGGTGGTTTGACAAATTCTGGAGTCTTTTTCGGTAGGGATCTCAAGGGCTTGGCGGCCTGAGTGGGTTGCTCGGGTCGGTTCTCTTTCTCTGTGTAGTCTAACCCAGACTTGTCGCCATGCCTCCTTTGGTGGCTCCAAATTTTGTCAATGATTTGAGAGCCCTTGTTCATCTTTTCAAGGGTTCTATCATTTGATTTTGCTTTGGCTTCGGAGTCCTTGAGTTTTGGCTAAGATCATTTATTTCTTTCTTTTCTCTTCAAGTTTTGTCTTCAAGTTTCCTGTAATCTGACACTAAGTATTTTTGTTAGTTTCTAAAGTCGATAATTTACTTGAGAGGTCTTCAGTTCTGATCTTTAGGAGATCTCTTTCTTTCTTAAGCCCGTGATTCCTTTGGGCTAGGGATTGATTGCTCTTATTCAACTTGCAACATTCCTTAAAGAGCTAATTGTAGGCCTTTTGAATATCTCCGTTAAATTCATCTTTTGAATATCTCCATTAAATTCATCATCAACCTCTTCATTCTAAAATGCGGCAGATGTCTCTATATCACTGAGTGTACCAAACTTTGTACCTACACAGGAATCATGTGAGGCCATAAAAGCATTAAAATTATCTTCGTTTTTAGAGGAGTCTAAATCATAGTTGAGAGTGGCATTCATCGCTTTGACTTACTTTTTCGTCTTTTTGTTTGCGCACTCCTGGACGATGTGCTCATAACTATAATATTCAAAGCACCTGAACCCTTGTTGTTGCTTTGAAGTCTTCTTTTCATCAAGGGTTGCCATGGAAGCTGAAAGTTTGTAGGCTACTCTACCTAGTTGGTTAACAGATACTAGCCTTCCAGGATCTTGCCTATATGGTAAATAACCTTAAGCGAACACTGCTATGATACTAGTTGAAGATTCTTGTATTTGGCTAGATCAACAGTAATGAATCTAGTTACAAACTCAAAGTAAATAAAATAAAGGAGAAAGATTGTAAGTCTCACAATGAAGAATTCTCTCCTTAAGCTCTATAATATAATTTCTCATTCTATCTCTATCAGTTGTATTTATAATAAGTGCAGGCGCATATATAGACACTGAAGACCTGAACAAAATAGAAAACTAGGTCTTCCTTGTGCATGTAGACTTTCATCAAGTTTCCTTCTTGATTAATTAGACAACTCAGCAATTTTGGAATCCTTTTGCTGCAAGTTTCATCATATTTGGAAATTAATTTCCCTCTTTAAATTAGGAAATATGCTTAATTGCAAATTTAATTCTTTTGTTTGGATTTGCCATAAATTTAACTTTACAATTAAGAGCTTGTTTGGAGCTTTGAAAAACTCTAAAAATCTCAATAATTCTCTGCAAAATATTTTCTACCTTGGACTACGTAAATCTTTATAAATCTTTATAAATTTATATATCTTTACAAATCCTAACAAATTTTTATAAATCCCAATAAAATTTTTACAAATCCCTTTCTGTTAGATACCCATTGCAACTAGTAGTTAGGTGTTTTCTGCTTGAGCTGTACGAAATGAAATTCTCATATACTGTTCTCAGGGGAGAGTCTTACGTATCTCAATAAAGTTTATGATTAGTTCAAAGAACGTCTAGAAATTCAGGCAATTGCACATGATATAACTAATAAATATGTTCCTCCTCATGTCAACATATTTTATTGTCGAGAAGGAATTACGCTTACTTGTTTTTTAGTACAAGTAACTACAGATAGTGGATTTGTTTGTCTTTTATTGAATCTTTTTCATGGCTCGATAGATAATTTGATAAGCCAATGACTTTTTTAAGTGTTTCAGAATACGGTTAACCAACATATTAACTAATCGATTACAATGAATTGGATCAGATTTTGCAGTTTTTTTTTTTTTTTTTTTTTTTTTGCAGTACCTTGATGTGACATGAGCGTAATGGAGGTTCAAGAATCAGTTTTCTTTTTATAAGGGCTAAAATCACTTATTTTGACTTTTTAACAAATTTTATTAAGTTCTGACAGAAAAGTCAAAAAGTGTCTATCCAAATCTGTTTGAATGGACGAAAGTCGATTCAAACGGTAAGTTTTTGTGGTTTGTGGTTTATACTCCAAACACCAAAAAGTAACCCAAATCACATTTTATCTCAGCTGTTGTAACTCCAAACAGGCCCTAACTACATGAATTGTTCCAATATAATTACGTTGTCGGTTTTCATAGCATAGGGAACAAGAAAATACCTCAATTCCAAGCTTGAAGATAGATGCGCAGCGGAATAATTTTGATCATCAATTAGTCTCTTAAGTTGTCCTTAAAAATTCTCTCTCACAAGATGAAGTGCGTGGTCATGTACAGGTCCTTAGTTTATATCAGGAAGTTGAGATATATTATTAGAGATATTATCTCAATGGAGAAATTTTCTCAATTATTAATTTATCAGGGAAAATATCTCAATTTATCCCTGATGCACGTAATATCAGCATATTACGTTGTAATGCTTTTTCAAATGAAAAATATGTTGTCTACGCCAACTGGACCTAGCCTGTCAAGGAATAATTGACCTAACTTAGGGATTGAAGACCTGTGGAGTCCTAGCTCCAACTTAAAAGGTTTGGGCCCTCTCATCTCATGATATCCCATTAGTCATGTAAGTTAAACTCGGGTTATTTCATTAAAAGCTCTACGTTATACTTTAGTGCCCATATTAAAATTCATTTAATTAAACATTCTTTTATTAGTAAAATTAATTTGGCTTTCAACTAATAGCATTCACTTAATTAGCCCTCCATTGCATGCTTGTAATTAAGCCAGGCCCATGTAAAATGTCATGCCTCTTAAATTACATATTTATTCCTCAGTCAATATTTATCCAAATTTTGATCATGTTCAATATTTCTATATTTGTAAAATAATTTACAAATAAACATTATTCAATAAACAATTTCGTGAATAAATTGCAGACAGATTTAAGGATCAAGTATAATAAATAGCTTAGGTGAGTATAGAAAAATGAAATTATCTTATAAGTATATATTCTCACAATTCATTACAGACACAGATTTAAGGATCAAGTATAATAAATAGCTTAGGTGAGCATAGAAAAATAAATTCTATCTTGTAAGTATATATTCTCACGATTTATTAAATTAAATCTCCAAACTATTGAGATTTTGATCATTTATATAAATCTCACTCCAAGATATTTCAAATAGATTTTATTCGTGAATGTGGGTCCACTGCAAACTCAAGATTATTAAGCTTATTAAAACTTTAGTAGATTATGGTTAATGACATTTATTAAACCAAATCATAATCTATAATAGTTTTTTTTTTGGTAGGTAAGTGTATATTTGAATTAATGGGAAATTTTATGTACAATATCAAGGGGGCATACCCCCGAATCAAAACATACAAAGTAGGCTACAATGGGATCCTCCAATTAGTACATATGTTAACATTCTCCTCTACATCTTTAACAACAGGAAATTTAGAGAGCTTAGTTCTAATTACATAAGCAATACTTTGTATTAGACTCCCAACCGAAGAGGTAGTGTTCTTGAAGATCCTTGCATTCCTCTCTTGCCATAGATGATAGACTAATGCCGCCCAAGCAATCTTACGTAGTTTGCTAGCAAAACTCTTCCCACTAAATTTCCCTAGAGCCCATAATACTTCACTCTTCCAAGGTTGAGTAGCTTTGACAAGAAGACATCTCTTGAAAACCAATTCCCTTAGCTCAGCTGAGAAATTGCAATGGAAGAACAAATGGTCTATGGATTCAGGAGCTTGCCCACAAAGTACACAATTGGGATCTAGATTCATACCCCATGCTATCATTTTGTCTTTGGTGTTGAGTCTCCCTCTAATTGCAAGCCACAAAATAAACCCATGCTTAGGAATATGACCTGGAAACCATAATAAGTGGTGCCATGTTACCTTAGCAACCTTTGACCGAATTGAGTTCCATGTTGCCTTAGCTTGATACTTTCCATTCCTTGATGCAGTCCATATAAACTCATCTAAGACTTGGGGATTCGGGGAGTGAAGAGAGGACAAAGCATCTACAATCTCTTTTAATTCCCAAGTGCATGGATAAGGCCATTTCCATCTTCCATTAAGTATTATTTGTGAAACTCTAGCTTTCTTGGACAAACCAGCATCATAAGCAACTCTTTGGCCAAATTTAGGAATAAGAGGGCCTAATGGGTGCCAATTTGAATACCAAAGCGAGATGGAGTCCCCATTGCCAACCTTGTATTTGGAGATACTTTTTGCTTCTTCTCTTAGCTTGAGTAGCTTCCGCCAAGTCCATGAGCAATCCGAAGGAGTACTTACTTCCCAAAAACATTTACCTTTTAGTAGGTAATTCTTGCACCATACCACCCAAAGAGATGAGCTATTAGAGCAGAGGTTCCAGATGTGTCTCATCATTGATGCTTTGTTCCATTCACATAGGTTGCGAATGCCAAGTCCCCCTTCATTTTTAGGTTTACAAATATCATTCCATGCTACTTTAGAGCCCCATCTACTCAATTCCGATCCCGACCACAAGAATCTTCTCAATGTTTGCTCAATTGCATCCATCACTTTTTTTGGGAGAATAAAGTGAACACTCCAAAAGACTTGAATGCTAAACAATATAGATTTGATAAGAACTAACCTTCCCGCATATGACAAAGACTTAGAGGACCAGCTTTTAACTTTGCCGTGCACCTTCTCAATTAATGGCTTGCAATCTTCATACTTGAGCTTAGTGGAGATGAGGGGAACTCCCAAGTATTTTACCGGCAATTCTCCTAGCTTGAAGCCAAGTAATGAGCATAATTGGATCTTCTCTTGATTGCTCACTCCAGAGATGTAGACTCTACTTTTGCTTCCATTTGGTAGGAGCCCTGAAAACTTGTGGAATTCCTGCAGAGCTTTATGAATAATCTGGAAAGAATCCTCAGTTGGAGAGCAAAGCACAAATAGATCATCTGCAAAACATATATGGGTGATTGGAGGATTAAGGCACTTGGGGTGGTAGCCGAAGTCACTATCTTCCACCATTTTATTAAAAAGTCTTGAGAAAAACTCCATAGTAAGCAAAAAGAGGTATGGTGACAATGGATCTCCTTGTCTAAGGCCTCTTGCACCTGAAAAATAACCTTCAAGACAACCATTAAGAGATATAGAAAATTGGGGTGAAGTGATGCAAACTTTTATCCACTCAATGAACTTGCTAGGGAGTTTGAGAGCTTGTAGAATGTCCAAAAGAAGATGCCAAGAGACTGAGTCAAAGGCCTTCATCAAATCAATCTTTAAAGCACTTCTAGGAGTAAGGTTTTGCCTATGATAATTCCTTACCAATTCTTGCATAAGGAGGATTTGATCTGAAATTGACCTCCCTTTAACAAAAGCTGCTTGTGATGAACTTACTACTTTAGGTATTATCCCCTTGAGCCTATTAGCAATTATCTTGGAAATGCATTTATAGATAGTTGTGCAACAAGAAATTGGCCTATAGTCCACTACCAAACTTGGGTTGGGGGTCTTTGGGACCAAGGCAATAATGGTTGAATTCACCACTTTCAAAAGTTTACTTGACTTGAAGAAGGATCTTATGGCAGCCGTGAACTCCTCTCCCACAACTTCCCATGCTTTCTTGAAGAAATGAGATGTGTAACCATCCGGCCCCGGGGCTTTGTGACTAGGCAATGAGAAGAGAGTGTCTTTAATCTCCTTGTCAGTGACTTCATGTTCAAGAGCTTCCAGTGATTCCATAGGTAGATTGGTTGACATGAGTTCCTCTATGTAATGCTTGGCGTCATTTGGGTAGTTGAAAGTTGTCCCCAAAAGTTTCTTATAATGATCAATGAATGCCTCTTTTACTTCATGGTAGTTCTCACATCTTTCTCCTTCGGCATTTTGAATAGAGAGGATCTTGTTTCTTGAACAGTGCATCTTAACTTTCCTAAAGCAAGGTTCATGTAGTCCTCTAAAGCTTTATTTTCCTCTTCCTGCAAGCTATTGGTAGGATTCTCTTGAAGCTCAATTTGAATTGACTCAAGCAAGATTCTAGCTTCCGCAACTTTGGCTGTAATTCCCCCATAGTACTTCCGATTGAATTCTCTAAGGGCTGCCTTTAGAGTTCTAAGCTTGGTGACTAGCTTGTACATAGGAGTTCCTGTGACTTCGGTTGACCACACCTCCTTCACAACTTTGATGAATTCCTTATGATCTGTCCAGAAATTAAAAAATTTAAAAGGTTTCCTTCCAGTGTTGCTGTTGGGCCGAATGTTGATAATTGAAGGGCTATGGTCTGAAATGCCTGCTATTGGAAAGAAGGCCTCTGAATTTGGAAAGGTTGAGAGCCAAGCCTCGTTCACCAATACCCTATCCAGTTTGCTGTAAATTCTGGCATCACATGTTTGCCTATTGCTCCAAGTATATAGGCAACCTGAGTATCTCAAATCAATTACTTCAATGGCCTCTAAACAATCATTGAACTCCTTAGTAGCTGCCTTGTCAACATTTTTACCTCCCCTTTTCTCTTTCTCATCTTTAACAACATTGAAGTCCCCCAAAATTACCCAAGGAGCGGTGTTGTTAATTACCCCATGGTTGGCTTGAAGATCTTTCCATAGCAGCTCTCTAACTTTCCTGTCATTAGATGCATAAACAAAAGTAGCAAAATAACTTTGGGATAAGGAGATATGGCTAATATGACAAAAGATTGATTGATCTGTACATGAGAGAATTCGAACATTAAGTGAGGATGGATCCCACAAAAGGATAATTCTAGCAACCTTCTGATTTGCAATGTTATCAGCATGGCAAAATGAGGAGTTTATAGCTTTACATACTTCCCCAATGTTTTGGCTTTGAACTTTGGTTTCCAAAAGACCTATTAAATTAAGAGAGGAGCCTTTTATCAACTTCCTGATTTCCATCTGTTTTAGGGGCCCATTTAAACCCCTCAGATTCCAGGCAGCAAAATTCATTTATGAGAGGAGGAGGAGGATGGAGATTTGGACTTGGCTTGGGAGGCCTTGTTCTTATACATAAGGGAGTGCATTAACTTAGCTTGCTTCTTCCTCTGGCTTTTTGAAAGTTGGAATTCAGAATCATCATCTACTGTTTTGAATGTTGCTTCTTCCTCTGGCTTGTCACCTTCATTTGCTGAAGCTTTCATCTTTCCTTCGGATTGCAATGTTAAGCAGCTCTTCTCAGCAAAGTTTGGCATACTGCTGGAAAGTCTTGGAACAAGGTCCGGTTCTAGAATAGCAAGAGGAGTGATAGGTAGTGGGGATTCTTCAGGTTGTTCCTTTGGACAAGTTGGCATCTCAAGCTTATCAATTTGCTGCAGGGACTTGCTGGTGTGTTGTTTATGCTCATCTTTACATTGGATTTCCTGCTCAATTACCACCAGTTGCTTCCTTTCATTCCCAATTGGTTGTCCACTGGATTCTGGTTTTTCACTGCTTTCTGCTGTAGTCATTCCCTTGGTCTTGACTTGGTTATTCTCCTCGTTGGATTTGGGGACCGGCCTCCAGTGTTGGTTAATTTTTTTTGGGCATTGTTTTGCATTATGTCCAAATGACTTACAGGACTCACAGACTGATGGGATCCATTCGTATTCTACCTCTTGCTTGATCAATTGTCCATCAAAATCTTCAATTTCAACAAAAGGGGGAAAGCTAGCATTTCTGTCTACCTCCACACACACTCTTGCATAAGCAAGTCTCTGCCTATTGGCAGTCATCCTATCTGTGAAGAGAGGACGACCAATGTGGCTGACAATCTTACCAAGGGATGTGGCCGACCAAAGGTGTAACTTTAGGAGTGGTAGTCTCACCCAAATTGGAAGAAAGTCTGGGCTGAATTTGTCATAATTTTCATATGGTGACCAAGGCTTCAATATGAGGGGCTTGTCAAAATAACTCCATGGCCCGAGTTCTAAGACTTTCAATTTGGTTTCTTCATCCTGAAACTTGAAGATGAATAATCCAGCCTTAAGAATAAAAATATCAATGCATCCAAAAGCTCTCCACCTTCTTTCTACAAATTGTTTCATGAGCTTAAAGGGGGGCTTAGCTCCAATTACGTGGCCTACCAGAGCATTATCCCATCTGTGCATTTCATCAGAGACTTCTTCAGTTGTAATGGCTACAGGTGCTTTGGTTTTTTCATTGTTGTATATGGGCGGGAAGTATTTTAGAGTTGTTCCGTTGGTTTTAATCCGGTTGGAATTGAGAATGTGGGCCCAGGTTGGCTTGGGACTTGGTAGGGGGTGGTTAGCATCCAATGATTGGCAATTTGGTTTAGTTACATTTAGTGGAGGGAAGTCTAATTCTGGCTTGTTCCCCACTTGGTTTGCAGCTAGTTTGATTTGGAATTTTGAAGGTTGCGGGCTTGGCGGGCTTCCTTGGTTAATACCCGAGGTAAAAAGACTTTCCATGTTGGTTTTGCCTTGGTTAATTGGTGGCTGGGACATGTCAGGTAGTATAGGTAAAAGAGTAGGTTGACCTCCTTGCTTTATACAATGGGTTTTATCATTGACCAGGCCATTGGGAGTGTAATCGGGTAGTGGGTGTCTATGCAAACTAACATGCTCCATCTTCAACGGGGAGAAAGCTGAACTGAAACTAGATGAAGAAGAAGGCTTTGGATTAGCTTTTGGGGGCTATAATAGTTCATTCAATATGTATATCATGTATATATATATATATATATATATTAAAGTTTCTACTTGAAGTTCCTACTTTAGTGACTAAGACAAATCACCCAAATGTCAATTTACAGTTTTAATATAATAAAATGTCTGATTCATTAAAAAGTGTGAATTTAATTCTATTTATGAGAACTTAAGATTTATGTCTTTCTGTATTAACATCATGTGCCTAATACTTAAATCACATACTTAATAAATAAGGAACTATAATGTATACTTAAATAAATGAATAATTTTATTATTATCAGAAAAATAAAATTGTTATTACAAAATATGCTTTTAAGGGCATAAATACAATGTAAGTCTAATGTAGCTTGCCTTGTGTTATGTAAGACTACTCCAGACAACTAGCTGACAGTACTGACCACAAAAAATAAATAAATAAAATAAAGTTAAAGAGCCTACCTGCCGTTAATCATAGAAATTTTGCCGCTTAGTATTTCAAAATCTGGCTTTGGAAAGCATAACTTGCGGCTAAATATTATTGATTTCGTGGGCACAAAATAACTTAAGAGAAGGGAGGTTGTGATAGAAATAAATCAATAACCCACCATATTAAACACAGCGAGTGTAAAGATCTTCATATCATAATATGATTTGATGGCTAGGGGGGAAAAAGAGAGAATTTGTACAACGCATTAAAAATGGCAATCTAGTGAATAAGGTTTTCATTAAGTCACACAATCTTTCATCCGGGAGTGGAGAATTGCACTTTAATCCTTGAATTAGCGAATTTAGGACAAATTTGAAGGGCACTTGTAAATGTTATAATGATTAACATACATTGAATCATTACGTACAATGGTGATTTTTTCGTAAACATAATGATTATAATGAAATTATTTTGCAAATTCTATGTACAAAATAATAATAAAGTCGTATCACATACAAAATGAAAAAACTTAAATATATGTTTATTTTCAATATTATTTTGTACTGTATTTTTTAATTATTTTTCATTAGATGCTCTTTAAATGTTCTTGACTTTATGTTTTTGAAAAGTTAATGTTCTTACATTTTCGCTTCTGCTCCTGTTCCGTTTGTAAATTATGTGATCTAGGGTTCCCTCATTGTGGGTACTGGGAAGGTCAAATGACTCAAATGTAGGCAATTTTCATCTACAAATAAAAATAAGTTGATTTTATAATTCGAATGCTTGACCTTTAGTTGTAGTTGAGAATCAGAACAGAAAAATTAGAGAGAAAAGAAAGACAGAGAGATGAGATCCTTCTTCTCCCTCATACTCTATTTATAATCAAGTTTAGGTTACAAAAGATAGAAATTGAAATCAGCCAATATATGGCAATAACCAAAAATAACTAAATCACAATCTATATTCCTAACATATTCTAACACTCCCCCTCAAGCTGGAGCATAAAGATCAATCATGCCCAGCTTGGTAGACATTTTCTGAAATGGAGAAACAGTTAAGGGCTTGGTAAACATATCACCCAACTGAGAGTCCGATCGTACAAATAGAGTAATGATATCATGTCTGACCAGAAGATCACGAATAAAGTGACAATCAACTTCTATATGCTTGGTACGTTCATGAAACACGGGATTGTTAGCAATTAAGATTGCAGCCTGATTATCACAGAACATAGACATCGGATTTGAAATATCAATACCAAAATCTCGAAAAAGAGAACGAACCCAAAGCATCTCAGACGCAGTATGAGCCATGGCGCGATACTTGGCCTCAGCACTAGATCGAGCCACTACAGTCTGCTTCTTACTACGCCATGTAACAAGATTACCACCGACGAAAGTACAGTATCCAGAAGTAGACCTCCGATCCGAACGACTACCAGCCCAATCTGCATCTCTGTATCCAATTACATCGATCGTGGTAGAGGCTCGATAATATAAACCTTTACCAGGAGAATTTTTCAAATACCTCAGAATACGACATACAGCTTCAAAATGAGGTTTGCGTGGAGCGTGCATAAACTAACTGACCACGCCAACTGCATATGAAATATCAGGACGAGTCACAGTGAGATAGATCAATTTACCAACAAGACGTCGATAACGACCAACATCAGGAAATAGATCACCACTTTCACTATCCAAGCGAACAGAAGAGTCCATAGGAGTGTCAACAGGGCGAGAACCCAAAAGTCCAGTCTCCGAGCGTAAATCCAGAACATATTTCCTTTGAGATAAAGATATACCCTGGGAAGAACGGGCAACTTCAATTCCAAGAAAATAACGTAAGGCATCAAGATCTTTTGTATGAAACTGTTTTCCCAAATAACCCTTTAATTCGAAAATGCCCTTAGCATCATCACCAGAAATGATAATATCATCCACATAGACAATTAAGATAATAGTACCAGATGGTGACTGATGAACAAATACTGAGTGATCAGAAGTGGATCGTTTGAAACCATATTCCATAAGAGCAGAACTAAACCGATCAAACCATGCTCGTGGAGATTGTTTAAGTCCATATAAGGCTTTGCGTAAGCGACAAACAAGATGCTCATTTCCTGTAACAGTATATCCCGGTGGTTGATCCATATATACCTCTTCCTGAAGTTCACCATGTAGAAAGGCATTTTTAATATCCAACTGGAACAAGGGCCAAGATTTGCACACTGCTACTGCAAGAAGAATGCGGATTGAATTAAGACGAGCCACTGGTGAGAATGTCTCAAGATAGTCCACACCATAAGTTTGGGTATAGCCCTTAGCAACCAATCGGGCTTTAAGACGCTCAACAGATCCATCAGGATAGTACTTTATTGTGTAAACCCTAACGACAACCAACTGGCTTCTTTCCCGGGGGGAGAGAAGTGAGCTCCCACGTCTGATTGAGATGTAGTGCTTGCATCTCCTCATCCATCGCTTTCTTCCAGCCCGGTGATAATAGTGCCTGATTATAAGATTTAGGAATAGAAACAGAGGATAAAGCACACACAAAGGACTGGAATCGAGGTGAGATATGATGGTAAGAAACAAATTTAGCAATAGGATGCTGAGTGCATGTACGTTTACCTCGTCTTTGGGCAATAGGGAGATCAAGGTCATCAATAGAAGGAGGCTCAGGCTCATCCGGACTAGTAACAGAAGTATCTGGGTCAGAAGTAGGTGTCTCAAGTGTTACAGGATCCACAGGTGCAGTGGTGATTGGATCAGGGCGAGCGCGACGGTGATAGACTTGTAAAGGAACCTCAGGAATAGGAAGAACCGGATTAGGAGAGGAAATAGATGTAGGTGGCTCCCCCTCTTGATAGGAAGGAGAAAGCTCCCCCTCACGAGATGACAACTCCCCCTGAACCTGAAAATAGGGTGTAGACTCAAAAAAAGTAACATCAGCACTAACAAAGAATCGACGAGATGGAGGATGATAACACCGGTAGCCCTTTTGAGTACGAGAGTATCCCAAGAAAATACATCGACGAGCTCGAGGTGATAATTTGTCCAGACCAGGATCAAGATTATGAACAAAGGCAGTGCAACCAAATGTACGAGGAGGAAGTGAAAAAGGATTAGAAGAAGGATAAAAAGAGAAAAAGAAGACTTATTACCAAGAGTAACGGACGGAACTCGATTGATAAGGTGACAAGCAGTTAAGACAGCATCCCCCCAATATGATTTTGGAACATTCATGTGTATTTGCAAAGTGCGGGCGACATCCAACAGATGGCGATGCTTCCGTTCAGCAACACCATTCTGTTGAGAGGTATGAACACACGAGGTTTGATGAATAATGCCCCTGTCAACACAAAATTTTTCCATAACAGACTTGGTATACTCTAAAGCATTGTCAGACCGTAAAATTTTAATTCTTTTGTCAAACTGAGTAAAAATTTCATTATAAAAACGTAAAACAATATTGGGCAATTCAGAACGAGTTTTCATTAAAAATAACCATGTCATACGTGAGAAATCATCCACAAAAATGACAAAATAGCAATAACCATTAATAGTGGGGACTCTAGAAGGACCCCAAATGTCTGTATGAACTACAGAAAAAGGTTCAGACTCACGACCATGACTACTACTAGAAAAAGAACTACGGTGATGCTTCCCTAGTTGACAAGCTTCACACTCTAGACTGGAGACAGAACCAAGACCAGGAACAACAAGCTTGAGACGAGATAAAGCTGGATGACCCAATCGATAATGCCACTGGAGAGGTGAATCTAAAACATGAAAGGCTGAAGAAGACAAGGAGAAACTGGTTGGGTCAAGATAATAAAGACCATCTCGCTCACATCCCGAACCAATCATCTTCTGCGTCCTGAGATCCTGAAAAACACAGGAAGATGGAGAAAAGGTTATGGAGCAGTTTAACAGTCTAGTTAACTGACTAACAGATAATAAGTTAAAAGGAAAGTTAGGCACATAAAGACTCGAAGGTAACGATAATGATACTGAGGGCTGGAGGTGTCTTTTGCCAGCTACAGGTCGGGAGGACCCGTCAGCTAACGTAAGACGATGAGTGGTGGTAATCAAATCAGAAAATAAAGAAGGATTACCTGATACATGAGCACTAGCACCAGAGTCAAGAATCCATTGTCGAGCAGATGAGGTGGAGAAACAAGCACTATTACCTGAATGGGCCAAAGTGGCAGTGGAACTGGAAGAGCGAGAGATCCGAAGAGCTTGCACAATAGCATCTAACTCAGCAGGAGAGAAGGGAGCCTGAGAAACTACCCCGGAGTTGACAGGATCACTTGTACCAGAAGTAGAACCAGAGGCTACTTCAGAGCTAGTAGAATCAGTAGTAACATGGTGAGCTTGATCAGGACGACCATATTTCTTCCAGCAATAAGGCTCTGTGTGATTTGTACCACCACAATGATTACACTTTTTGGTGCCGCGTCCCAAACTGCGACCACCACCCCGAGAATTACGGCCCATACCACGTGAGCCACCATGAGATCCTCCATGACCTCCAGAACTATTAATCAAAGCAGCAGAGTCTGTCCCACTGGAAGCAGATTTTGAACGGGGATGATGACCCAGGGAAGATCGTTGCAACCGAGAATAAGCACTGGCTAAATAAGGAATAGTCTCCCCAGCCAAAAACTGATCTCTGTAACTACGAAAATCATCATTTAGTCCTGCCAGCAGAAGAACAATCATAAGTTCATTCCATTGTCCCATCATCTCCGCTTTGGTCTCAGGAAAGGGACGAAGTTGCAAGAGACGATCACCAAGGGCTTTAAGTGTGCTGTAATAATCAGATAGTGATCTATCTCCCTGTCGGAGAGAAAAGAGTTGCTCGTACGCCGCAAAAACTTCTGAAATATTACTACGCTGAGAGAACGAATCAGCTAAAGAATCCCAGATTACCTTAGAGGTGTTACACAAGGATACAGTTCGAAAAACTGAAGGTTCGAAACTATGCCATAACCAACTCCTAACATTAGCATCAATAGCTCGCCATTGCGAATACGTGGGAGATGTTGAGTCTGGAGGAGAATCCGTAATGTAATTTTCCAATTGTCGACCAATAAGGAATATACGAACAGCATGAGACCAAGTTAAATAGTTGGCGGCTCCATTCAATTTCTCACAAATAATGGATTTTGGAAAATTTTCAATTGAAATAGCATGCGCAGGAACAGGTGAAGAATTTTCATCTGAAGTAGTCTTGACAGTAGACGGATTAATAGCCATTAGCCAAATATAAATCACAACTCAAATCAGAGTAGAAAGACCACACAGCGGCGTATAAGGTTTCAAAGCACAACAAGGAGCACGAACCAACTCACAATCGAACGATCAACAATGATCAACTACGATTGAGCAGACAAAATAAAAAATATAGTAGAGAGTACGAGTATCATCAATCGACAGTATATAACATACCGAACATCAGATCTGGTTGTCTAAAACGTGAGAGATCCAAGATCCGATCGAGAAGGAGATAAGCCAAGTTTCAAGAATCATCCACGACACAAATCAAGCATAAGAGGAGAAGAACAGGAAGAGGCGACTGCCATGGTGTGTCGCCGGAGATCAGCCGTCGGTGCACGCGCCGGCACGCGCTGGAAAAGAGAGGCGCGTGAGCCTCACGCGCTGGGAACCAAGCCGCGCGTGAAGGCGCGTCAGGTCATCTCCGGCGATGGCCTTCGTCGGTGGTAGTCGCCGGTCGACGCCGAGTCTGTTGGTGGTGGCGCCGGTCAACAAAGATCGCCGGAGAGTGGTCCGGCAGTGATGAACAGTGGCGGCAGTGATGAACAGTAACGCGGCTAGGGTTTTTTTTTTTTTTTTTCTGGAAAGAAAATAAAAATAAAGAAGGGAAAAGGAATCGCTCTGATACCAAGTTGAGAATCAGAACAGAAAAATTAGAGAGAAAAGAAAGAGAGAGAGATGAGATCCTTCTTCTCCCTCATACTCTATTTATAATCAAGTTTAGGTTACAAAAGATAGAAATTGAAATCAGCCAATATATGGCAATAACCAAAAATAACTAAATCACAATCCATATTCCTAACATATTCTAACAGTTGTATATTGCTATAAAAATTTATATTATTGAATATGAATTATCATGTTTTGGTAATCATTTCGTGGTGTTTACAACTTAACTAACTGTAAGGTTTGTCCTGCCAAATGGACGTTGCTGCACAATTTTATTCTCGAAATTAATTTTCTACAAATTTCTCCCCCTCCCCTCCCCCCAAAAAAAAATAAAAATTTCATGGATATATATATATGTTTCCTTTCTATCTTGAGCTGAGGGTTGTGTTATTTTGTTTGTTTTAGTTCTTCCAAAGGGATGACGGTTTCCAAAGAGACGCATACCAAATTGGACTTGTGTTGTCAGTTCTGTATTTTGTTGTACAGTTTTTGAGGTCCACACTGTAAAGTATACATTGTGCATTTGTACAATTATTGTAAACAGTGGTAACATGAAATTTAGAAGTGATTGTGACAATATTATTTGGTATATTTTTGTTAAAGCTTAATTAATTTGTTTGACATTTCTTCCTTATCATGTTTAAGAATTAGGCTCTGTTCGGAGCCATTGCAAAAAATTTGTTTTTGGCAACACAAAAATAACCAACTCATTCTTTTGAAATAAAATGACGATTTTAACTCTCTGTCTCGCTCTCTCCTTTTTTTTTTTTTTTTGCGTGTCAAATGTAAAGTAAAATTCGGGTTTTAAGTTAGCAGTTAAAAAAGGAGCTCAACCTTTGTGTTCCTAAATCAGTCTTAGGGGTGTTTTGGAAAGGATTAGTTCCAATATTTTTTTCCCCTTTCAACTTTTTTTTTTTTTGGGTATCTTATATGCTTTTTTTATTAATTTTATTTTTATTTTTGTATCTTTTAGACATGTTATTCACATTTATGAAAAATAATTACAAAGAAATGTTTTAAAATTAAAAAAAAATTGCCTGTATAAAAATGGCTATTTTTTCTTATTTATATTAGCTTTTGTTAGTTGTATGTGATTTTTTTTTTCTATTTTTCATCATTTGTTTTTGTAGTTTTTTTAGTGGATGTGAATAACATGTCTAAATGCTACAACAACACCACCACCACCACCGCCAACAACAACAACAACAACAATAATAATAATAATAATTAAAATATAATAAAATAATCATAAAAAAAACTAAAGATAATCCTTTACAAATCAATCGTTGATATAAAATTAACAGTTGTGTATATTTACCATAATATTATAACATATGGTGCCTTTTTATGGGGGAGTGTTTGAAGCGGAATTTTCGTCAATTTATTACAGCTTTTAACGAATCGTATGATATATGATGTTGTCCAAATGGCATCAATATCTTTGACTTCTAGTAATTTGACTGTCCTAATGATATTTCATGTATTTAAAGCCTCCATGAAGACGAAGATGGGAGGGCTTTTTTAAAGTGAAAGATTGCGTTCCCACCTTCGCTAAAGTGACGAGGATGAGTCATCCTAAATCTATTTACCAAGTAAATGTTAACTGCGGATTCTTCATGTTGTCAAGAAAAAATAAAATAAAAGAAAATTAAAAACCTTTAATGCTTACCAAATATGATAACCTTTCTTCGCTCCAATGATCCCATCCTATGGATCGCACCGCCCTCAAGATTCTAATGATCATCTAAAACTTAAAGAAACTGTTTTTTCTTTTTCTTTTTTTTTTCTTTTGGTGGTAATTAGAAACTGTTTTTCATTAATCATTTCGATTAAATCTCTGGAAATTCCTTTAATTGCATTTCAAACCCTTAAATATTATTTTTTATAAATATCTTTCATGTTAATAACAATTTTTTAACTCAACCAAAAGAAATGAAATATATTTGATTCTTTCACTTCACTTTACATTTCTACAATTTTCCTCCATTTTCTTTTTCCTTTTTCTTTTTTTTCACAAAGTCATGCTCCAAACAAGCCACGTTTATATTTTTGGATTTAAAATTAAGGGATTTTGTGTTAATTATTTAAAGAGAATTACCCAACTATAATTTTATTAGTTTAAATGAGAACTTTAACTTGAGAAAATATGACGGATTTTTATTTTTATATTTATTTTAACTTTAAAGAATGTATGATGGATTTGAAATCATTGTAAAAAAAAAAAAAATAGTTATTTGAAATTGTTTATATAGTTGCTTAATTATCTTACGAAGTACTGACATCATTATTTTAATAACAATTTTTTATGGTTTATTTTAGTAATAATTATTAGAAAAAAATCTATATATTCCTAAATTAACTCTCTTACTTATATTTTAATATAATTTAATCTCAAATTTATTGATGTAAAATTCTTAATAATCTAAACAGAACTTAAGCATTTTCTAAAATTTTCAACTATATTTGAATTATTAGACTTGTAAAACGGAAATGAAATTTGGACCAATGTTCTAAATAGGTGATTATGCTTTTAAACCATTCTATCAAAGAGACGGACTCACAACTGATGGGCCATGGTATTAAAATTTCCTTTTAACGTAGTCAAAGTTTGCTGCTATATTTTTACATTATTAAGGGATAGTCCCAAGGCTAAATTGGTCTAGAATTAAAAATTTGTTGAGTTAGTTGTATCAAGATTTAATCCCTCTAAATTTGTACTAATTATTCTTGATATTAGAGTTTTCGCGAGTGGATTCGAGCATTATGCCGACGGGCTTGGATCGTGTGTATTTGTTGCAACATGGTGCGTCCAAAATCGCTCAATTGATAAAATTATATTTTTGATTTTGAAATAGAGTCTGAATGCAGAGATTATGAGCTACCAGCCAGCATTTTCAAAGTGGTGTATTAAGAAACCCAAGTTTTAATTTTAATTTAAAATGTTTTGATCATGTTTTTAAAATTGTGATAAATGTCCCATTTTTATTGACTTTCGACTAGATTATGCAATCAAAGATAGTGGGTTTGAGGATTTTACTATGCACGGAAACTGTTACGCTTGAATACCTCACAAAAGATTCCCAAAGGGTACTAGAAGAAGACTTGATCTTGAAATTGCATTTAGAGTCAAACTAGTATATATAGCCCCCTAGGGTACATTCGTGTCACATTGGCAGACGTTATACTACACTTGCACGCTCAACCGCTTCACATTTTCATATCACATGCATTTATGAGTTGTAGTGTGTAAAGTCAAATTTATAGCAAATCTAAACAAAATAAAAAAAATTAAATTTGCAATTAAGGACAAGGAATGGGAGTCAAGTTCCTAAATCAAACAATGATGGAGTTTCCTAATCAAATAATGATTGAGTTTCTAAATCGGATAAGGATTAAGTGTCTTAATAGATTGATGATATAATTATGAATTCTAAACAAAGAAGGAAACTAAATGAAGATTGAGTTCTTGTAGATTAAGGAAGAATTATACAAGTTTCCAAATCCTTAAGAGTCCCAGCAACACTTGGAGAATTTCTTGACAAAGATTCTGAATATTATGAAGATTTTGTTTCTATTTTGGAAAATTTGTTTATATATTTAAGTCCTAATTGGAATAGGACTTTGTTAGTTATATATGCAATTATGCTTAATGTACAATAGTAACAATTGAAGGGGCATATTTTAGTCTTGTGAGAGAGATTTTTCCTTGTGGGCCTATAAGTCTTTTTCTTGTTCTTTACTTTTCGTTGACTCTATGCGCTTTTTGAGGATTTAGAAAGTTTCCACTTGGTATAGGTTAGTCATGGATTCGAGAAAGTGCTTGAAAGAAGTCGTGTGAGAAGTCGTGTGAGAAGTCGTAGAAATTTCGAGTGGGTACTTGTAACCTAAATTATATAGTAAAAATTGTTTTGAGGTTTTTCATTGAATAGGGTTTCCTTGTTATTTCTTAGTGCCTTCATGTTTTATTATTTGTTGTGTGGATTGGGAGTGATTCGAAAATTTCATAGTGTTATGATTAATATAAATTGGACATAACTTATTGTATTATAATTTCGAAGAATAGAAAGGGACTTGGTATATAACTAGGCATCTAGGTGTAACGGTTTCAATGCGCAACCGAACCCCAGACCCACTATCTCTGATTGCGCAGACTAGGCGAGAGTTAATAGAAAATGGGTCATTTATTATAATTTCAAAAATATAATAAAAAACCATTTTAAAGTAGAATCTAAACTCAGGTTTCTCGACACACGCATTTGGAGCTACAAGCCAAATCTAGCCCAAAAGTACATGCAGCCTATTAAATAGGCCATAAACCTTTGTGGCAAGTTTTCTTACTCACAAAGCCAGACATGGCTCTCTGTTTGCAAGCTCTGGCATGGAACCCCACTGTCAAGGCCAGGTAATGTTTTCTACTTACGTTTGTAGGTAAACTTTTCGACCTTTAATTATAGTAGAGAATTCCACCAAGTGGCACCTGCAGGACATTATGCCCACATTTGCAAGCATAAAACCCCACCCATAAGCACAAGTGGAGTTTATTTATCACATCTAAATGCTCAATACACTTAGAGCATTCAAGACGAAGCCAAGACTCCAGACTTTCTCTCTTTAGAAAAAGCCCGCATCGAAAAAATTCTCTCTTTAGAAAAACTTTTGTTTTACCTTTCAATCTAATATATTTGATTGATTAAGATAGTGTAATTCCTTTTATGTAAATAGAAACTACTGAGAATCAACAAGCAACACACTGAAGAATCCATTACATGTGGCGGTTGGACCAATATATAAGGGCTAGGGCTAAGAGAATCAAAGTGGCATCAAATGGGTTGATTCAAAACATTTGGGTCAAGCAAGTTTCAAGGAATTCTTCTAAGGTAGAGTCAAGTATAAAGTTAGGCTCAAAGGAAAATCAAGCCTTAATCCATGTGATCCAAGCAAGAGATGGAGCCGTTTAGTATGTGATATAGGGGGATATACAAGGCTTATGCAGATTGGGTTTCATTAAATATGTGGCATAGGCTTTGTTTAAATTATTTGTATTTATGTTTCATTTAACATGGGTTGGACATTAATTAACTCAAGTTATACCTAGTGATTGGGCTTGAGTTGTTACACATTTGTTCACTTAAATACACTTTTATACATGACATAATTGATATAAGACAGGTGTTTTGTGCAGAATTTATCCACATCTTTAGAATATGGAACATGTGTTGAATTGTGCCATAAAGAGAAGCAATTTGAGCTAAATTAAGAATGCAAAGAAGGAGATGCTGAAGCACATCTGTTGAAATGGATTTGTTGAGTAAAGTCATGGGAGCAGAAGAAGAATTTCCAGTTGCTGAACAAGTTGAATTCTGGAAGGAGGAGAACATTCGAATATAGTGCCAAAGCATTCGAATGCTGTCAAAAAGAGTTCAGAGAATTTCTGGAGGAAATGCATATTCGAATACAGCCAAGCAGTATTCGAATACGAGGACCGTTGGCAGAAAACAGACTCCACGTGATTTTACAGATTCGGGGGGGGATGCAATCTGGAGGAGAGAGAAAGACTGGGGAATGATGGCATCACACGACCCACACCCACGAGAGGACAGAACATTCGGTTAGAGAGAAGAGAAGCGAGAGGAGAGAGAGGAGAGGCAGCGAGGGTAGCGAGAGAGGAACTTCTTCTTCTTCCTCTTCTTCATTCTCTGATTTCGGATTCTGCAATTTTTGTTTTCAAATCTGATTTTCATTTTCAAATTATTGTAATTAGATTTGAATTCTACAGCACATTTTAATTTCATTCTTGTAATTAGATTTCAATTGGAGTTAAAGAGAGAATTACATTTTTCAGCTTTGAAGTTCATGTCTCTGTTCTTCATTTTTGTTCTTCATTTTCTTAAGATGATCGGCTAGTTCTTCTTGGGCTAAGGCAAGGATAATGACCTGTCCAATGATTTCCAAGATGCCGTTCTTAATGGATTAATTTTGAGTTCTTTGGTTATCAATCTTAGTTGTATCTTGTTACTCTTGAAATCAATGGTTCAATGTCCGATTAACATTTGTTTACATATTCTATCAATGAGTTCATAGAAGTTGCTGAATTCAGAACTCTTATTGCAAATATGTATGGGAGTTGCTAGAGTTAGATCTTCTATAGTTTTCATGATAGCTTATGCACATCACTTGTTTGATCCATGGCTTGTATCATTTGAAATTAATTTTCTCCAAACATTAGAGCAACTAAAATTGATGATCTATTCACTCTTGGTATTTTGAGATTGATTTGGATAGGCATTGGAATTGCCTTGCCCATCTTTTTAATATCAAGTTTTAGTTAAGTTTAGTTTTCATTTCAAAATCCATTACCAAATCATCAAAAATTCCAAACCAGATTTTCAATTATGTTTACCATTCATGTGAGCCATGTTTTGCCTCTTTAATCCATTTGATTCAAACATGATTTTGCTCCCTAGATCCCTGTGGATATGACCTGGTTCTCACCAGTTAATTGTGCTACAATGAAACCTTGCACTTGGGGGAGTTTGTCTTGATTTTCCTTACTCAACACCTTTGAAAGCTGAATTTGCATCTTTATTTACATTTGAGAGTGAGGTAATTAAGCAAATACAAGCACAATTTTGGCGCCGTTGCCGGGGATCTTTGACAAGCAATGGTGTTTTGAACTCTTGGAGCAAGGATTGGCAGCATTACTCACCACCATCTTCAACAACAAAGCTACTCAAGGCATTGGGTAATTTTGTTCCACTCTTATTTCCACCTCTAGTTTCATTTTTATAGATTTTAGTTTTTAGTTTTTAGTGTTTAAATTGTAGTTTCTGATTTTGAAAAAAAAAAAAGAAAAAAATCTGAGTTACTGTTTTATTTTGTTTTGAATATCTAAATTTCTGAGTTGTTGGTTTTCTTTGCTGAAATTTGATTGCTGGAAGTTTGATATTCAAATCTGCTGCATGAGATATTTGAATGCCTGAGTTTGTCTCTGAAATTCTGATCTGTTTTGCTGTTAAGTTTTGAACCAAGTTGTTGAATCAGATGTCTGCAATCTGTTTTCTGAATTTCTGATTCGAATCTGTTGCATCTAATATTCAAATTGCTGCATCTTGTCTCTGAAAAATCTGATTTCGTTGGCTGAAATTCACCTTTGAATTATTGTTTGACTTGCTGAAAATTTGCATGGAGTTGCTTTACATTCTGCTGCAAGTTGTTAGAGGAAGAGCTCTGATTTTTCTTTGTGAATTGGTGATTCAGTTGTGAAGTTTTAAGGTTTTGTGGGTGTCATTTTGAAGCTGAATTTTTGTGCATGTTGTTAAGGTCTGGTCGAATTATTGGAAAAAATTCTGATTTGCATTCACCATCATCTCTAGCTGAATTAATTGAACTTGCTACATCTTACACATCATCTGAATCATCTGTGCACATGGATCCACCACCACCTGTTTTACCGGAAGGAAGTGAACTTGGAGAGAATGATGGAATCAATCAAAATCTTCTTAGACCTCTTAGGGAATATCTTCATCCAGCTAGGCAAACAACTCCCTCATGCATTGTTCTTCCCATTGGCCATCATAATTTCAATTTTAAACCAGGGAACAATTCAGCTTTTGCCAACCTTTCATGGAATGGATTCTGAAAATCCTTACATGCATATGAAAGAATTTGAGGATGTTTGTGGGACTTGCATGGATAGGAATACAAATGAGGACATGGTTAGGCTTAAGTTGTTTCCATTTTCATTGAAAGATAAAGCAAAGATGTGGTTGAACTCATTGGAGCCTAGATCAATTGGAACTTGGAGGGACATGCAAACAAAGTTTTTGAAGAAGTATTTTCCAGCCAATAGGACAGTAATACTTCAACAACAAATCATGAATTTTGTATGCAAGCCTAATGAAACATTTGCACATGCATGGGATAGGTTTAGAGAATTGTTGCAAGCATGTCCACATCATGGGTTTGAGTCTTGGAGAATTGTTAATTTCTTTCATAATGCATTAACTCCAAACTTGAAAATGCTGGTTGCAACAATGTGCAATGGTGAGTTCTATGATAAGACAGCTGAAGAAGCCTTGCATTTCTTTGATTCATTGGCTGAAAATACTAAACAATGGGAGGTAGTTTCTCCATTTTCTGAGTTTTCTGACAGCATAGGTGCAAGAGGAAAGTTTCATCTCAGTGACACTGATGATCTTGGTGCTCGATTGGCTGCATTGTCAAAGAAAGTGGAGTTGATGGAGCAAGAGAAGCAAGGATTGAAGAAAAAGGAAGTTAACTGTGTGTTGTGTGAAACCTCGGATCACAAGACAGACGATTGTCCCACACTCCCAGCTTTTAAAGAAGTTCTTTATGGTCAAGTAAATCCCCCACCAGCTGCAAGAAATTACAACTCAAACCAGGGGGTGAACAACTTTGCTTCAGGAAATCAGCCATATTCGAATGCTTACAATGCTGGATATAGAGGCCATTCGAATACATCCTGGAGAGCTGAGGCACAACACCAGCAGCAGCAGCAACCTCAACAACCTTTTCCACCTCAACCATTTCATTCCCAGCCTTATCAACCTCAGCAGAACACAAACTCTTACCAGCCACCTCACAAAAGATCATTGGAAGACACCTTGCAACAATTCATGCAAGGACAAATTGGAACCAACAACCAAAATTCAAAGTTCCAAGATCAAACTAATAGGGCTATGGAAGACATTCGGAGTCAATTGTCAAAACTCACTCAAGCCTTAACTTTGAGAGAAACAGGAAAGCTTCCATCTCAGCCCAAACCAAATCCCACTGGGCAAGTGCACTTCAGTGAATCATCTTCTTCAAGTGCAAATGAGAATTTGGAACATGTGCAAGCTATTTCAACATTGAGAAGTGGGAAACAGATCTTGAAACCAGATTATATTCCAATTGAAGAGGCAAATGAGCAAAATATGTTGGAAGATGAGGAAGAAATTCAGCACAACAGCAGCAGCAGCAACAAAGCAATTGAACAACAGCTGCTCACCAAAACAGAAGCTGAATTACAGCAAAAGCAACTGCTAAAAGAGCAAAAACAGCAGCTGCACAGTAGACAAGAAATTGAGGAACAGCAACAAATTGAACAAAATCTGCACAACAGGACAGAAAATGAACAGAAACAAAATCTGGACAGCATAGGAAAAGCTACACAGAAACAGCAGCTGAACAACTTTGAGCAGAATAGCAAAATTCAGAAGCAAGATCAGGTAAATTCTGAGAATGCAATTGAGTTTTCTGAAAATAAAACCAAGGATTTTGATAAAAACCAGCTGGATAAGAGTGAAAAAATTTCTGGAAAAGAGAAGATTTCAAAAGAAAACCAGCTGGACAGCCCTGATTTCATTCCAAAAATTCCTTTTCCTCAAAGATTGAACAAAGGAAAGAAAGAAAATCTGAATTCTGAAATTTATGAGCTTTTCAAACAAGTCAGAATAAACATTCCTTTGCTTGATGCCATTAAACAAAATCCATCTTATGGAAAGTTTTTGAAAGATTTGTGCACTGTCAAAAGGAGAATGAATGTCAAAGAGAGGGCATTTTTAACTGAACAAGTGAGCTCAATTTTGCAATTCAAAACCCCTCCAAAATATAAAGATCCAGGGTGTCCTACAATTGCATGCATCATTGGGGAAAAGAGGGTAGATAGAGCTTTGTTGGATTTGGGAGCAAGTGTCAATCTTTTGCCATTTTCTGTGTACCAACAACTTGGATTAGGTGAGCTTAGACCTACTAGGGTGACACTTCAATTAGCAGATAGGTCAGTCAAAGTCCCTAGAGGTATTGTGGAGGATGTCCTAATTCAAGTGGAGCATTTTGTCTTCCCAGTAGACTTCATAGTGCTTGATACCCAACCAATTCAAGGTCCACAACCAGCTGTCCCAGTCATTCTAGGACGACCATTTTTGGCCACTTCTAATGCTTTGATAAATTGTAGGACTGGAGTCATTAAGTTGTCTTTTGGTAACACGACAATTGAAAAGAACATCTTTAATGTGACCAAACAACGAAGTGACCATGAGGAGATAGAAGAAGTGGATTTTATTCAAATAGCCATACAAGAGCACTTTGATAGAGAGTACTTAGATGACCCACTGGAGAGAGCTTTAGTGAACAGTGACCAAGTAGATTTCCTAGATGATTGTGACTTGGAAAATGTTGGTGGAGGAGAATGTGAGGAAATGAAAGAATCAATGATGTTAGTGAATCAATGGAGGCCCACTTTTGAGTCTTTAGAGCTGCCAACAGTCAAATCTCAGCCATCTTTTGAGAAAGCCACCCATACCCGAGAGAAAGCTTTTACCTAGTGAGCTGAAATATGTGTTTTTGGGTGAGGGAGAGTCCTATCCAGCTGTTATTTCTTCTCAGCTGAGTTCTGATCAAGAGAATAGACTTGTTGAGGTCTTGAGAAAACATAAAAGAGCCTTGGGCTGGACCATAGCAGACCTGCAAGGAATCAGCCCACTGATTTGCACCCATAGGATATTTTTGGAGGAGGATGCCAAACCCATTAGGCAAATGCAAAGGAGACTAAACCCAAACATGAAAGAAGTGGTTAGGGGAGAGGTAATTAAGCTATTGGATGCTGGGATTATCTACCCTATCTCAGACTCTAAATGGGTTAGTCCAACTCAAGTAGTACCCAAGAAATCTGGAGTGACTGTGGTGAAAAATGAACAAGATGAGCTAGTTCCAATGCGCATCCAAACAGGATGGCGCATGTGTATAGATTATAGGAAGTTAAATGCAGTCACAAGGAAGGATCATTTCCCTCTTCTATTCCTAGATCAGGTATTGGAAAAGAGTGGCAGGACAGGCATTCTATTGTTTCTTGGATGGATACTCAGGGTACAATCAAATTGAAATTGCATTAGATGATCAGGAGAAGACCACATTTACTTGCCCATTTGGTACTTTTGCATATAGGCGCATGCCTTTTGGCCTTTGCAATGCTCCTGCTACTTTTCAGAGGTGCATGATTAGTTTGTTTAGTGACTTTGTGGAGAAATTTCTTGAAGTATTCATGGATGACTTTTCAGTCTATGGGAGTGACTTTGATTTGTGTTTGGAGAATTTAGAGAAAGTTTTGGCAAGATGTGAAGAGAAAAACTTGGTGTTGAATTGGGAGAAATGCCATTTTATGGTAACTCAGGGGATAGTTCTTGGTCACATAGTGTCTTCTAGGGGGATAGAAGTAGATAGAGCAAAAGTGGAGATTATTCAAAAACTTCCTACCCCTAGATGTGTTAAGGATGTCAGATCATTTTTAGGACATGCAGGTTTCTATAGGAGGTTCATTGCATCATTCAGTGCCATTTCTAGACCTTTGTGCAATCTCCTAGGCCAGGATGTTCCTTTTGATTGGACATCAGAATGTCAGGCTTCATTTGATAGACTTAAGGACTTGCTCACTTCAGCTCCCATTATGCAGACACCAGATTGGACTCTACCTTTTGAGATCATGTGTGATGCTAGTGATAGTGCCATTGGTGCAGTCCTAGGTCAGAGGAGAGAGAGGAAGTCACATGTGCTATACTATGCTAGCAAATCCCTTAGTGATGCACAAAAGAACTATACAACTACTGAGAAGGAGTTGCTAGCAGTAGTATATGCATTGGATAAGTTTAGATCATATCTTGTGGGATCTCATGTCATTGTGTTTACTGATCATACAGCACTTAAGTATCTTTTGACCAAATCTGATGCCAAGCCAAGACTCATTAAGTGGATTCTTTTGCTGCAAGAATTTGATTTAGAGATTAGAGATAAAAAGGGAGTTGAAAATGTAGTTGCTGACCATCTTTCTAGACTTCCACATCAGGACTTAGCAGCTTTTGAGCCACCTATTAATGAGACTTTCCCTGATGAGCAATTGTTCCATTTAGATTCCTCAGAGACACCATGGTTTGCAGACATAGCCAATTATTTGGTTTCATGTGTGGTGCCTTCTCATTGGACCATGTTAGATAAGAAAAAGTTTTTAGGAATGCGAGACACTTTTTCTGGGATGACCCTTATTTGTTTAAGTATTGCTCAGATCAAGTCATAAGGAGATGCATACCCGAGAGTGAAGCCCAAAGTGTCATTAGTTTTTGTCATACTCTTGCATGTGGAGGTCATTTTTCAGCTAAGAAGACAGTGGCAAAGATTTTACAGAGTGGATTGTTTTGGCCTACCATGTTTAGGGATGTGCATGCCTTTTGTGTTGCTTGTGATAGGTGTCAAAGGCTTGGTAAGATCACTAGGAGAAACATGATGCCACTTCACCCCATTTATGTGCTTGATGTCTTTGATTGTTGGGGTATGGATTTTATGGGACCATTTGTGAATTCATTTGGCAATGAGTATATCTTAGTGGCAGTGGATTATGTTTCAAAGTGGGTAGAAGCCATACCAACTAAGACCAATGACCACAAGGTAGTGATAAAATTTTTGAAGGAAAATGTGTTTTCAAGATTTGGAATGCCAAAGGCCATGATAAGTGATAGGGGAACACATTTTTGCAATAGATATGTTGGTCTATTGATGAGGAAGTATGGGGTTGTGCATAAGGTTGGAACATCATATCATCCCCAAACAAGTGGACAAGCCGAGTTGGCCAATAGAGAGATCAAGAGAATCATTGAAAAAACAGTGAACCCCACAAGGAAAGATTGGTCTTTGAAATTGGTTGATGCACTTTGGGCTTATAGGACTGCCTACAAGACTATCCTAGGCATGTCTCCTTATAGGTTAGTGTATGGAAAAGCTTGTCATCTTCCTGTGGAACTTGAACACAAGGCCTTTTGGGCAGTGAGACATTTCAATGAAAACATCACTGAATCTGGTTGTCAGAGGAAATTGCAACTAAATGAGCTTGAGGAGATTAGGAATGATGCATATGAGAATGCTAAGATCACCAAGGATAGAGTGAAGAAATGGCATGATACACATATCCTCAAAAGAGAGTTGTTTGTGGGTCAAAAGGTTTTGTTGTATGACTCAAGGTTACACTTGTTTCCCGGGAAGTTGAAGTCAAGATGGAGTGGTCCATATGTGATTCAGAACATCACTGAGTTTGGGGCTGTTGACATTCAAAATCCAACCTCCAAAAATGTTTTTAGAGTGAATGGACAGAGATTGAAAGAGTATCATGAGAATTTTGTTGCTGAAGTAGAGAGTTGGGATCTTGAAGATCCCCCAAATTCTGTTTGAATGAAGAAAGGATTCTGACTTTGTATCATAATAGTGTAGGTTCTGTTATGTTTTTTATTTTCTGTTTTCTTTGGTTTTTGTAATTTTCCTTCTTTCATCTAAAAAAAAAAAAAAATATTTTCAGTTTGCAAGTTTTAACACATTGGTTTCAGCAAGTTTCATGAAGAATTGAGAATTTCTGCTTTGTGTTTTACTGATATTTGCATTTTCAAAGGTTGGAACTAACATGTGCTATTTGAGGTAGCAACATCACTTGTGGTGGAACTACTTGAGAGTCAAATGGAATAAATGTATTTGCTTGATTTGTTTTGAGAGTATAATGCATTAACCAAATTGGGTAGCACATGCTTTCAAAGTGTTTCAGAATGCAACAAAAGGATTTCAATTGAGCAAGCTTCATTAAGGATCAAGTCACATCAGCAGGTGCAACAAAAACTGATCAAATTTGGTACTGCTATTAAGTCCAAATCAGATGAGAAACTCATTTCATTCGAATAGCTGAACAGTCATTTGAATAAGCCATCTTAGCACAAAATCTCATCTGTGAACAGCAACCCATCTTGCATACTTACTGATTTCCTGTATCTTGGTTGTTTGTGATGCTTGGCAAAACCTCACTGATCCTTAATTACACTCAACCCATTTGGTATTGTTTTGGTTCTACTGATTTGTATTTTCTTTGAGAATATTGCATTGAACAAGTTGGGGGGAGCAACTGTTTTGGTAATACCTTGGAGTTTCAGCTGGTCTACATCACTCAAACATATTAACCTTAAACTCAGCAGGTACCTCTTTCCCTTTGCACTTTATTCCAAATTGATTGACTTGTTTGTGCATTGAGGACAATGCTTGTTTCTAGTTGGGGGGGAGAGAAATAGTTTGAATTCTTTTCTTGGTCTTATGAATATGCTGAATGAAATTGCTGATCTACTTTGTTATACTTGATGAATTGAAATTTGAGTAGTGTGTTTAATTTAGCTAAAATGCTGAGAATTTTCTAAAAAAAAAAATTTTTCTAAATTTTCTTTGATTTTTCTTTTTAAGCTGTTCTTTTTGTTCTTCTTTTGAGTTTAGCTGTTATTAGTGTGAATAAACTTAACTCAGGTGACAAAATAAGGTTTGAACATTTCTATGGGATTGTTAGCAGATTTGAACACTGGAATTACTGTTTGGGATTTTCTGATGCAACCTATTCGAATATGGGCTGTGGTATTTGAATACTTGTTACAGCTCATGTTGTAATTGGTTGTATTGATGTATTTTTGGATTAAATTGTGGGCTAACAATTCAACAGGATTTTTCAAATTTAATTTTGTCAAAGTTTTCTAAAAAAAAAAAAAAATTTTTTATTCTCTTTATTCTATTTTATTTTCTTTTTGGATTGGATGTCATTAGATGTAAATATAGAGTTTTAGTTGTTGACAAAACATGATTTGAGTATTCTTAAGGAATTGTGAAAAAATTCTGGTCTCTGGATACTGAGGTACTAAATTGCTGATGCACCATATTCGAATATGGGTTCGGGTATTCGAATATGCCTTCGGTTGAAATTCCTGTTTAAATACCCGTGGCTGGCCCATTTGAACCCTATTCTATTCGAGTACAAAACCCTGGTGCCAAAACATTTTAGCCTCCTCCACCTTAAACATCTCTTTCGAGCTTCAACTACGGGGCGACTGAAAGTGTTCTGGAGTTCACATTAAAGTGGGATTAAGCTTCAAAGCCTGGATTGGAAGAGCTAGGGTTTATCTGTTGAGGGATTTTTTTTGACAGAAGGGTCTCTTCAGCAGCTGTGACAAAATGCCACCAAAAAGGATTAAGAAAATGGCTTACAGAGGGGAGGCAAAGAGGAGAAGCATGCGTATCAGAAGCAAATACGGTAAGGGTTCCTCGCTTGTAATTCATGACCCCATAGCCTTAGAACTTTCATCTTCCAAGTCAGACCCCAAGTCATCTTCTAGGACAGGGTCTTACCATTCTGTGGGTAATGAGAACATTGGTGAGAAATGTGATGAGCATGTTTCTAATATTGAAAAAGAAATTTCAGTTGAGGCCCCTGGCAATATACCTACTAAGGATCACATTGCTGAACCTGAGCACGAGGTTTCCACCTCTGAAAATGCCCCTGTGGAACAACTTGAAAAGGATCCTTTTGATGAAAATACTTTTGATAGTTCAAGGTTTGCTAATAAACCTTCAGAGCTGAAATATGATGAAAATTTTAGCAAGAGGACAGTTTTGTGTGAGAGAGGAATTAAGCTGGAAGATTACATTGAGGCACCTTATGAATTAATGGAGTTATTTGAACAGAGGGGTTGGGTGCAATGGGTAACAACTAGTAGGAAGGCCATAGTGCCTTATGTGAGGGAATTTTATTCAAATGCTGAAATGGGTATGTTACATGGTAGATCTGTGATAAATTCTAAGGTGAGGGGGAAAGAAATCACTTTGAATTTGGAGAAAATTTCCTTTATTGGCCACTTACCTGCTGAGAGAATACCTGATGCTACACTTGAACAGAAAGCTCAGTGGGAGGAGCAATTGAACAAGGATAATTTAGCTAGATTGTTCACGGGTAATCCTCAAGCAGAATGGACCACTACTAGGCTACCAAAGTCAGGACTTACTCCAAAAAGTAATGTCCTTCATATGCTGGTGTGTTCACTGATCCTGCCACATGCCTATAAGTCCACCATCACCTTAGAGCAAGCCACAATTATGGGGAAGTTGCTGCTGGGCATTCCCATTGATTTACCTTATCACATTTGGTTGGTCATTGCTCATGTTGTGGAGAAACCTGAGTCAAATGCTGGGCTACCTTTTGGGGGATTGATCACAGAGATAATTCAACATTTTCTTGGTATTAAAGAAGAAGTGGGAATGGCTGTTGTAAAACCAGCTTCTTTGATAGCCAAGACCTCAGTAAAAAGAAGCCAAGGACAGTTAAGAAAGAGGGCTGCTCCACCTGTAGCTGAGGACAACCAGCAGCAAGAAGAAGAAGTAGAAAATGAAGCAGCTTCTTCAAATACAAATGAGAAACTCAACTTGATCCAGCAGAATCAAGAACTGTTGATGAAGGAAGTGAGTGAGCTGAAGAAGGGGCAACAGAAAGTTATCCGATTGCTGGAAAGGATATTCGAATCAGACAGGGAAGATGAGGAGTGATTCAGTTTTCCAATTTGCTTTGTCGTCAGACTAGACTTTTTGACAGCAATTCCTTAGAACATTTCAAACATGTTTTGTCATCAGAAAATAGTTTCCTTTGTTTTATTTTCTGATTTTGTTAATTTTGGATTTGAATGACTTTGAACTCTAAATTTGGATGATATTTTGTTGGGAAATCCATTTTGAGCATTGGGGTGGTGTTGTGATCTGTTTAGTTGAGATGAGCTCTTTTGTTTTAAATGCATGACAAGCTATAACTTAGAATGTACCTTGATGCTGATTGCTGGATTTTGAGTTTTCAATTTGGAATTTGAATTAGTTGTTATGTTTAATTTGCTTAATGGTTGAATTAGTATGGATAGAGTTAGTTCTTAACTTGTCAACTTAGACATGGGCATTTGTGAATGAGTTTCTTGATTGAACAATGGATTGCATTATTTCCCAGCCATAGTGGAGACTTAAACCTGAAGTGAAATTTTGAGCCTTTAAGCTTTGTTTATGAGAGATATGCAATTACTCTAGAGCTTATCAAAAGCTTAAACATTTCTTTACTTCATTTTCTTCAATAACTCCAATTACAATACTTTGCTTTGGGTGTTTGTGAAGTTGTAGAGGAATTGAACTTGATTCTCGGTTCTTAGTTTTTATGGTTGAATGAAATGAAACCAAGGAAATGATATCAGGCCATTTTTCTTATCTGTTGAGCTTAAAAAAAAATTTTCCTCTTCTTTGATGAACATTATCCTTGGAGCCAAGTTTGAGCTTTATTAGAGCATTCATACTTCTTTATTCTTACCACATCATCCCCTTGACCATTATGAATGCTCTTTAGCCTTCCCTAACAGATTGGAATACACTGAAAATATTAAGGAAGAGCAATGAACAACATTTTGGGATTTTTGGGGTGAGGATAGAAAAATTGATGGAAGGAAAAGAATGATAAGAGGGTATGGTGATGTCCAAATTCAGAAAACTCTGTTTCGATTATGAGTTTCAACTTTTAGATACATCTTCCAAAAAAAAAAAAAAAAAAAAAAAAACTGATTTCAGTGTTCCAATTCTTTTTGAATTCCTTAATCCTCCTTTCAACTACCTCATCAAACCTCATGGCCCCATTACAACCAAAAGCAAGTCCTAATTGATCTTTGGAAGAATTATCATTCAATTGTGAAATTTAGGAAGTGGGGAGTATAGTGAAAATTCCAAAATAACTTTACTGCACTATTCTTTCATGGAGTTATGCCAAGTCCTTTTCTTTATTAGATTGAACGTTTTTGACTTGTAGATGCACCCTCTTAGAATTTGATTTACATTTATTCTTTACAAAAAGGGGCATCTTGAGGGGAACTTTGTGTGCTTCATTTTCTTGTGAGTGAATTTCAAGGTGAGATTTTGAAGTTGAAGCTTTGGGAAGTAATATGATTCAAAGTTCAGGATAGAGTTTGATTATGGAGATCTATGTTGAGTTAACAGGTTAGGAACTGAATTTTCATGCTTGGATCAAGTGTTTAGCAAATTTCACATACCATACCTAATTTCATGATTCTAGGAGTGTTAGCTTAAACTTCTTAGCTTGATGTATTAAGTAACATTCCATGGTTATGACTTATTATCCATTTAGAATTGAAGATGCTATTTTTAGATGTGTCTCTCACAGATGTGCAATTTCATAACATGAAAATGTTGATTGTTTTTAAAGGTAGCCTTCCTTCTTTAAGCATTGCTAGGGACTAGCAATGTCTAAGTTGGGGGGTGTGATTGGGCTTGAGTTGTTACACATTTGTTCACTTAAATACACTTTTATACATGACATAATTGATATAAGACAGGTGTTTTGTGCAGAATTTATCCACATCTTTAGAATATGGAACATGTGTTGAATTGTGCCATAAAGAGAAGCAATTTGAGCTAAATTAAGAATGCAAAGAAGGAGATGCTGAAGCACATCTGTTGAAATGGATTTGTTGAGTAAAGTCATGGGAGCAGAAGAAGAATTTCCAGTTGCTGAACAAATTAAATTCTGGAAGGAGGAGAACATTCGAATATAGTGCCAAAGCATTCGAATGCTGTCAAAAAGAGTTCAGAGGATTTCTGGAGGAAATGCATATTCGAATACAGCCAAGCAGTATTCGAATACGAGGACCGTTGGCAGAAAACAGACTCCACGTGATTTTACAGATTCGGGGGGGGATGCAATCTGGAGGAGAGAGAAAGACTGGGGAATGATGGCATCACACGACCCACACCCACGAGAGGACAGAACATTCGGCGAGAGGAAAGAGAAGCGAGAGGAGAGAGAGGAGGGCAGCGAGGGTAGCGAGAGAGGAACTTCTTCTTCTTCCTTCTTCTTCATTCTCTGATTTCGGATTCTGCAATTTTTTGTTTTCAAATCTGATTTTCATTTTCAAATTATTGTAATTAGATTTGAATTCTACAGCACATTTTAATTTCATTCTTGTAATTAGATTTCAATTGGAGTTAAAGAGAGAATTACATTTTTCAGCTTTGAAGTTCATGTCTCTGTTCTTCATTTTTGTTCTTCATTTTTTTAAGATGATCGGCTAGTTCTTCTTGGGCTAAGGCAAGGATAATGACCTGTCCAATGATTTCCAAGATGCCGTTCTTAATGGATTAATTTTGAGTTCTTTGGTTATCAATCTTAGTTGTATCTTGTTACTCTTGAAATCAATGGTTCAATGTCCGATTAACATTTGTTTACATATTCTATCAATGAGTTCATAGAAGTTGCTGAATTCAGAACTCTTATTGCAAATATGTATGGGAGTTGCTAGAGTTAGATCTTCTATAGTTTTCATGATAGCTTATGCACATCACTTGTTTGATCCATGGCTTGTATCGTTTGAAATTAATTTTCTCCAAACATTAGAGCAACTAAAATTGATGATCTATTCACTCTTGGTATTTTGAGATTGATTTGGATAGGCATTGGAATTGCCTTGCCCATCTTTTTAATATCAAGTTTTAGTTAAGTTTAGTTTTCATTTCAAAATTCATCACCAAATCATCAAAAATTCCAAACCAGATTTTCAATTATGTTTACCATTCATGTGAGCCATGTTTTGCCTCTTTAGTCCATTTGATTCAAACATGATTTTGCTCCCTAGATCCCTGTGGATATGACCTGGTTCTCACCAGTTAATTGTGCTACAATGAAACCTTGCACTTGGAGGAGTTTGTCTTGATTTTCCTTACTCAACACCTTTGCAAGCTGAATTTGCATCTTTATTTACATTTGAGAGTGAGGTAATTAAGCAAATACAAGCACCTAGTTTTGGACTTCGATTAAACTAGGATTTCTTTAGAGTTTTTTTTTTTTTAATTTTTTATGTAAGCTATATATAGTGTGAAATACACTTTTGTGGGTAGATTGGTTTTTACATTACATGATATAGAGAGAACTCTCTCTTCGGCTCCTCATTGAACTTCCAAAACTTATCAAAGATTTCATCTTTGTGGCGTTCCAACCTTATAACTTCAATTCTTGATTCTAGCAATCATTGGGTTAGGGTTCTTAATCTGATTTTAGCACCTAAGACAACTTAGTAAAATTCTAGACATCACACATAAGTCACTCATATCATATTGTCATGCTATTGTCGTGATCAGATCAGTGTGCTAGGCCAACAGGCGCAGGTCAGGAGTCTTTATTGTGACATAGTGCGTCCGAGATGGCCCAAATGTGAAAAATAATATGTTTTTTTGGTTTTGAAACGGGCCTTGATTATGGAGACTAGCAGTCGCCACCTAACACTTTCCAAAGGGGTGTGTCAAGAAACTCGAGTTTTGATTATGACTTAAAATGTGTTGTTTATGTGTTTAAAAAATGTAGTATATAACTCTTTTTAGTGACTTTCGACCAGTCTGTGTAATAGAGATAATGGGTTTGGGGGTTTGACTGTGCACGGAAACTATTATGCCTGGATACCTAGGGATATCCAGAGTTCATTTCTACTCTTTCTGGTCGTAGTCTCACAATATAATACTCTAGTTTATAATGATCATAGCATACAACCCAAAATGCATATGATATATGAAATGTGTGATGTCAAACCTAGCTCGTATGGCAAGTGTAGTAAAATGTCTATGTTGTCCCAAATAGCAACACTAGAGGGGGGTGAATAGGGTTGCTTAAAAATTTTACAAATAAAAATTTCAACCCTGAAACAAATATGTCAAGATGAAAAGGATAATTAAATATGAAATGCACCAAAAAAAATTATTCAATATTTGTGAATGAAGAGTGAGTGCTAGTGTTTGCAATAAATATAAAGAGAAGGGAAGAAAAGCAAACACAATCAATTTATAGTGGTTCGGCTTCAATGTTGCCTACGTCCACTCTCCAAGGCCTTCCTTGAGATTTCTCCACTATTCTTTGAAGAGCTTATTACACACTAGCTTCCCAAGGTGCTAGAAACCTTTCCCAAGTCATTTTATCCCCAAATCACTCACACAAGTCTCTCTTCCAAGAAAGTCTCTTGTTTTGGTTCTAACACTTGAACGAAAACCAACAAGAGCTCACCCAACTCTCACAAATTAAAAGGGCTTTAAATTTCTCTTTCTTACAACAACAATGATGAGTTTAAAACTCAATCAAATCAAAAAGAAACTCTCACAAGTTGAATATGAAAGATGAAGCACAAGTGTGGGAAGAAATCACTCTATGTTTGCAAAGTTATGGAATCTCTTGTCTCTCTTTGTAAGCACTTCTTTCTTGCCTTCTTCATCCTCTTGAATCTGAGTTTGAGGCTCTATTTATAGATGAAAATCTCCAAATGGCCGTTACTAATTGAAAAGACACTTTTGTCCTTGAAAGAAATTGAATTTCCTTACTTCCAATGCTGTCTTTCAGATTCAGATTTTCTGAGATATATTTGTGACCGTTTTTCACCCTCATAACGTTCAAATCTGACATTTCCTCAGAGTAAAGACTTTGTAGATGTATAAGTCAGCTATCATATGTCACATTTTGAGCTTCATCCAACGGGTAGATAGTCAGATATAGCTTCTGAACCGAGACCAGCTTCTGATAGCTTTTTCTGACATTCTGAATCTGTGTTTCTACTTTAAGCTTCTGTTTCACCATGATACGTTTAGAATTAGAAGAAACTTAAACTACAACAATTGTATCTTTTTGAGTCATATTTTCACACACCAAAAATCAGAATTTTTAAAGCTGTAGAGTATGAGTTATGTCTCAAAAACTAAGACTAGCTCCAGAATCCAGAATTAAAATCTTTTCTGTAATGACTAATATTCCAAATCATTGTTTGATATCTTAACTTCAGATCCACAAAATCTTCCCTTCGGTAAAGTTGTAGATATGGAAGTCTAGTTTACTATATTAAAATTTAATGAAAATTGAACCGTTGGATCTTAAGTTATCATCTATATACTGACATGTGTCTGATTTCTCTGTTTACCCGAGTTGACCTCTAGTTCAAATCTTCATCTTACTTTGATTTCTATTACTTCCAACTTTGAAATTCCTTTATTCCTTCATCCAAATTATGTGAAAATATCTAAAAAATAATATCAATCTCTTCCAACTCTATTATCTTGAATCTACCAAATGAATTGTAACATTTCATACGATGTCTATTTGAAAATTAATTGTGAAAATTTAATTTAATGTTTGTTATCATCAAAATCAATTATAAAATTATTTTTATAAACCTTGGGCCAACAGTCTACCTATGTGGCAATGATGCAATTTAGAGGATTCTATATGCTGGTTTGACTTTAAGTGCAAGCTAAGTTTATGACTGGAGATGAGAATTGAACTAGAAAAACTACGTTTGACATGCAAACGAACATATCTAGTCCTCAAGAGTGTGTGTGCACTAAGAATGAAGTGTGTATTAAAAGATAATCTGTAAAGACCCAGGTGACCGCACTCAAGCTATCTACTTAAGTTGCTTACATACCCTGTGAAAGGATTAGGTCATCGTAGCTGACAACTATGTTCTAAACTACATGATAAATGCAAAAGCCTAGCTCTAAGTTAGCACCTCGCGCTGATAATGGTCTATGAAGATCATGGTGACTAGACTCAAGCTACCTGTTCGAGCTGCCTATGTACCCTGTTAAGGGATTAGGTTTATATAACTCTAGGATAGCACTTTGTGTAGATGTGCAAATATGTATGAATAGATGCAAGTGTTATTAGAACGTCGTGGATGGCAAACTGATTTGTCTTAGGCGTAGTGAGCCTCATCATCGGCCAATGTAGGCTAAGTGTATGAGAGGGTGACTGATAAGGTCAATGTTGTGTACAGGATTAGTGTAAAGTAGTCTCACTTGATATAGGATGAGGGAAAGAAAGATTCCTAGCTCTAAGTATATATTAGGAGCAATCACTTTTGTATTGTCAGAGCTGGCTCTAAGACTGAAATGAAAGTTAGTGCTTGGTGCATAACTAAGGAAATAGAGCCTTGCTCCAGATGAAAAGGAACAATTAGCGCCTGGCACCTAATTGGGGAAAGAAAGGAGCTTTGCTCTAGATGAGAGGCAATAGTCAGTGCCTTGTACATAACTAGAGGAAAGGAGCCTTGCTCCAAGTGAAGGAGTATAGTTAGCGCCTCGCGCGTAACTGTGGAAAGGAGCCTTAGTCCAAATAACAAGAGATAGTAAGTGCCTTGCACATAACTAGAGATTGAGTTTCACATCGTTGGGGAATTTAATTCTAAGGGAAAAGATAATAACACCTCGCGCATAACTAGGAAAAGGAGCCTAACTCCAAGGATGCGCCTTGCGCATGTGAGTATCTTTCATTTGGGAAAAGAATTTAGCTCAGATGCAGAGCTTAGTTCTTGGTGATAATCAAGTCTATGTGTCTAGAAGACTAGTGAGTAATGGAATTTCTATGATCAGATATGTTATGGACATGTTAAATGTGATGACAACATGAATGACAGTTCTAAGATGCATGTTAGATATATCTAAGGGAAGTCATTAATTAGAAATCCTTGGTTTAGCCAATCCTAAGTCATTCCCAATCTCTAGAGCCTCGCTTACTCAAGTGAATGCTTTGGATTGGCAAACTTTTGATTTCTAAGTCTATGTTAACTCAAGTGGGTGTGTGTTTGCATGTGCAGGAGTATTCTATAATGTCAAGTCATGTATAGGCATGTCAAAACATGGTATATGGTATGTCATAGCAAGTGCTAGTATGGTAAAATGATGTCTTCGCATGCAGGCATGTCAGGATATGTGCAAGCATGGTAAATGATATCCTAGCATGTTACACTATGATACGTGATGATGATAAGACATGTTAGCATAGAGTAATATGATAGTATGGTATGCTGGCATGATGTAATATGCTCAGGGCATGGTATAACATGGCAGAGCATGATAATATGGCATATTAGCATAATACATGAGGATGACATGGCATGATAAATATGATATTTAGCATGACCTAACATGGCAATATAATGTTATGACATGGTAGGAATGATATGGCATGATAGAATGATGTTATGATATGGTATGGCTATTAGTATGATGCAAGCATGTCATTTGTATGATGTCTAAAATTTTGTAAGATTGGCTCAGATAAATCTGGTCAATATCATACCTCAGGTGTAACCCTGGTCATAAATTATGATTCGAATACCTTTCATTGACAAAAAATTTTATTTACACAACTAAAATTATTTTATTCTAATTATACAAATACATTGAATTGAAAAATAAAATAAAAATTTTTTAAAGAGAGAAAATTATACCGATGCAAGCTTTTTCTAAAGAAAGAAGTGCTAAAAGGCGCCAAGTGTTGAATGAATGAAAATGAAAAGGGAGAGGCCCCTATTTATAGGATTTTTGGTCAAACAAAACTTTTGCTTGTTAAAATAGGTGAAACGAATTGCCCGTTTCATTGAGAGAACAAGTTTGTCTAACAAAATGGGTAGAACTCTTTGCCAGAGCCGTCTAGCAGCCCTTTCAGTCCAGCAAGATGGGCAAATATATTTGCAGAGCACCACAAGCGACTATGATCGCAAAACAAGTTGGGCAGACATATCTGCAATTTAAGACAGGTGAAAAAGTCTAAAAGCTTGCTTGGCAAACTTTTTGGCGGCTAGGCTAAAAAAACAAGGCCATTTAGTATGACCCCTTAGCTCGGGCCATGTTTCGTAGAGTTTAGGTTTTGTCCCGATACATTCGGGCCATTCTAAGACCTTTTGTGTAGTTTGTAGAAGCTTTCGGGACCTCTTGGGCACTTTTTGGGAATGAATTAAACCAATTAGGTCAAAATTTAGTTCAATTTAGATTCTCTAGGACCTAGTTAGGTCTACTTAAAAATTGCTACTCCAAAACTAGCTTAAACGGAGGTAGGGTCAGCCAATCCTTTCTTAGAGGCACCATCAAGCTAACTCCTTCTAGCATTTTTGGGTCTGAGAAATCTAAAAATACCATCGGTGGGACTATGGGACACTTCTATGAATTTATAAAAAAATTGTTGAATTTTACAATTGAAGTTGTGGAAGGACCTCTTATGGTTTAACTTGGCCAGACTTGGCTATGCCATTACCTCAGGAAACTTACCCATGACATTCTTGTGCAATTTGAAGGCTTTTTTTACTTCATTTGAGGTCTCAAATTGTGTCTGGTGCACCAGTAGTTTTCTTGTTGTCAATAGGAGCCTTTTGAGTTGGTGGGGCTCAGATGACCTCTAGAGTGGTGTTTTAACAATTCTGAGTTATGTTATATATTCTTCGTCATGTCTTGGGATGTTAATGTCTTCTTGTGTGTTTTTGGCTTAATCTAGGCATTCCAGATGATACTGGTCTTCGAGTGTGTCAGTAGAGGCTGTTCTTAATTTCAAGACCGAATTAACCCTTGACTCTAGATTTTAGCTTTTCTGTTGATAGTGGAATTGTTTGTTTGGTATCTTGGACATGTCTGTGTAGTTTAGTGGCCTTCTATCTTGATCTAGTCCTTTAGCTTGACTTTTTTCTATCTCTGTAATTGTCATTTTACTGAATGTTCACTTTTTGTTAATTCCTAGTGTTTTGACATATCTTATGATTAAGATGGGTAAAATTGGGGTGTCTACAGCTATGTTATGCAATAACATCATTTCTACCTTGCTATATTAATCCTGACATGCTATATTATGTTATGCATATTTGATCAAATGCCAAATTATGCCATGCTTAATTATCACTTGCCATGTTAGAGCACTACTATGCATGCAAAGACACTCCCACTTGAGTTGACTCAGAATCTTTTATCAATCCAAAACATCTAAGTGAGCGAAGTTCTACAGACTAGAAATGACTTAGGATTGGTTAAGCTGATGATTTTTCAATCACAAGTCCCTTACATATATCTGACATGTGTCCTATAATTGCCATCTATGATAAGGGATAATTGTTAAAATATTAACTATCAATATATTTAACATGCTAATAGCATTACTCACATCACATTGGTTTTTAGGCCCATATCACATAAACTTGATCATCATTACCAAGACCTAACTCCCCATCAGGGTTAAGCTCCTTCCCAACCAGTAAACACTCATTTTCCTAAGCAAAGCGAACCTTTTAAGCTAAGCTCCACAATGGAGTGAAACTCCCTTCCCCAACTACGCGCGAGGTGCTAATTATCTTTGTCTCATTTGAAACAAAGTTTCTTTTCCCAATTATGTGTAAACGAAAACTATTTTTTCTCATATGAAGAGAAGCTCTCTTTCCAAGTTACAAGTGAGGCGCTAACTTTCATTTCAGATATTAAGAGCTAGGCTCCTTTACACTAAATCATTTCATTAAATCCTACTTTGGATCATCCCCCACATTGCAAGCAAATGAGACGGTTCGAACACCAAGGGCATATCTCATCAATGCGATTATCATTCTATCTAGATAAGTCAACTTAACTCAACTCCAGAAGAAGTATCAAAGCAACCCAGAAGTGGTTTATTTGAACAAAGCAGTCAATCTCAAAATGGAGAAAGGTTCTTATTTCTACTATATTTAGATTAGGAAAATTATATCCCTTGCAAGCTTCTTGAGCTTATAAAAATTATTTTACTATAAATTCTCAAAGGTCGTCCCCATATTGGGCAATATAGAAGAATAGAGTAGAGCCAAATGCGAGGAAAGGCATAGAGCAAGAGTCAATGCAAGAGAAAATGAGTTCGAATGTCCAAAGGAGAAAATCAAGCAATGGCCAGAGTCTAAACAAGGCAAAGCAAAAGTACAAACATCATTGACAACTTAAGAACCTCAAAAGGAAAAGCAAGCAATGATCAAACTCTAGGTCTCAAGCACTAAGAACAACAAAATGGGCCATCTCATCAAATAAAGAATTAGACGACCTTAGGATCATTCAAATCCACAAATAACATTTTAAGCCTTCTTTATTTTTTTCTAAAAGGTAAGAAAGAATAAATTAATGATAAAATAAGTACAAAAACTTTGGGGCTTATCCCTGCAGTTACACCGAAAATGAGCCTTAATTTCTTTTGTTTTTACAACCTTCACCTAGCCGTACATTATAGTCTACGTACAATCCTCTCAGATTATAATTGACAATTTTGTTCAAATACATCATCGAAAGCACTCGAAATGCTTCCCATACTGTAATAATTGACACCTTTAGCGGCCAATTGGTAGGCAGAAGTGACACATTTACCTACCAATTGGTCGGCAAAGGTAATAAATATATTATTAATATTTTTAAGTTAGTTCATTATAAATATATTATTTTTATTCCAATTTTTAACAACCAATTGTTTGGAGAAAGTAAACTTTTAATGACCACATTAATTTGGTCACTAAAGAGTAATCTTTAACTAACCAATTGATAGCCAAAAGTGACATTTTTACCAACCAAATGGTCGGTAAAGGTAATAAATATCTTATTATTTTTTATTTAAACTTTAGTGACCAATTAGTCAAAAAAAGTAACCTTTCGCTAAAGGGAAAACTTTTAGTGACCACTTGGCCAAGAAAAGATACCGTTTAGCAACCAACTTTATTTGGTCAAGAAAAATCACTATTAGCAACTAATCTTAATTAGTTAGGAAAAGTCACCCTTTAGTGACCAAATTTATATTTAATTTGGAAAAAGTGGTTGCCAAAAGTGTGAGTTGTTGTAGTGCCATGACAGAAGGATGCATTATTAAATATAAGACATTGCAGATAGTCTTGGGTAATCTCACCCTTGTAGAAATAAGAATTTAACCTGTACATTCCTCATTTTCTTCAAGCCTTGAACCAAGGCCTATATTATAACCTAAATCAAATTCCTCTTCGATTGGAAATAGCCACTTAGTCGAAGAGCTCTCATAAGCAAGGGGCAACTCCTTATCAAAACTACCTTACATACCATGATCAAACTTAATTAGGTAAAACCTTGATCATTTGACAGTCTAGTCCTCAATTCAAACTAAATGACATTCCAGCCATATAGAAGACATCTCTAGTCGATAATGGTCTATTAATTGAAAAGCTCTTAAAACAAAGAAACCTTTGAATAAGTAGAAAACATACTCAATGACTAGGTCTCTTGATGAAATCATAGATATGGTAAATACATCTTTGAACACTTAAATGGTAAGATCTTATTCACGAAATGATGATCTTCCAAAAATACAAAGCAGTTGTTTTAAGACACTAGTGGGTTGCATTTTCTTTTGTATACCAAGGGTATGCCCCTTAGATACTTGTACATTTTCTCCTAGTAATCCAAATTATCATACCTAACAAAAAAAAAAAAAAAAAAAAAAAAAGAAAGACACTAGTGGGTCGCACACATTGCAAAAACCCGGATAACCATCTTCAAAGTAGATGTTAAAAGCACATACTTGTCTTTTACGTACCAGATTTTGCAAAAATTAAAAATTTCACCATTAACATTCACAAAACATGACCACAGATTATACATCCCTGAGGTTTAAACTCCCAAACATTTTTGAACTCAAACATCTAAAAAATGTGCACACAATGAGGCACATTTCATAGGCACCTAATAGCAACCTTGATATCATCACAATAAAACTACACACAAAAAAAAAAAAAAGTAATGAATACAACAACCCAGGAGGCAAACTCCCTTCCTAACTCTTGGTGCAATGCACAAGACCATCACTACCTAGAAGCGAAGCTACCTTGACAAAGTTTGAGCGTAAAGCATGAACCCAATCATCAACCAAAGATCAATGATCATACAACAATACAATAATCTAGGAGCTATATTCCCCTTCTAAACTCGTGTATAAAACACAAACTCAGAGCCAATCTAGGAGTCATAATCCATTTTTGAAGTTGTGTGTGAAACATAGACTCAGAGTTAATCTAGCAGTTATTCTCTCATTCTAAAGTTGTGTATGAAACACAAACGTAGAGATAATCTTGGAGTTATACTCCTATTATGAATTCGTGTGTGAAACATAAACTTTGAGCAAATAAAGAAGTTATACTCCCCTTCTGAAGTTGTGTATGAAACATAGACTCAGAGCTAATAAAAGAGTTATACTTCTCTTCTGAAATTTTGTTTGAAACACAAACTTAGAGCTAATCTAGGAGTTATAATCCCCTTTTGAAGTTGTGTGTGAAACACAAACTCAGGGCCAATCTAAGAGTCATAATCCCCTTCTGAAGTCGTGTATGAAACGCAAAACTCTGGGAGTTGTACTATACTTCTGAAGTAGTGTGTGAAACACATTTTTTTTGAAAGGTAAAATTGAATTAAATAATAAACATAAAATACAAAATCACTGGGGTATACCCCAATAATATAACAAAGTTTATATCATCTTTCAGAACAAAGGTCCATACTCATAAGAAATAAGACGAGTGAAATAATGCAATGTTGATAAAACATCAAGATGAAGAAAAGATGCCAAATCAACAGCATAAAACTAGAATTAAAACGAAGAAAGCAACAATGCTTTAGGCTTGTTTTCAACATTTAAGCCACCAGCCCTGCCTCAACTAGTACCACAATATTGAGTTACTAGAAGCAAACAGGCATATAGCAGCACATACTCAAAGCCAATCTAGAAGTGTACTCCTTTTTGAGGTGATGTTGTGAAACATAGACTGAGAGCCAATCTAGGAGTTGTACTCCCTTTCTAAAGTCATGTGTGAAATATAGATTCAAAATCAATCTAGGAATTTTGCTCCTTTTCCAAAGTTGTTTGTGAAACACACACTCAGAGCCAATCCAACAGTTATACTCCTCTTCTAAACTTGTTTATGAAATACAAACTCGGAGCCAATTTAGGAGTTATACCCTTTTTCTGAAGTCGTGTATGAAACACAGCTCAAAGCCAATCAAGGAGTTATACTCACCTTCTGAAGTGGTGTGTGAAACACATACTCAGAGACCATCTAGGAATTGTACTTCCTTTTTGAATTCATGTATAAAACATAGACTAAGAGCCAATCTAGTAGTATAATTCCTCTTCTAAAGTCATGTGTGGAATATATAGACTTAGAGTGAACCTAGGAGATATAGTTTTTTCTGATAGACTCAAAGCCAATCTAAGAGTTATAATCCCCTTCTGAAGTTGTGTGTGAAACATAGACTTAGACCCAATCTAACAACTCTTTCTGACATCATGTGTGAAACATTGACTCAGAGCCAATCTAAAAATCATACTCCCTTTTGAAGTCCTGTGTGAAACACAGACCCCTCTTCTAAAGTTGTGTGTGAAACAAATACTTAGAGCCAACCTACAAGTCACACTCTCTTTCTAAAGTCATGTGTGAAACACAGACTCAGAACCAATTTACGAGTTAATAATCCCCTTTAAAGTTGTGTGTGAAACATAGACTCTACCTCTGAAGTCGTGTGTGAAACACAGACTCAGAGCCAATATAGGAGTTATATTATTTTTCTGAAGTCATGTAATTGTGCTCATGAAGTGACAAATATTACTATGTTTCACATTATTTTTGTGCATATTATCAACTAGACCCCATACTCTTACTTTAAGTTAGAGTTAATTCTTGTTTTCTTTTACTTTGTATGTACTTTAGATTGCTTGTGTTTACTATGTTATAATTTCCAATCCTTAGTGAATTGATTGCCTTTAATTGTTTTGTTGGTCTGGATATGCCTCTAAGTATGTGTGCGTTAACTCTTATTTTTAATATACTTTATTTTACCTTTCAAAAAAAAAAAAGTGTAGATTTTGGAGCAAATGGGTAATTGGATGCACATTGTGGATTTATGAAGGAAAGCTAGAAAAAATAACCAAGTGAAAGTCGGGCGAGTGCATTGATAGAAGCCCCCAGGCGCCCCACTAAGTATTAAGCCAGGCACACACAGATAAAAGTTTTGTGGAGGATTCAAAGGTTCTTTGAGGAGTTTGGTCGAACACCTAGGGAAACACACCTTGATGCATGGAGGTTAAGTCCACGTGCACGGATTGACCCGTGCACACATCTTCACGTTAGGCTGAGCATGCACAAAGAGACCCCTTCTTAGGAAATTTTTGGATTTTCATTGTGACAATTCAACAAACACTTGGTACGCATCACCTTGGACGCACCCATAGATGGTTGTGTGCACACGAGTTTGGGAAAAATAGACCCCGAGCGGCTTCAAGCCTATGCTGTCGATTGTGACCTTTTAGCTTTCTTTTATGTATTTGGTAACAATTTTACCCTTATAATTGTATATCTATAAAAGGGGCACTTATCTTAGACATAATCATCAAGCCTTTGCTAATCATTAGGTTTAGTTTTAGTTTTCCTCTCTCATATGGTTGTTTATAGCATGGTGTACTGTAAGCTTTGATTTCAATTATTGTTTAAGTATTGTTTTATTTTAGTTTTAGCTTTAGTTAATACTTAAATCTCTTCTTCAATGGATTGTTATTTTTTTTCTTTTTCTATTTGTAATGCTTTTAATATGATAGTTGTAGGCTAAATTCCCTTGGTTTCAAGCTAAGAAGGTAGTGTGTGTGATGTGGTTGGATTGAATGCAATTATTCTTCAATGAAAAATCTAATTTGACATACTTGTCTGACTAATTTTAGTTAGGGTTCTCTTTCGAAACAAATCACTCGTGTTACAATCAAAGCTTGGTTGCGAGTTTTGACCTAACAATGCATATGCTATTGTTGAGTTGTGTTAAAAAGCATTCAAATATACCAATAGATATATATAAAACTTTGTACCATTTACTAGCCTTATACCAATTAAAATGTAAATGATAGGATGATCAAATTTTAAAATTATTAAGCAACTCATATATCAAATAGAGCTCACCTAAGAGGACGAGAGTCTCTGTCTTTATTTTCTCTCTCTAGGGTTTCTCTTCTTTTTTTTTTTTTCTTCTTCTTCTTCTTCTTCTTCTTCTTCTTCTAGGGTTTCTAGTTTCTAAGGCTCTACGACTTCATCTAGGGTTCTCAAGCTCGTCATTCATGGTAACTCTAAAGGAGTGAAATCCAGAACTGGTATAGGGGGAGGTTTTACTAGGGATGGTGAGAATCCATCCTTGGTAGTTAGTTCTCAGAGAGGGGTTTAGACAGGTCAAACTCCTAGTAATGATTCCATTACTGAACTAGTTAACAATGTTATAACCAGGAAGGATTCTACTGTCATTTCCAATTTGGCTGAGCGCTTGGAACAAGCAAAGAGAAAGGTGTCTCTTGCTCTTTCGTCTTCAGTGCAGGGCTCTTCTAATAGCCCTAGTTCTCAACACTAAAAATCCTAAGCTAATATGGTTGAGGATGATAAGATTGAGAACGTGTGCTGTAGTTTGACGAAGCAGACTTGTGTTGGTTCTTCTTTGGACTTGACGAACCAAAGTTTTATCCCTCCCTCTGGTGAGAATATTCCCTATTTGCAGAAATCTCAAGTGAAGCTTTCAACCCATGTGGAGGAAGGTGAGATTATCTCTGATTCTATTCCGAATAAGGAGTCTACAGAGCTTATGATTTACGGGCTAGAATAGAGGTTCAATGCCCATAATCCATTTGTGTTTATGGCAGTAAGGTGGGTTCCTTCTCGAAGGACCCTTCTATACCTTTGCTGGAGAATGGGACAGTTGCTACGGGTTTGCATAAGCTAGTGGATACTAAAGATAAGGTGAACCTTGTCTCTTTGCCTAGTGGCAGTAAGGGAAATTGGATTTCAATTTTAAAAGGTAATTTGAAGTATGCTATGACTCTCAATTTTCATTCGCCTACCATTTTAGATGGCAAGATCTGTGTTACAATGATGGGGTATTTTTTAGATAAAATGCTCCTTTTTTTGATGGTCTAACAAATCACTACTCCTTATAGGGTAAGGCTGGCCTGGTTGAAGTTTTAACCTATAATAATGTGTTTTATTTTTTTTTTTTAAATTTGGTGATGGCAATGTTGTGGAGAATATTGTGAATGAAGGCTTATGTTAATTTGCTGGGTGTATTCTTATTACCAATAAATGGCAACCCAATATGAATTTGCGAAAAGAGTGCGACAAAAGTGCCCCGGTGTGGGTGAAATTTCATAAAGTTTCTTTTGAATATTGGACTAGGGATAGACTTAGCTTTATTGCTAGTGTTATGGGTACCTCTTTATGCAAATAAATTAATGGAATCTATTAGATGTATAAGGTTTACCCGTGTTTGTGTTGAAATGAATGCTAATGGGGAGCTACTTGATGTTTTTGAGTTGGACGTGGAAGATGGGTCTTAGCAACTATAGGTGTTCAATATAGTTAGGTGCCTTGTATAACTCCAATCAAGAGAATGGGTTTGAGAAAATAGTTCAAATTGTTGGGCCAATTACAAAAGCTAGTGCCAAGAAGCTCCAAAGGGAACTTGAATACTTCTCCAAGAAAACTTAGTCTATTTGGAAACTCTAAAAACCAAGGTAGAAGATTCAGAAATCTCACCAATCACTTTGCTCACTTGCTTGGAAGAAGGAAGAACAGAGTAGTGAAGCTATTGCGGATGCTCATAACGTAAAAACATAAACCAGTAATACTATTGTGGGTACTCAAAAGAACATAAGAGCATAAATTAGTAATATTGGAGCAAAAATTAGTAATATTGTTGTGTATGCTTAGAATGTAAGACCATAAATCATTTATACTCTTGAGTTTCGGTTGGAGAAACGTAAGAGGAAGAAGAAAAGTAGCTGTTAATGTTAGAACATAGGTCATTTACGCTCTTGAGTTTTGACTAAAGAAACGTAAGATGAAGGAGAAGAGTAGTTGTTAAAATAAGAGTATAAGCCATTTATATTCTTGGGTTTTGGCTCTAGATTTTGAATAATTTTTAATTAATGGAATTCTTGGAGTGATGCTCAAGCTATATAAAATATAGCAAATGTAATTTGGAGAGTTGGTTGAATGAATATTGACAACGTGCCTTCTACATTTCTATCCTTGTTCTTATCTAAGAAATTTCATATTGTTTGGTGGCAAACTAAACCTAATTCTTATCACTCTCTCTTCTATTCTAGAGTGTGGCAAATCACCCTATATATTCTTGCTTGTGGCACCATTCTTATCAAACAAAGATTGCTAGTTCTTCTTTTTCTTATTTTATTTCATTACACTTTAGCACTAAACCTAGGCACATCATGTGCTATGTAAGGAGTCTGGGCATTTAACACAGAATTGATCTAAAGTGCTTCGCCAAGAATAGAGGTCAATTTCTATGCAAAATAAGGTTTTACCTGATGATTATGGATGGCATGTGTTAATGGGAAAAAAAAGGAGGTTAAGGTTGATTCTTTAATCCCGATTGCAGCTAAGTCTAATGGAATTGAATGTTATTCAAACCGACTCGCTGTTCTTGACAATATTGTGAATGAAGTTATTGATGAATTACACCCACAGTGTGCTATTGGAGTTAATGGTTTGTGCGGAAATGTCCTATCTATTGGCCTGTATTCTTTGTTTCTCACTCCAGTTTGCATTATGTTACTTCTTCTAATCCTGCCAGGCTGAATGAACTTACTGTGTTATCTTCTGCTGCGAGCCAAGATTCCATTGTTGCAATGCAATCTAGTTTAAAATCAGTAGAGCATCTAGAAGCCTATAATCCAGTGGAGTTGATCCAGGTTGGGAAGAGGCAGAATGGTATTGATTGTGTTTCTAATGACCACAATCAGAGATGGGCTGTTGGAGAAGTGCATATTAAGCATTATGGTGAAGCCGTTTAGATATTATAAGTAAGAGAAAGAAGAAGAAAATTAAAAATAAATTGGTGAATGAGTGATGAGCTTGTAGTGAGCTTAGGTATATCTCTTTCCTCTCCCTCTGTAGGCATGTTAGAATATTAGGGGATTGAACAACCCCTAAAAATAAAATACAATTGTGGAATTGGTGAAAAAGTTTTAAGTATCTTGTTTGGATTTGGTTAAAACAAAACTTATGAGTGTTAATCAAGACAGAATTGCAACCCAATTTTTAAAAGATTGGAAATAGGTTTCTAATTATGATGGACACATAGCGAGATGAATTTGGGTGATGTGGAATCCTCAAGTTATTCATTGCTTTATTAGTATCCTTGAGCTTAATATGGATATTCTTGTGTCTTTTGTGTGGTTCTAATGTTCTTGAAAGGAAAAATTTGTGGAGACAACTGCAATTACATGCCTCCTTGTTTAGCCTGAGTTTGTGGTTGGTATTAGGTGATTTCAATATTGTCTGGTTTAGGGGTGAAAGGAGGGGATGGTAGTTTTAATTGGGCTACATGGATGGATGACTATAATGATGTATTTGTTGATGCTAGTCCTAATGATTTGAAACATTGTGGCTTCTTGTTCACTTGGCATAATAAGAGAAATGCAGGGCACATTATAAGGAAACTAGACAGAGTCCTGTTAAACTCTCATTGGATTGAGTTATATGGCAATTCTTATACTGAATTCCTTCTATATGGGGTTTTAGTTCATTCACTGATAGTGGGGGATCTGGCCATTCAAGAGCATAAGAGGAAAGTTCTTTTTAAGTTCTTTAATCACGGGACTAAATTTGAGGAGTTTTTGTCAAGTATGGAGAACTTCTATTGAGGGGTATCCTATGTATCAACTCTATCAAAAATTGAAGTTGGTTAAGGTTGCTCTGAAGACTTTAAGTAAGAAGAAGAACATTGATTTATCTATAGATTTGGATATTGCACATCTGGATCTTACTGATTGTCAGCAACGTATTAATAGAATTGGGGGAACTCCTGACATAATTAATAGAGAGAGATTGTTTAGTGAGGTTAGTAAATGTGTCTAAGGTAAATGAGAACTATATTAAAACCAAATGTAGGGTTCAATGGCTTGCCCAAGGGGATAAGAACACCATTTTTCGTTCAACTTGGTCAAGAATCGCCAGAATGTGAATAAGATTACCTGTATTCAAAAAGATGATCGAACTATGATCAAGGATCAATTAGAAGTTAAAGATTAAGTAATTAACTATTTCCAAAGTATTCTTAGGACAAGTTTTGATGTTCCTTATAGTGGTAGATTGCAACTTCAAGAATTTACTTAAGATAACCCTTATGATGTTAAGAAAATTTCACTTATAGCTAATGTGATTGAGGAAGAGATAAAACCAGCTTTATTCCATTTAGGTGTGTACAAGGCCCCTAGTCCAAATGGTTTTAATGCTAATTTCTTTTGAGCCATTTAGGCAATTACGGGAGCTAATGTGATAAAAGTGGTTAAATTTTTCTTTACTTCAAATTCTCTTTTGAAAAAAGTTAATTCTACTATTATTATCTTGGTTCCTAATGTTCCAAATCCCTTTCATCTTAAGGATTTTCATTCTATATCTTGTTATAATACGATTTATAAATGTATTACCAAGATTCTTGTGGATAGAATTAAGTGGGATCTCTTTGGTTTAGTTAATAAGGCCTAAGCTGCCATTGTGCATGGTAGACAAATAATTGATAGTATCTTATTAGCTTAGGAGCTCATGAGGGGTTATTGTAAGCAGCTTAGTAGTCCTAGATGTACTATGAAGATTGATCTAAAGAAAACTTATGACTCGATTTGTTGGGATTTCCTGTGGGGTACGTTAGAGCTTCTTAGTTTCCCTATGAGATTGATTGGTTGGATAAGAACTTTGCTACTCCCATTGATTGTCCTATAAAAAGTATAATCTAGGTGAATTCATACTTTAAAAGAATGGAAGAGTGAGTTTTATTGCACCAATGAAGCGTATGTGCAATTTGCAATTATTTGAGCAGAAAATGACAGAAATTGGACCACAAAAGATGAACTCTAAAAAGTGCTTCGAACAAGTAACTTGTTTGAACGTTGGTTCTAACCATAAAAGGTGCATAAGATGAAAGAACAACAGAAATTTCTAAGTGTGAAAAATGGGTTCGAACATTCGTTCAAATCATACTCTGTTTAAACCTTGGTTAGAACAACAGAAGGTGGTGCAAGGAAGAGAAGGTGGAAAAATTCTAATGAAAACTCGTTTGAAGCACACTTGGTTCAAACCATAGTTCTAAAAACAGAATGGCAAAACCATCTTGAAGCTCAGTTGAAGAAAAAAAAAAGATTAAGTGTGGGAAGATGGTTCAAACCTTTGTTCAAACCATGACTCGTTCAAACCATTGCTTGATCAACAGAAGGCATACTAAGGTCCAAATGAAGAAAAATGACTAAGTCTCAGAAATCTGTTCGAACCTTTGTTTGAACCAAATTCTTGCTTGAACACTCATTCGAACCAACTTTTATTTTAGGAATTCTATAATTTAGTTTTGTTTTGAAAGGATATTTAAGTACTTTTGTTTTGTATTATAAATAGGCAAGAGCAAGGTCGTTTCGGGACACTTTTCCATACATACATTTTAGTTTTAGAGATTTCCATTGTAGAGAGAATTTAAAGAGAGAAAGTAGATCAAGAATTTTTTTTTTGATAACCCAGAACCTTTACCGGTTTATTACAGCTTTTAATGAATCGCATATTCGATGGGTAAATTGGGAAGATGTACGCTGCCCCTCACGCACACCCCGCTTGAGTCAGGAATCAAACTTGTGTGGTCTCTATGGGGAGCATACCCATAAGTCACTCGGGCTAACCCCAGGGGGTATTAGGGAATTGTTACTACTGAATTTTACTTCAGAATATTAATTCATGGCTGAAATTTAGATTACTTTGTTGTTTTCCATTCCAATTATGAGTGAGCAATTTTTTCTTCTTGGATTCAAAGCAATGATGTAGTTAGATTGTATGGATTTTTAAGGTAATGAGTTTCAATGTTCTATCTCTTGATCATTTGAGGTTTAACTTATGTCGATTTGAATTCTTTGTTGATTTTGAGTTGAAATTCAATTGAATTCTGATTTATATAGTTTATGAGTCCTTTATATGAATTTCTATTTAGAATTTTCATGCATTCTCGAAGGATTTGTATGGCAATTACTGATTTAGATTTCATATGTAAGAATTATAGATTATGCACATTGGATGTTTGATTAAATTCTCATCTAAGAAATTGTATTTAAACTTCTATTCAAGTCGTACATAGGTTGTTCCAACTTGGTTTTCACATATACAATCCTTCGATCTACATTTGTAGATGTGGATTGAGTATTGTAATTCCTTAGAATTCATATAATTCACTATAACACTTGTTTGGGATCCAACGCTTTTATTAAGTTGATTGAATTATAACTCAAATCAAACTATCATTTTCAAAACCAAATCAACTTCTATCATTCATTATGAAATCAATTTTCGTTTAAAACTTTTCTAAAATTGTTTTGTTCATTGATATTTGCTTAAGGCTCTCTATGGATACAGTATGGTACTTATCGATTATTATGCTTGAATAAATACCCTGCATTTGAGGTAGAGCCAATATTGATTAAAATTTGGACGAGCAAGCACTTTTGGCTCCATTAATGGGGAGCTTTAAGCATCTCATTCCCATATCTTTTGATTTCAACATTGGCAGATTTTTTTTATTGAAATAAGCTAGTGGTAATAAGCATTCTTAAAATGCTTATGCTTATATATTTGTTGCATCGTGTGCATGCATCTTAGATCTAGTAAGATTGTTTAGTCTATTTTACATCTAGAAGCTTAACCTATAGAGGATTTCGTAGAGTTTTCATTGACTTCATCATCCACATCATTTGAGCCACAATCACCGTCATTTTCTTTCTCTACTGATTTAGCACATTTCATGGAGAATTTGAGAGCTAACAATGGTCCAAATGGCCCTGATGCTATTGCACCTTTAGATGCACAACCTTTGAGGGAGCTGTTGCATCTTGTGCAACAAACTACTCTTTCTTGCATTAGTCTTCCTCTAAATTAGAGGAATTTTACTTTCAAGCACAATACAATAGTTACTTACATTTTATGGCATGGATTCAAAAAATCCATCTTCATATATGAAAGAATTTGAGGATGTGTGTGCCACATGTATGGCTTAGAATGTGAGTGAAGACACCGTACAATTGTGGTTTTTTTCATTCTCCTTGAAGGATAAAGCAAAAATATGGCTCAATTTCTTGAGGCCTCATTCCATTGGCAAATGGAGGGCAAGTAGAATTTTTAAAAAAAATTTAACTGCTCGTAGAACATTGATGATGCAAAAATAAATCATGAACTTTGTATGCCAACTAGGTGAGACATTTTTTCATTCATGGGAAAGGTTCAAGGATTTGTGTAATGAATGCCCTCATCATTGGTTTCCAATTTGGTGTTTGTGCAGTTTCTTTTATGATTCTTTGCCACCTGAACTTAAACAATTAGTGGGTACCATCAGTACTGATCAGTTTCTTGACAAGTCTGCTAAGGAAGCTTACGAGTTTTTAAAGGAGCTAGCTAAAAACACTAAGGCTTTGAAGGTAACATCTCCTGCTTGTTTAGAGACTAGAGGAGCACAAGGACATCCTAATGGGAAGTTAAGGTTGAATAAAAATGATGATTTAAGTGTTAGGATAACTGCCCTTACTAGAAAGGTGGAATTATTTGAGACTAAAAAGGTGAATATGGTTAGTGAGAGGAAAGTAAGACCTGTTATATGTGAGGTGTCTAATCATAACACCGATGATTGCCCTATTATGCCAACTTTTAAAGAAGTTTTGTACGGGCAAACTTCCAACACTAACACCTCACTTACCTTCCCTAAGCAATATCAAGTTAACCCCAATCAGGGCCATCTCCACTTCTTAATCAGTATGACCTTGGATTGAGAAATCATCCCAACTTCTCATGAAGAAATGATCAAGTTAGCACACCATATCCTTCACAATTTAACTCAAACCCTTTTTTAAAGTCAAGCCTAAGGTCATCTTCTGGTCCTTTCCGACCTCAATATAGGAAGTCTCTACTAGAAGACACTCTTTAGTAGTTTACTCAAGGTCAAATAGGTATTAACAATCAAACTGCTAAGAATCAAGAACAAACTAATAGAGCCATTAAGGACATTGGAAACCAATTGACCAAGCTTATTCAAAGTTAGAATCATGCTGAAAAGGGTAGATTGCCTTCTCAAACCAATCAAAATCCTTAAGGTTAAGTTCACATAAGCGAGACTCTAAGGGAGAAGTCGAACCAAGAACATATCTAATCAATAATGACATTGAGGAGTGGAAAGGTAATTGAAAAATCTGATGACCCTAGATTGTTAAGGGTGGATGAGAATGAAGGGATGGTGTACAGAGAACAAGGGAAGAGTAATGAGAAAGGTGAGTCTAGACATAAGAGAGGAGGAGGTGGTGGTGATGAGAAAAAGAAGAATGATGATGCTGTGGAGGAAATGATGAGAGATGAGATAGTTGAGAAGAAGAAAAAGAATGAGGTTGAAGAGAATAAGGATGAGAATAAAGAAAGAAAGCATGTTGTAGAATTCCAATCTCAACCACTTTTTTTTCCGAGCCCATTGATTAAGTCGAAAAAGGAGTTGTTGAATTCTGAAGTTTTTGAGGTTTTTAAGCAAGTAAGAATCTACCTACCATTACAAGATGCCATCAAACAAGTCCCTTTTTCCTCCAAGTTTTTGAAAGATCTTTGTACTGTCAATAGAAGGGTGAGTGTTAAGGAAAAAGCTTTCATGGCAAAACAAGTTAGTGCTATCCTCTAATATAAGACCCACTAAAATACAATGATCCAGGATGTCCTACTAGTGCATGTGTCATAGGATAATAGAAGGTGAAACATGCCCTACTGGATTTAGAAGTTAGTGTTAACCTTCTTCCTTACATAATTTATCAACAATTGGGTTTTGGGGAGCTTAAATTGACTAGGGTAACCTTGCAATTAACTGATAGGTTGGTTAAGATTCTTAGGGGCATTTTAGAGGGTGTGTTCATTTAAGTGGAAAATTTTTGCTGTCCAGTAGACTTCATTATCTTAGGGACTTAACCTACTCCTCAAGATTCTATTCCACCAGTTCTGTCATCTTAGGGAGACCTTTCCTAGCAACAACCAATGCTATCATCAACTATAGAAATTGTCTCATGAAAATTTCTTTTGGTAATTTGATGGTGGAGATGAAAATTTTCAAAGTCACCAAGCAACCGATGGATAAGGAAGATATAAGAGAAGTAGACTTGATTCAAATAGTTATAGAAGAGTATTTTGAAAAAGAGTTTGTAAGTGATCATTTGGAGAGGGCATTGATAATGGGGGATGGAGTGGACTGTAGGGATGAGGTTGATGATGATGATGTTTTGGGGGTCTTAAATTGGTCTTAATAGAACAGTCTAACCAATCTATAGAGAATCTTATCCCATCCCAAGCTAAACTTGAATTTTCTATTGTCAAACCACCCAAGCCAAATAGGAAACCACTTCTTTGTGAGCCAAAATATGCATTTTTAGGAGAAGAAGAGTCATACCCAACGGTAATATCTTCCCAGCTTACCAAAGATTAAGAGGAGAGGTTAATAGAGATGTTGAGGGAGCATAAGAGAGCCCTAGGGTGGATAATAGTAGGCCTTCATGGGATTAGCCCACTCATTTGCACACACTCTACATATTTAGAGGAGGGGGCTAAGCCAGTGAGACAACCTCAGAAGAGGTGACCGACCCTAAAATGGGTTCGGGTTCTACCTCTCAAGTGCAAGAGGGTGGTCATAGTCTTACTTGATGAGAACCGAGGTCATCTCCACAGGAGGGCTTTGTTAAATGCTCTAGACTTGTTCTCTTAGTTAGTAGGTGAACCTAAGTTAATCTAAACTAACTTTGGATTTATAAGATGTTTAAGTATGGTTGGGTTGAGAATGATGGAATGAAAAAATTGTGATATTAAATTAAAATATAAACATTGAAAATAAAATAACTAAAATAATATTAGTTTCAAACCAAATCCAGTAGTGGGTAGTGGTTTACTCAAATGCATTTGTAACTCAACCTAACAAACGCACATGCATTGCTAGGTCGGAAAATATTTCATTAAAACCTATTTTATGGAACTCAAGGTAAGCGGAGGCTTTTGGAATTAGTTTTGGACTCACTGAATCATTGAATCAAACACCTAGTTTGCACAAGCATCAACTCGTAACTAGGCTTCACTTGTAACATGGGTGAATCGATTTCTTAAGAAAATCTCATGTTATAGTTTTAAGAAAATAAGTTCCAAATCACCGGGCCATTGAATTAGACACTTGGTATGCATGAGTGGCTAATCATAACCAAGCTATGATTATAACACGGCTGATTTAATTTCGTAAGAAAACCTAATTTAGGTTTTGGAAAATATATTTCTAGCTCACTGGGACATTAAACCAAATACCTGGTGTGCATAAGTAAAAGCTTGTTACCAAGTTATGGTTGTAACACGTGTGAGTTGATTTCGAAAGAACCCTAGCTTACTGCGAGATTTCAATTGGAAACCAAAAGATGTTTCATTTAAAAATATTCTTTTACGTTTGAGTTCACCAAACTACCATACTACCTTCAATGGCTTGAAGCCAACAACAAACCCTAGCCTAACATATTTGAACTTTGAAGAGGAAAATATACTTGCAAATCATTCATTAATGTAAAATGAGAAGCAAAAATGAAAGAAGATATTAAAAATTAAAGAAGTGAAAAAAATACAAAACAAATTTGAACTTAAAGCATAGAATTGAAATAATTAAATATGAAGTAACTTACGTGCGTAAACCATAGGAGACTTCAACTAAACCTAATGCTTGAATCCAAATCTTCAACTCAAACATAATGAAAACTTAAAGAAAACTGTCAGAGAAAATAACACTCTAACTCCCTTAAGTCTGAATAAAAACATGTATTTATAGGCCACAAAATGTTGAGGGTAAAATAGTAACTCGATAAATATAACAAAAAATCACAAATTCAACTTCGCCATGCAGTGGGGCACCCGAGGTCCAAGTTGGGGTGCCCGACTAAACTCTTGGAACATCTAGAGAGCTGCAGCTCTTTGGGGGCACCTGAGGTGGAAGTTGGGTGCCCCACTGTGCTTGTTTCAGCTAACGGGGCTTCTGATAGCTTTCTGTCCTCAACTTCTAATGAAATTTTGACCTTAAAGACAATGGATTCAGGCTTGGCTAAAACACAAAAATTGTAGCCCTTTGAGTCTTCTGTCCAACCCAAAAAGAATTAGGTTAATCAGAGTTGTGAACAGAAAATTATGGTTAAAAAACTAACTGGGTGTCAAGTTGGAACTTCAATTGCACACCCCTTCAACCATCTTGAACTTTGGACCATTTCCTTCTCCACGGCAGCCATGGTAATTGATTCTATTCCTTGGGATGGCTCTTGGGACATTGAAAAAGTCTTGAAAGTCATTGGACCTGTTGGCCTTTGTGTCTTCAAGCTGTTTCTCCATGTGTGCCAAGTGTTCGGCGAAATATCCCAAAAGACAACAAAGCCTATTCTTGCACTGCCTTGCTCTAGCTTGCTTTGGCTCCTCCTCACCTGCACCCTTAGTGTTATTTCAGGCTAAAACACCAAATTATATCACCTGAAACACATAAACAACAAGAATGCATGGAAATGAGATAATTAAGCTAAAATCTTGCCAATAACAAGCAGAATTGCATAATTAGCATGCTCAATTGATATAAAATTGTGTAATAATGCATACTAATCACACCCCCAAACCTAGACATTGCTAGTCCCTAGCAATGCATGCAATTAAACCATAGAGTACAAAAAACAAGTGCAAAGACACCCATAACATGTAAGCTCTAATTCAAATCAAACAAAACAAAATAAAAAGTAACTAAGGTAATGTCCGTTTTCGTAGGAGACACACGGCCACACTTAGAGCGTGAAGCAAGCCCTTTAAACCCCTAGGTTCCCCCTAGTGGATGAGTAAGGTCTCGTGAGAGTTTGTAGTGATGCTACCCATAAATATCTATGGAATGGTCTTAATATGTCTAAGAGTGATTAAGATAAAAAATGAATTCAAGCTGAAGCCCAATAACTTATATAATACAAATATCATGTGTAATTCCCAAGTGCTAAGCATAAATGCATAGACTATCAAAGTAGAAAGTGCATATGTACAAAATTGTTTCATTCATTCAACAAGGTTGCAAAAGTATAAACGGAACTAGGTTTTGACTTCAAATACTCACAGGGTACCACTCATAGAAAGAAATTCACTCATCAAGGGTTCACACATACCTATGAGCATATAATGCTATCCTAGTTGCACATAACCCCACAAACAAGTGAGTAAACTAAATTGAAATTCACATTGGACAGCTGATGATAATGTTCCAATGCATGTGCAAGAGGTCACAACACACAATCTACACAAGACCACTACATGCACAATACAAGAGTTGCTTGCTTAGAATCCACTAGGTCTTTATTTTGGTTGTAACTTGGCTAGAGGTAGTGGTTAACAATAGAAGATATAGAAATCAAAGCATATGTCTTGAGATAAAGATGTTTAAGTGTATATAAGTCCCACTTTACTCGTTTCCTTTCCAACCCCAACAAGGATGAGTACGGCTGTTGGCTCAAGTGGCAGAAGCCCTCCTCAAGCCTGCTCACCACCCGTGTTCAAAACCCGGGGTGTTCCCCCCTTCCCCCGCTTAACTATCAAAAAAAAAAAAAAACCCCAACAAGGATCCCAATAAGAAGCTTATTCACACTAAATACTACTCTTGGGACAATTGCAAATATTGCAAACAATGTACAAGTCCCATAATTTCATAAACAAAAGAATGACAAATTTTTTCTTTTTTTCTTTTTTTTTCGTTTTTTTCTTTTTTTTTTTTCATTTTTTCTTTTTCTTTGTTTTCTTTTTTTTTTGAAATAATAAAATATAAATCAGCTAAATTCTCTACCTAATATTTCCTCTCAATATGCTCTTAAAAGTTTCCATTCCTAACCCCCTGTTCACATCATTGACATGGAGGTACTTTCACAACTCAAAACATGTGAGGGTAAGGCTTGAAGTCTGTAAATAAGGTTAAGGGATAATATATAAAGTAGGAACCAAGGAAAATATATATATATATATATATATCACACACTTTATTAAAAGGATTCAAGTTGATTCCTAGGGTAATTTATAACCAAGAAAGGACAAAAAGGCCCAAAATAGCAAAGAAGGCCTAGCATCATTTTCAAAGCTTGCAACAACTCATAATGTGCCAAGTGAAACTCATGCAAGTGTGTGTAATGCAATTGGTGCATTGAAAATCAAAGTGAAGAATAAAAGAACTGTGATTACATGCAACCCCTCAAGAAAAGAATAATAGGCTTAAAAGCTCACCATTAAGGGTTATAAGTCTCCACCTACTCTAAGAATGCTCAATTAACTAATGTTAAACAAAATCCACTCTTAAGCACATAAGCTCTTCTCCATGATAGTCACAAAAATGCACAAGGTCATAACACACTCAACTTGAACTAAGTTTCCTATTAATGCTTGAACAAGACTCATTTATCACTCTCTCACTCAATTCCATAATCAACCAAACCAAAAAGGGCCGACATGCAAGTACAAATGTGCTAAAATCATGTATTTAAGCTCAAAAATACTCAAAAAATTTAAAAATTTGTAATTTTTAGCATAAAGGTCATCATGCAAACTCTACCCCCCAACCTAAACTAAGCATTGTCCTCAATGTGAGAACCATGAAGCATATGTGGGCTCGTAGTGTGCAAAGTGAGCAAAAATCATGTATTCAAGCTTAAAAATACTCAAAAAATTTTTAAATTTGCAATTTTTAGCATAAAAGTCATCATGCGAACTCTACCCCCAACCTAAACTAAACATTGTCCTCAATGTGAGAACCATGAAACATATGTGGGTCCGTAGTGTGCAAAGTGAGCATGATGATGAGCATGAAATAATAGCCACAAAAGGCATAAATAAGAACATAGCACAAATTAAACCAAGCATGTACCCATTATTCAAGCCCCTTAGGGCATCACATGAAACACCCCCTAACATAGATTCTAAAACACTCTCAACAACAACTAGTATATATGAAATTTTGTAATATACTGATGAAGATCTCAATCAATCAATCAATCAATCAAAAACAAAAGATTGTAGAAGGCAGTATACAAGAAACGAGGAAACCTACAAAGGGAAACCTCAAACAAAACTTTCACTAAAAAAAACTTTGGTTACAAACTCAAACTCTCGATAGATCGACTCCTCGACTCTATACTCTTGTTGACGTTTGCTCAAATACTCGATTCACCAACTCCCTTAGCGAAAGCCCTTCAATTCCTCGAAGGCACAACACTGACTCCTCAGCGGCTATGCTGAATCCTCAAAGCTCACAAACTCAAACCCGGACTCCTTCGGATTGAACACGAACCATGTTGGCTAAGTTGTTGAGAGAATAATTAAACTTTCAAGCTCTCAATCTGATGTCAATTCTCTCCTTATTCTCTATCTCATTTGACCTTGAAAACACCAGGAGATATATATAGAAAACCAAGGCGGCTGGGGCTCGAAACAGACAAAACAGGATGGAAAAACCTACCTCGCGGAAAGGGCACACCCACGGCTTCCAAGCAGCCTTCTCGTGGTCTTCCTGCGACTCAGAGCGGCCATCCCGCACGACTTGTTCTCCAATTTCAAGTCTCAGTATTTTCCAGTGGCAAGGTGCGGTCTTCTTATATTTATCAATTTCGAACCTTGTTTGGACTTTCCAAGACTTCTAGCCGTTATGGAAACTTGATTTTCTGAGGCATTTTTGAATTCTAATCGACTTAGGAATCTAGTGTCTTAGCCTACACTAATTCTAAAGTACATACAATTTTATTTAATCATGAATTTGCCAATTTACAATTTTAGCCTTAACCATATATATGGAGTACCAAAACTGAAAGTGCAAGATTAAATAAAAAAAAAAAAAAAAGAGGAAAGGTATTACCTTAAGTGCTTCCTTATTTGTAGAAAACAAAAGAAACTATATAAGAGAAAAGATTAGAAAGAAAATAAGAGAAAAATAAAATGAAAATAAGATAAGAGAAATAGTTAGTATAAAAGAAGAAATAAAAATAAAAGAAAAGAAAATAAGAGAAGAAAATCAAAATAAAAAGAACTATGAAAATAAGAAAATGAAAAATCTAATCTACCATCTACAAATAAAATGAAGATAAAAATAGATATCCAACACCCTCTCTATCCCATGCATCCACAAATGGTTTAAGAAATAAAATATTCTCTTTAGGCCCACAAAGAATCGAAAATGGATGCTCTTTGGGTGTAAAACACACCGAGGGATGAAAGGCTAAGCGAGGTTCTTAAAACCTCAGATGTGACCGAAGTATAAGTGCGAGTAAGGACATGGTGGGCTCAATTAGTCTCTCGATACCCAAGAAATCTACAGATGTGGATATGATAAGCTCTAATGATCTCTCAACACCCAAAAAGTCAATACAAGCTTTCCCTATGTCTATTACCTCTCCCCAGTGATGGCCGATCTTATGGCAGTCACTCACAATTCCCGTAGTAAGACTCTTGAATGGGGCTAAGTCAAGAGATGAGAGGTGCGTACCACTCTCAATCTCAGGTGTATAGTGAAGTGAACTAGGGTCAACCGACTCAATGATGTATTCCTTGGGCCATATGACATTCAAATGCTTAGTTTGAGTTTAAGGATTCTTAATACAGTCTAGGGTGGTCGGGGGTAGATTGAGTGTCAAGCTCGGTAGTAGGAAAGGATTACATATCTCCCTAACTCTCAATAAGTGGTAGAAAAATATCCTAAATGGGAGAGTCAAAATGGAAATGAAGAAGATGCTCATTCCAAACATTATCCCCAATGTAGTTAGGGCAATTGTCCTACTTAGTGCCTATGGTGTGCCTGAGTTCGACGACTCAGTCATGTTCACTTGACTTTTCAGGTTTGGGAGTGTTTGTGCAGGGAGTTTACTACTTGGAGTGGTGCTCATTACTTGTGTCAACCTAGAAATTTGCCCTTTGATGTCATATAAAGCCCAGTTCACATTGTTATTGATGCTTAACTACTGTTACATAAATTGATGAAGAGCGTCCTCAATAGGTCTCTTTTATGCGTGTTGAAATGCAACAGGATTGGGTTGTTGGTATTGAGGTGGTGGTGTCCGATTCAAATTGCGCATCATTAGGTTCACAAGGCCAATAATCCCGAGGTTCCTCAAACTGGCCCTCAGTGAGTGGAATAAGGTTGGGATAGGCAAAATTCGAATAACTGGTCTCCATGTATGCGCTACTTCTAAAGGATAGATCATGAAGATCAAGTGAAGTATGAGCATATCGGAAAGGTTTGGTGTGGCTTTCAAGTGTATGAGATTCAAAACAACGCTCAAGTCTTCCCCGTGCCTTGGTGTGTCATAGAAAAGTTCAAGGAAGACCATGCCTCACCCGGGGTGAGGTTAAGAAATTTCCTACCCAAGGGTATATCAAATGCCTAGTGTAACTCACAAGATAGAGCATTATATAATATGGCTACAATGTCCCCTAGCTCTAATCTGTGACTTGGGAAAGTGTCCAAAAGTATGTTAAATATCTCCCAACATTTATAAAATACTTCACCTGTCTTTTGATAAAAATTTCTAATTTAAAAGCCATGGGTGAATGTTTGATGAATGGAGAGGAATTTTTCAATAAAAGCTTGATAACATTATTCCCAAATGGTCCATTCACCAGAATTATAGCACCAGTCACCAGCCACACTTTGTAAAGACAAAGGGAAACATAAACCTAATTCTCTCACTCTTTCTAACATCATCACATAAGCCACACATTGCCTCAAACCTATCGAGATGAAGACATGGGTTTTCCTCCTCATGCCTAAAGAATTAGGAAAGCATACTATTGGTATATAATGCAAAATCATATCCAAAAAAGCCACATGGATACTCTATGTAATCTTGTGTGTCAAAAGGGCCATGTATAAAATCACCAACATCTATGTCCAAGATTAGAAAATAAAAATGAAAACAAAATGAGAAAAGAGAAAAACTACACTAAAATACAACCTAAGTTAACTAGCATACAAGCTAGGTTATATGAAATGCAAATGAATATATTACAAAGTAAAAGAAATAAAACTACTAATAAAGAGATGGAGAAAATAAAGAATTCACCTAATTTCTCAAGTGAACTCCCTTTTAACTCCCAAGTCTAGCGCTTAGTTGCCTTCCCTGGTAACCAAAAAGTCGACTAACCTTGAAATGTGTTCAGGTTCTACCTCTTAAGTGTAAGGGGGTGGTGTCACGCCTCGAATCTCGTGACCCGAGGGGTGAGTGATAAACACACATAACATGCACTAATATAACGAATCCCATAATTAGAGCAATGCAACATAAGCTAGTGAGCCCAAGACATAAGATAGAATAACATAAGTTTATCCTTGACTATTGCCATGTCACCAACCACAATACACCATTCCCAAATTACATAACTTAGGCCTTATGGCCATTACAACCAAATTGAAAGAGTTCATAAATGTACCACGTTACAATTCCCAAAAGAAATTTAAACTAGATGACCAAGAGCTTTGATAAGCTTGGTAGGGCTCATGCATAACCTCCTAATCCCAACACATCAACCCACTTGATTGTTATTGCTTGTACCTGCATCAAAGTCTGTAGGGATGTAAGCATGAGTCCACTTGTGCCCACAAGTCTCAAATAAACATATATGATATGTATTCCACACATACAAGCATTTTATGATGTATCTAGTTACCACTTATACTCTAAAATCAAAATCATTCATTGACATCACCAATTTAGACTATGTACCTTTATACACGACAAAATCATAAGAAGGATTAAGTTTCCAATTTATATTTAATCTATGAAATTCCATACATGTGTTCATATCACATTTCAATTATCTCTTTGATGTTTAAGCATAGCCGACTATATAACCATATTTACAATATTTATCTTTATTCAATAACATCATAATGTAGCATTCAAGTCCAATTATTCTCTATTATTAAATTTCCCAACTTTGTATCCAATCATATTCCATATCACATTATCACATATTCCACACTCAATCACATATCCACATTCTCATTACATTTATTCATATTTCAATCACGAAATCACAACCACAGTACCATCATTTCATTAATCAATCACATAGCCATAACCACACAATCCTCAGGGGTTGGGTGTATACACAACACCGTCTTTTATGGGTCCAGACCCAACGGAAATGGCAAACCGAACACCATCGTTTAGGATCACAATCCAAGGTCACGGGTAACCCATACACTCACAATGTTGTGGGCTACTAACCCACTGGCATTGACACCAAACCCCGCGCAGGTTCTGGGGCTCTCAACCCGAGGGTAATCTCAAACCCTTCCTGTTTACCACACCCCACCACGGCCCCCGTCACACACAACCAATCGTTCATCACATTCAATACTCATCAATCACAATTCATATTCATCATCGTCACTTTCCAATACACACAACCACATTCCATTTCATCATGTAGCACAATTCATTTCATCTCTTCATCTTATTTAATCCAAGCCTCATTTAATTTCCATCATTTGTTAACAAAAGTTCAATTTTCATTCATCCCAAGATTCATCACATATCAACATTGATCAACCTTATTAAACATTTAACATTATTCAATATACATACCATTCAACACACATGTCAATGTTACGGTTCATTCCATAACTTATTACACATCACATTGATCAAACCATATTAAGCATTCCACATTTACCAAAATTATAAACATATGTCCCTTTGTCAAGTTACCCCTTTCACTTAATCAATCACAAGTTCATATACCTCAACATTTAGTTTACATCAAGACATATTCACAATTCCATTTGATTAAGACCCTTATCTCAAAGTAGGCTTCCAATTCATTTCATTCATGGTAGCAAGCATTCCCCCTTTATAAGCTTAATCCCATAGGTTTAAGATAATCAATCCTTAATCACTTTTAAGAGCTCATTTCCATTTTGAAATCCATACAATTAATCAAATAAAAGTCTCACATACAAACATATTCCTAACCCCTTCATAATTCTAAGGTAGGAAGTCAAGTTAAGAAAAATCAGGAAAAGTGTTCTGGTCTCTGTGGGCGCCCCTCCAAAAGTTCATGGGTGCCCCTGAGGGGTCATGGGCCCCCCACATAAGAGCATGGGCGCCCCTCAAAGGCCATAGGCGCCCCACCAAAACCCATGGGCGCCCCTCTGTTGCCCAGAAGGTCACTTTGCTCCGGTTCAAGCTTTAAGCCAAGTTTTTAGGTTCCAAACTTTACCCAATCCAATATCTAACCTAATACCTTATTTTCTTGAGTTGTCTAGGACCTAGAAGACTCCAAAAAGTCCATCAAAACAAATTTTAACCCATTCATTTCTTCAATACAAAAATCTAGCTCCAACCTATACATATATATATGCACAACCATTCATCCACACAAACTCCATTTCCAAGGTTTCCAAATCTTAAATAAATTTCATGGAAATGTTTACTAGCTCAAATACATCTCATATATGCTAAAATGAGACTAGAAATCCCTACCTTGAGGGGTAAAAAGATAGATCAAAATGGAGGTGTCTTGAGCTTCCAAACCCTCAAACTTTGATGGCTCCAATCTTCTCCCTCCTTGATCAAAACTAAAAACAAATTACATAGGGAGGTTTCTTAAGGTCTTAATTTCAACTTTGCAAAGGGAATTTGAATTCTATGAAGATTTAGAAAACCTACCTTTGAAAACCCAACCAGTTCTTCCTTTGGTCTTCCTTTGCTTTTCCTCTTTGCTTCAACCGAACCCTCTCTCTTTCAAGTCATTTCTCTCTCTCTCTCTTGCATCAAATCAATCTAATATATATATATATATATATATAACAATATTTTAATCCCCAAATAGTGTCTTCCAGAATTTTCCACCCCCTAGCCTAAATATAGGTGTATAGGGTTAAGTCTCGGCCTTCCCACCAGAGAACACCCTTCTGCTAATTTTTTGCATAAGTGGGGCGCCTGTCATGGACCATGGGCGCCCCTCCTCTACCTTGGGTGCCCCTCTGCATGCCCCTGAGTCAAAATGTTGACTTTTGAGCTATTTTGCCCAATTCTTCCAAAATTCACCCCCTAAGTCATCTTTAATGACTAAACTAACTTAATTAACATACTAACATGCCCAAAACATGTTAAAACCATCAAATTATATTAACATGAAAATTCGGGGTATTACATTCTCCCCACCTTTAAAAAAAATTTCGTCCTCGAAATTTCATACCACGGTCATACACAATTTACTGAGTAACCACTTATAGATGTTTCCTCTATGTCTTAACTGACACCTTTAAGCAAGCTCCTTATCATCCTGAAACTTCTTGCACATATGAAACTTGATATTCCATTCCTTAGTCAATATTCAGATCACCTTGCAAATTAATCATAGCAATTCAAAAACACTAATAACTATACCTTCACTGTGCATCTTTAAACTCAGAATTATTCCATTGGCTCCTCAAGTAATAGCAATCAAATTTTCAAATTCTTATCCCTCATTCCTTACTATATGGTTTCCCATAATACTCTATCTGATTTCCTTTCTTCCAAGTTTGTCGGGTCCAACATTGAAACATACGACCCTAGCACTTAATCCCTTTGTAACCGAAACTAGGGTCTATCCAATCAAACTATATCACAAACCAAATAGGTCACATCATGACTATACTGAACTTGGGGTTGAAGTTAACCTTGAAAATTTCCATAAACATCTCCTTTGTAATCAACTTCTTCGTAATCCTTCTTCTCTATTCAAACATCTTTTCTTTCCAAGTATTGTTTTCCATTTCCAGTTCTCCCTTACTTTATAGACTTACACTACTTTGTTGGTCCACCAAACTTTTAATCCAATGGAACTACTTCTCTTTGAATAAAAACTAAAATCCATAATATAACCAATCATTAGCAGGAAAACCATCAAATAAAACTAAGTAGGCTGGTTATTCCGTTCTGGAACCTTTTTTCAGTCCACACATTCATCATTTTTCCATGTCTCCAACTGTGAACAGAACTTGCCCACAAATTTCTAACCTCATCATACTAAGTTCAATTAATTACGTCTACCCCAAAGCCGTTACCTTCCCTTAGCTCAATACTCCCATATAGATACATACACCTTATGAACCAATTGGCAAGCCAACATCTTAACTGACCATATATTACATCTTTACTATGGGCAATTCAACTTAATTCATAGGTATCCAGTACAGAAACTCCTTAACTCACTGTTTAATGCCATTCCCGACAGTTCATTCATAAATACATATGTGTTTACGTACCATATCAACTTCATTTCAGCTTCAATAGATACTCTTCCTACAATCAAGACTGCAATGAATGGGCAACACATCAATAACTGAAGAACATTTACATTTTACAATTTGTCTAAATAGCAATCTAAACACCCCACCTCTTTATCTCCATAAAAAAAAATGTACCAAGGTATTAATCAATCTGTGGCAGAAGCTCATAAAATGTTGTCCTGGAACTCTCTTTTCAACTCATCTTCTATTAATAGTGCTCAACCCTTAAATCATTCCTTTGAAACCTCAATAATTCTCTTAACTGCATTCAGACATACCATATAGAGTCACCATTCATAAGACATCATATGTTAAGCTCTCAAGTTTAATTCAACCAAAACCCCTCTCTATTCTCAGTTCTAATTTCCCTCACATTTGCCACAATCTTCTTCATACATGTAAGTCTAGGATAAAGTTCTTAATTTTACTGATACTCAAGGGAAATTTCCAGTATTATCGTACTCAAGTCAATCCCAACAGAATGTTTATTCCACCTCTACTATGTACCCAAATTAATTGTCTCAAAGTCTAACCAATATGATGAGTTTAGTACAACTAAGTCCTTTAAACCTTCTTCATACTTTCAATTATTCAACAAGATATCCCATTTCTAGCTTCCTCTATTATTCTCTACTTCACAACTAAACTTCCATGTTATCTTCCATCCACCATGCAACAATTCATCTCATCGAGCAAAATCCAATAACTAAAATTTTACCTTATCATTCAAAACATACCTGGTTTAACCCACCAGCGGGTTCCATAAGCATACAAATCAATCTCCTAAATTTAATAAACTTCTTCCCTTGCATCAACCCTTAACACATATTTTCTCTCTCTCATTTCAAGCAATTAGCTAGTAAACTCTAAAACGCTTTCAAAACTTTCATGAACATCCCATTGTACTTCATTTTACCATATCTCTTAATGCCATCATCATTTACCATGATTTCAATTGAAACCAACTTCTAAACCTCTTTCTTCCCAAAGTTTATCTACTCACAGTGCACTTACTCATTCTCAACTCGGTTCACCCATTTGTAGTTATATCTCCATAATCATGCGTTTTCAAATAAAGAAGTCCCACGACCGGGATCCCGTATCCTCCTTTCCATAATATAGTCAAGGCATATCCTTTATATCACCATGACACTCAAACCTAAACCACTTGGCCAATCAAGTTTTCACAACTAACACCAATCTATAAAATCAAATGCCTTAATACTCCAAAAAGGTTATGGATAACCAAACAAGTTCAATTTTTTAATTCACGCATTACCATAACACATCTCCACAACATATTTGCATTTCAATTCACACATTACCATGATACATTACCATTACACATTAGCATAATACATTATCACAATATATTAGCACATCCTTTCAGAAAACCAATTAGGCTCAATTTTTTTTTTTTAGTTCATACATGTTCATTTCCTCATCCATTAGCATTTTTCAATTAAGGAACTCAAATCACAATAGCCACATGTCGAGATACAATGGATCGAATTAACCATTCAAGAAATATTACCAACATTGAGCCAAATTCAACACAATAGCCATTCCAAAGTTACAATAGTGCATTTTACCAACATCAATAAAATAGCAAAGCCATCAAGTTTCAAGTAAACAACATAGGAATGAAAGAATTTTCTTAATGTGACAACTTTAACACAATTCGATAATCAAAATTTCAGGTGGCCAAGCCAAATGTTTGTCAACATAATAGTTTAGAGAACTTTCAACTCAAAGAAATTTTCAACGTTTTAATGTGCAAGTAACAATTAAGAGTTCAATAAAACATGGATTCAACTATGATCAGTACCCTTCAAAGTTTAGAATTACATAGGATTTATCCTGCAATACACGTAAGATGTGCAATAAGTAACAGGGAGTATAACCTTCCTATATCATCTCTGAGCAACTCACCCTTGTGAAACTCATGCCTCTATTACCATTGTCCTCATCCCATCGAGTCCTAACATCCCGAACATTTGCTAGAAGTTACTTTAGAAATATACGGAATTTTCAACCCCTAACTTATAGCATCACTCATATCTTCGACCTCACTCAATTAATGTGATTGATCCTTAAATCAACCCCTTTCCAATATTTCACTCTTTCACTTTACTCCATAGTCAGTTTACCTTACATAATCAAATACCTTCGGCATCTCTATGCTCTAAAGCATTCCAAACTGTTCTATTAGTTTACGTAACCACGATAAGACTTCAATGCAAAAATATCATAGCTAACCCTGAATTAGGTACAGGTAATTCCTCTTCATATACTTCCAATCTCCTCAATTGATACTGCCATCTAATCATTAGACTTTATTGCATAACTCAATCTTCCCCATAACCTTCCATAACACTAAAAGCAATCCATTCTTCAAGTAAAAGTAATCATAAAATTTTATTCAACATATACTCTATACCATAAGATGTTCTCATTATCGTTAACCCACACATTTGTGCTTTGCCCCAACTCATTTGAATCACTAAGTTCATTAACTAAGAGGTACTTGAGTAAGATAAAGGTGATGCCCCACCAAATCCACAAAACTTAAACATCAAACACAATCTTGGCTATATTCAATTACTACACTAATCCCTCAAGGTCATTCGACCAAATATCACCTACCTCCAAACCTTGTCCCTTACAAACCAATTTAACATTTATTATTCTTGATGCCAAATGATTCAGTTAAAACTTCAAAACTCAATAAGCAACATGCTACCTTAAGTACCACCAAGTTTATCAACTTCAAATTCCACTTAAAACCCAAGCTTTTCACCATTCCTCTTAACAAGAATCTCAAATGTCCCGATGTCCAATACTATATTTTAATGAATCGTAGACTCACAATCATTTGATTGAATTTCCAAACCTCCAAAACTTTATTGGTGCCATAGAATATGGCTTAGCAGAAAAATGATAACGACATCTAATGTGGAATCTATGAAAGTCAAGCCAACTCTTGGGAGTTTGCTCCTACTCATCCCCAAGTATCACATCCAAAGTCAACACCTCACTCACATGATGACACTTAAACTCCCTTTCTATTCATTCTCTAATCGACCATGCGGACACAAAGTTTTTCCCCAATATGCTTAATGTCATTTACTAAAAGGTTACCTCATCACAATTTGAACTACAATATCATCAAATAACTGATTATCATCAACTCACTATAATGGTCATTTACCACTTATCATCTTGGTAACTCATCCATCTTAAGATTTTAAATTTTCTACCATTGCCATTTCTACGTCAAATTCATTCCATAATATCACAATTTCCACCGGTAAAAGGTAGCCTTAATAAATCCCAAAATCATAACCCTAGACTCTTTAAACCCCATAGCACTTACTATCTTTCAATCATACCCAGTATCTCTTCAAATCACCTTTCATATTGCCAGGTCTACCATTAAAACGTCTGTCAAACATTACTTCTAGGTTCATAAAGCTCCAATGATTACACCATTTACTCACCTATCAACCTTACTTATCATTAGCCAGGGAGGTTTACCAAATCCTCATTTCTCTAAACAATACGATCAAGGTTCTATTAACATTTAGCTCTAAGCACCTTTACCATAATCCTTACCACAAGGTACTAATAAGTCCATCCCATGAAAATGACTAAATGTTTGCTATATCACATCAACATATAACATGCAATGCTAGACTCCCACTGTCCCTTAGGTATTTTGACCTAGGCTCTGATACCAACCTGTCACGCTCCGGATCTCGTGACCCGAGGGGTGAGTGATAAACACACATAACATGCACTAATATAACGAATCCCATAATCAGAGCAATGCAACATAAGCTAGTGAGCCCAAGACATAAGATAGAATAACATAAGTTTATCCTTGACTATTGCCATGTCACCAACCACAATACACCATTCCCAAATTACATAACTTAGGCCTTATGGCCATTACAACCAAATTGAAAGAGTTCATAAATGTACCACGTTACAATTCCCGAAAGAAATTTAAACTAGATGACCAAGAGCTTTGATAAGCTTGGTAGGGCTCATGCATAACCTCCTAATCTCAACACATCAACCCACTTGATTGTTATTGCTTGTACCTGCATCAAAGTCTGTAGGGATGTGAGCACGGGTCCACTTGTGCCCACAAGTCTCAAATAAACATATATGATATGTATTCCACACATGCAAGCATTTTATTATGTATCCAGTTACCACCTATACTCTAAAATCAAAATCATTCATTGACATCACCAATTTAGACTATGTACCTTTATACACGACAAAATCATAAGAAGGATTAAGTTTCCAATTTATATTTAATCTATGAAATTCCATACATGTGTTCATATCACATTTCAATTATCTCTTTGATGTTTAAGCATAGCCGACCATATAACCATATTTACAATATATATCTTTATTCAATAACATCATAATGTAGCATTCAAGTCCAATTATTCTCTATTATTAAATTTTTCAACTTTGTATCCAATCATATTCCATATCACATTATCACATATTCCACACTCAATCACATATCCACATTCTCATTACATTTATTCATATTTCAATCACGAAATCACAACCACAGTACCATCATTTCATTAATCAATCACATAGCCATAACCACACAATCCTTAGGGGTTGGGTGTATACACAACACTGTCTTTTATGGGTCCAGACCCAACGGAAATGGCAAACCGAACACCATCGTTTAGGATCACAATCCAAGGTCACGGGTAACCCATACACTCACAATGTTGTGGGCTACTAACCCACTGGCATTGACACCAAACCCTACGCAGGTTCCGGGGCTCTCAACCCGAGGGTAATCTCAAACCCTTCCTGTTTACCACACCCCACCACGGCCCCCGTCACACACAACCAATCGTTCATCACATTCAATACTCATCAATCACAATTCACATTCATCATCGTCACTTTCCAATACACACAACCACATTCCATTTCATCATGTAGCACAATTCATTTCATCTCTTCATCTTATTTAATCCAAGCCTCATTTAATTTCCATCATTTGTTAACAAAAGTTCAATTTTCGATTCATCCCAAGATTCATCACATATCAACATTGATCAACCTTATTAAACATTTAACATTATTCAATATACATACCATTCAACACACATGTCAATGTTATGGTTCATTCCATAACTTATTACACATCGCATTGATCAAACCATATTAAGCATTCCACATTTACCAAAATTATAAACATATGTTCCTTTGTCAAGTTACCCCTTTCACTTAATCAATCACAAGTTCATATACCTCAACATTTAGTTTACATCAAGACATATTCACAATTCCATTTGATTAAGACCCTTATCTCAAAGTAGGCTTCCAATTCATTTCATTCATGGTAGCAAGCGTTCCCCCTTTATAAGCTTAATCCCATAGGTTTAAGATAATCAATCCTTAATCACTTTTAAGAGCTCATTTCCATTTTGAAATCCATACAATTAATCAAATAAAAGTCTCACATACAAACATATTCCTAACCCCTTCATAATTCTAAGGTAGGAAGTCAAGTTAAGAAAAATCCGGAAAAGTGTTTTGGTCTCTGTGGGCGCCCCTCCAAAAGTTCATGGGCACCCCTAAGGGGTCATGGGCGCCCCACATAAGAGCATGGGCGCCCCTCAAAGGCCATAGGCGCCCCACCAAAACCCATGGGCGCCCCTCTGTTGCCCAGAAGGTCACTTTGCTCCGATTCAAGCTTTAAGCCAAGTTTTTAGGTTCCAAACTTTACCCAATCCAATATCTAACCTAATACCTTATTTTCTTGAGTTGTCTAGGACCTAGAAGACTCCAAAAAGTCCATCAAAACAAATTTTAACCCATTCATTTCTTCAATACAAAAATCTAGCTCCAGCCTATACATATATATATATATATGCACAACCATTCATCCACACAAACTCCACTTCCAAGGTTTTCAAATCTTAAATAAATTTCATGGAAGTGTTTACTAGCTCAAATACATCTCATATATGCTAAAATGAGACTAGAAATCCCTACCTTGAGTGGTAAAAAGATAGATCAAAATGGAGGTGTCTTGAGCTTCCAAACCCTCAAACTTTGATGGCTCCAATCTTCTCCCTCCTTGATCAAAACTAAAAACAAATTACATAGGGAGGTTTCTTGAGGTCTTAATTTCAACTTTGCAAAAGGAATTTGAATTCTATGAAGATTTGGAAAACTTACCTTTGAAAACCCAACCGGTTCTTCCTTTGGTCTTCCTTTGCTTTTCCTCTTTGCTTCAACCGAACCCTCTCTCTTTCAAGTCATTTCTCTCTCTCTCTCTCTTGCATCAAATCAATCTAATATATATATATAACAATATTTTAATCTCCAAATAGTGTCTTCCAGAATTTTCCACCCCCTAGCCTAAATATAGGTGTATAGGGTTAAGTCTCGGCCTTCCCACCAGAGAACACCCTTCTGCTGATTTTCTGCATAAGTAGGGTGCCCGTCATGGACCATGGGCACCCTTCCTCTACCTTGGGCGCCCCTCTGCATGCCCCCGAGTCAAAATGTTGACTTTTGAGCTATTTTGCCCAATTCTTCCAAAATTCACCCCCTAAGTCATCTTTAATGACTAAACTAACTTAATTAACATACTAACATGCCCAAAACATGTTGAAACCATCAAATTATATTAATATGAAAATTCGGGGTATTACAGGTGATCGTAGTCTTACTCGGTGAGAACCAAGGTCATCTCCACAGGGAGGGCTTTGTTAAAAGCTCTAGACTTGTTCTCTTAGTTAGTAGGTGAATCTAAGTTAATCTAAACTAACTTTGGATTTATAAAATGTTTGAGTATGGTTGAGTTGAGAATGATTGAGTGAAGAAATTGTGATATTAAATTAAATGTAAATATTGAAAATAAAATAACTAAAATAATCTTGGCTTCGCACCAAATCCGGTAGTGGGTAGTGGTTTACTCAAACGCATTTGTAACTCAACCTAACAAACACACATGCATTGCTAGGTCAGAAGATGTTTCATTAAAACCTAGTTTATGGAACTCAAGGTAAGCGAAGGCTTTTGAAATTAGTTTTAGACTCACCAGGACATTGAATCAAACACCTAGTGTGCACAAGCATCAACTCGTAACTAGGCTTCAATTGTAACACGGGTGAATCAATTTCTTAAGAAAACCTCATGTTATGGTTTTAAGAAAATAAGTTCCAAACCACCGAGCCATTGAATCAAACACTTGGTATGCACGAGTGGCTAATCGTAACCAAGCTATGATTATAACACAGGCAATTTGATTTTGTAAGAAAACCTAATTTGGGTTTTGGAAAATATAATTCTAACTCACCGGGACATTGAACCAAACACTTGGTGTGCACAAGTGAAAACTTGAACCAAGTTATGGTTATAACACGGGTGAGTTGATTTCGAAAGAACCCTAGCTTACTACGAGATTCCAATGAGAAATCAAAAAATATTTACTTTAAAAATACTCTTTTGTGTTTGAGTTTACCAAACTACCACACCACCTTCAATGGCTTGAAGCCAACAACAAACCATAGCCTAACATATTTGAACTTCGAAGAGGAGATATACTTGCAAATCATTTATTAATGTAAAATGAAAAGCAAAAATGAAAGAAAATATTAAAATTCAAAGAAGTGAAAACAAATAGGAAAGAAATCTGAACTCAAAGCATGGAATTGAAATAATTAAATATGAAGTAACTTACGTGCGTAAACCATAGAAGACTTCAACTAAACCTAATGCTTGAATCTAAATCTTCAACTCAAACGTAATGAAAACTTAAAGAAAACTATCAGAGAAAATAACCCTCTAACTCCCTTAAGTCTGAATAAAAACATGTAGTTATAGGCTACAAAACGTTGAGGGTAAAATAGTAACTTAATAAATATAACAAAAAATTACGGATTCAGCTTCGTCACGCAGTGGGCGCCCGAGGTCCAATGTGGGGCGCCCGAGGTCTAAGGTGTGGTGTCCAACTGAACTCCTAGAGCATCTGGAGAGCTACAGCTCTATGGGGGCGCCCAAGGTGGAAGTTGGGGCGCCCTACTGTGCTTGTTTAAGCTAATGGGGGCTTTTGACAGCTTTTTATCCTCAACTTCCAATGAAATTTTGACCATGAAGATGATGGATTCAGGCTTGGATAAAACACAAAATTGTAGCCCTTTGAGTCTTCTTTCCAACCCAAAAAGAATCAAGTCAATTAGAGTTGAGAGAAGAAAGTTATGGTTAAAAAATTGACAGGGTGTCAAGCTAGAACTTCAACTGTACACCCCTTCAACCATCTTGAACTTTGGCCCATTTCCCTCTCCATGGCAGCCATGGTAACTGATACTATTCCTTGGATGGCTATTGGGACATTGAGGAAGTCTTGAAAGTAATTGAACATTGTAATACTTCGGACTTTGTATTAATGTAAGTATATGGTTTCAATGTGTTTTGGAAGTTAAGATATGTTAATTTAGTGGTATGGATCATTAATGGTGTTTAGAGTTGAGAACTTTGAAGGAAATAGGGGTATGCAGTCAAAAGTGACATTTTAGCCAAGTGCTGGAAAATGAAGGGAACCTTGGGCGCCCACCTGAAAAGAGCGTGTGCGCCCAAGGTCTTAGGCGCCCACCTGAGAAGAGCTTGGGCGCCCAAGGCAGAGTGGATTTGATAGACAAGTGTTGCTCTGCAATTTTCAGCCGACCCCTCACCCCTATACACCTATATTAGGGCTAGGGGGATGGAAAAATCTGGAAGACACTATTTGGAGATTAAAATATTGATTATATATATATATATATTAGTGTGTATAATGTAAGAGAGAGAGAGAGAGAAGTGGGTTGGAGAAGAAGAAATCGGGTAAGAAGCAAAAGGGAAGAACAAATAAGGAATCGGGTAGAGATTTCAAGGTAGGTCTTTCTACCCTTCATGAAAATCATATTCCTTTTGCAAGATGGTGATTAGAACCCTGTGAAACCTTCCTATGTAATTTATTTGTAGTTTTGATCAAGGAGGGAAGAGATTGAGTCCATCAAAGTTTGAGGGTTTGGAAGCTCAAGACACCTTCATGTTGATCTATCTTCTTACAACTTGAGGTAGGGATTTAATGCCTCATTCTTACATATGTGTGGTGTAACAAGGAGTAGATTACCATTAGAAAACCCTCCTTAGGTGTTGGTTTTATGTGTGGAAGGAAATGGGAGTTATACACATGTCTATATATGTATAGGTTGAGAGAGTGAAAGTAGTGCTTTGATCTATAACTTGACTTATGGTTGATGAAAACTCAACTTTTTGATTTTGTTTGAAGCCTAAGATCCTTGGTTTGATGTTAGAAACTTGAAACTTGAGGTATTTCTACATTAACATGGTCAATTTGAGGTCCCAAGGGTGAAAAACCATAAAACCAGAAAACAGGGCATGAAACCCAAAACTTGGCCCAGGCTGTGGGCGCACGAGAGGGACACAGTCGGGCACCCAAGCCCCTTGGGCACTTAGCTGAGTGTCAGCTTGGGCACCCACCGAGCCTAGGTCACTTTTCTGACATTGTTTAGTTTAGCCTTCTACTTTGGGCATATGGAAGAGTTGGTAACTTGTTTTCACATGAAACTTTTACTTGATTAATTTTATTAATTTAAAAAGGGAAATGAGCTTTAAAAAGTGATTAAGGGTTGATTATCTTAAACCTATGGGATTTAACTTGTAAGGGTGAATGAATGCTATCTTGAATGAAATCAATTGGAAGCTTACTTTGAGATAAGGGTCTTAATCGAGTTGAATTATAAATATGTCTTGATGTAAACTAAATATTGAGGTATATGAACTTGTAATTGATTAAGTGAAAGGTAACTTGACAAACAGACTTATGTTTATAATTTTGGTAAATATGGAATGCTTAATATGGTTTGATCAATGCAATATGAAATAAGCTATGGAATGAATCGTAACATTAACATCTGTGTTGAATGGTATATATATTGATAAATGTTAAATGTTTAATAAGATTGATCAATGTCGATATGTGATGAATCTTGGGATGAACCGAAAAGTGAACTTTTTTTAACAAATGATGGTAATTAAATGAGGCTTGGATTAAATAAAATGAAGAGATAAAATGAGTTGTGCTACATGATGAAATGGAATGTGGTTGCGCATGTTGGAAAGTGATGGTGATGAATGTGAATTGTGATTGATGAGTATTGAATGTGATGAATGTTGGTTGTGTGTGATAGGGGCCGTGGTAGGGTGCAGTAAATAGGAAGGGTTTAGAGAGTACCCTCGGGTTGAAAGTCCCGGAACCTGCGCAGGGTTTGGTATCAATGCTAGTGGGTTAGTAGCCCACAACATTGTGTGTGTTTTGGCTCCTCGTGGCCCTGGACTGTGATCCTAAATGACGGCATCGGTTTATCGTTTCCGTTGGGTGTTGGCCCATAAAAGAAGATATTGTGGATGCACCCAACCCCTGAGGATTGTGTGGTTATGGCTATGTGATTGATTAATGAAATGATGGTATTGTGGATGTGATTTCATGATTGAATGGTGAACAAATGTAATGTGGATGTGGATATGTGATTGAATGTTGAATATGTGATAATGTGATATGGAATATGGTTGGATACAAAGTTGGGAAATTTAATAATGGAGAATAATTGGAATTGAATACTACTCTATGATGTCATTGAATGAAGATAAATATTGTAAATATGATTATGTGGTCGGCTTGATTAAACATCTAAGAGATAATTGAAATGTGGTTTGAACCAATGAATGAAATTTTCAAAGGTTAAGTATTAATTGGAATTGAATCCTTCTTATGATATTGTGGTTTAAAAATTTATATATTCTAAATCGGTTATTTAGTCATGTTGATAAATTGTTGTGGCTCTAGAACATGTTGAGATAACCAGATACACCATGAATAGTATGCATGTTTGGAATACATATCATCTATGTTTGTTTGAGACATTGTGAGCACAAGTGGATCCATGCTCACATCCCTACAGATTTTGATGCAGTTACAAGCCATAATAGTCAGGTGGGCTAAGGGGTTTGGATTAGGAGGTTGTGCATGAGCCCTACCAAGCCTAGCAAAGCTCTTGGTCATTTAGCTTAAATTTCTTTTGGAATTGTAATATTGTACATTGAGGACTTGTTCGATTTGGTTGTAAGGGCCCTAAGGCCTAAGTTATGTATTAATGAGAAGATTATTGGAAGTTGTGACTTGATTATAGCCAAGGTTAAATTTATGTTATCTTATCTATGTCTCAGGCTAACTAGTTTACGTTGCGTTGCTCTGATCGTGGGTTGGTTATGTTAATGCATGTCGTGTGTGTTTATTACTCACCCCTCGGGTCACGAGATCCGGGCGTGACAGGTTGGTATTAGAGCCTAGGTCTGAATACCTAAGGGACAGTGGAAGTCTAGCATTACATGTTACATGTTGATGTGATATAATTGACATTTAGTCATTTTCATGGGATGGACTTAGTAGTACTGTGTGGTAAGGATTATGGTGGAGATGGTTAGGACCAAATGCTACTAGAACCTTGATTGTATTGTTTGGAGATATGAGGATTCGGTAAACATCCCTAGCTAATGATAAGTAAGGTTGATATGTGAGTAAATGGTGTAATCATTGGAGGCTTGTGAACCTAGAGACAATGTTTGACATAGATTTAATTGTAGATCTAGAAAATATTGAAAGATGATTAGAAATGATTGTGGACATGATTGAAAATTTGTAAGTACTAAGGGGTTTAGAGAGTCTAAGGTTGTGATTTTGGGAATTATTGAGGCTACCTTTAATTAGTGGGAATTGTGAGATTATGGAATGAATTTGAAGTGGAAATGGCAATAGTAGATAATTGAATCTTAAAATGTATGAGTTACTAACTCGATGAGCAGTGATTGATCATTATAATGGGTTGGTGATAACCGGTTATTTGATGATATGGTGGTTTATATTTGTGATGAAGTAACCTTTTTAGTTAATGATATCAGGCATATTGGGGAAGAATTTTGTGTTCGCATGGTCAATAGGAGACTGAGTGAAAAGGAGTCTAAGTGTTGTCTTGTAAGTAAGGTGTTGATTTTGGATGTGATACTTGGGGAGTTGGCTTGACTTTTGTAGATTCCGCATTAGATGTCGCTATTATTTTTCCGTTAGGCCATATTTTGTGGCACCAATGAAGTCTTGGAAGTTTGGAATTCAATCAATGGTTGTGAGTCTATGATTCTATAAAATATAGTATTGGACATCGAGACATTTGAGATTCTTGTTAAGAGGAATGGTAGAAGTTTGGGTTTCAAGTAAAATTTGAAGTTTGCAAATTCGGTGGTAATTAAGGTAGCATATTGCTTATCGAGTATTGATGTTTTGACTGAATCATTAGGCATTAAGAATGATAAATGTTGGATTGGTTTGCATGAAACAAAGTTTGGAGATAGGTGATATTTTGTCGGATGCCTTTAAGGGATTAGTGTAGTAATTGAGTATAGCCAAAACCGTGTTTGTTGCTTAAGTTTTGTGGATTTGGTGGGGTATCACCTTTATCTTACTCAAGTACCTCCTAGTTAATGGACCTATTGATTTAAATGAATTGGGGTAAAGTACAAGTGTGTGGGGTAATGATAATGAGAACATTTCATGGCATAGAATATATGTTGATTGAAATTTTACGATTTCTTTTACTTGAAGAAGGATTGTTTTTAGTATTTTGAAAGGTTACGGGGAAGATTGAGTTATGTGATAATGTCTAATGATTGTGCAGCAATATTAATTGAAGAGATTGGAGTTATATGAAGAGGAATTACTTGTACCTAATTCAGTGTTAGCTATGATGTTTTTGCATTGAAGTCTTGTTGTGGTTAAGTAAACTAATAGAACGATTTGGAATGCATTAGAACCTAAGGAAGTCGAAGGTATTTGTTTATGCACGATAAACTGATTATGAAGTGAAGTAAAAGAGTGGGATATTGAAAAGGGGTTGATTTAAAGGTCTCTCATGTTATTTGAGTAAGGTCGAAGGAATGGGCGATGTTATAAGTTAAAGGTCGAAAAGTCTGTACATTACTAAAGTGACTTTCATTGAATGTTTGGGAATTCAAGACTCTTTGAGATGAGGATACTAGTAATAGAGGCATAAATTTCACAAAAGTGAGTTGCTCAGAGATGATATAGGAAGGTTATACTCCCTGTTACTTATTGCACATCTTATATATTGCAGGATAAATCCTATGTAATTCTCAACTTTGAAAGGTAGTGATCATAGCTAAATCCATGTTTTATTAAATTCTTGATTGTTACTTGCACATTAAATGTTGAAAATACCTTTGAGTTGAATGTTTTCTAAACTGTTATGTTGATAAACCTTTTGGTTCGGCCACTTAATATTTTGGTTACCAAATTGTGCTAAAGTTGTCACACTAAGAAAATTATTTCATCTCTATGTTGTTTGCTTGAAACTTGATGGCATTGCTATGTCACTGAAGTTGGTAAAACGCACTATTGTAGCTTTGGAATGGCTATTGTATTGAACTTGGTTCAATGTTGGTTACATTTCTTGAATGGCAAATTCGAACCACTGTACCTCAACGTATGGCATTTATGATTTGAATTCCTTAATTGAGAAAATGCTAATGGGTGAGGAGATGGACAAGCATGAATTGAAAATTAGAACCTATTTGGTTGTTTAAACTGAAATGCTAATGTATTATGGTAATGTGTTATGGTATTATGTAAATTGAAATTTTGAACTTGTGTGGTTGTTCTTAACCTTTTGAGTGTTAAGGTGTTTGACTTTATAAAATGGTGCTAGTTGTGGAAACTTGCTTGGCTAAGTGGTTTTGGGTTTGAGTGTTATGATGTAATTGAGGATATGCCTTGGCAATGTTATGCAAAGAAGGATACGGGATCCCAATTATGGGACTCTTTTTATTAGAAAACACTTGAGTATGGAGATATAGCTATAAATGGGTGAACTGAGTTTGAGAGTGAGTAAGTGTACTGTGAGTAGATGAACTTTGGGAAGAAGAGGGTTAGAAGTTGGTTTCAATTGAGACTATAGTAAGTGATGATGGCATTAAAGGGGTATGATGAGATAACATATAAGGTCATGTTCATGAAATTTGGAAGGAGATTTATTAAATTTAGGAGATTGATTTGTGTGCTTATGGCACTCACTGGTGGATTTAACTGGGTATGCTTAGACGATAAAGTAAATTTATGAATTAGTTGGTTATGCTTGATGAGATAAATTATTGCCTGGTGGATGGGAGATTACATGGAAATTTAGTTGTAAAGAAGATGAGAATAGAAAAAGTTGAAAATGAGATATTTTTGTTGGATAGTTGGTTAGGCCTTGAGACAATTAACATGGGTTCATACAAAAGGGTGAATTAAACGTTGAGTGCAATTAGAATCAAGAATTGTATTTTGGACATATATGTATTAAAGAGGACTATGACAAATGTGAGGGAAATTAAAACTGATAAGACAGAGGGGCTTTGGTTGAATTGAACTTGAGAGCTTCGCATATGATATCTTATGAATGGTGATTCTATATGGTATGTTTGAATGCAGTTAAGAGAATTATTGATGTTTCAAAGGAATGATTTAAGGTTTGAACACTATTAATAGAACAGGAGTTGAGAAGAGAGTTTCGGGACAACATTTTGTGAGTTTCTGCTATAGACTAGCTAATGCCTTGGTACCTTTATAGAGATAATGATGTGGGGTGTTTAGATTGTTATTCAGATGAATTGTAAAATGTGAATGTTCTTCAGTGATTGAAATGATGTAATATATAGTCAATTAAAATGTTGGCTTGCCAATCGGTTTATAAGGTGTATGTATCTATGTGGGAGTATTGAGCTAAGAGAAGGTAATGGCCTTGGATAAACGTAATTAATTGAGCTTAGTTAGATGGGGTTGGAGATTGATGAGCAAGTTCCGTTTACATGTTATGGATTTTAATCTTATTCGGAATAAAGTAGTTGCCTTGGGTTAAAAGCTTGGTGGACCAACAAAGTTATGTGAGTCTATAAAGTAAGGGAGAATTTGAAATGGAAAACAATACTTGGAAAGAAGAGATGTTTGAATAGAGAAGAAGGATTACAAAGAAGTTGATTACAAAAGAGATGTTTGTGGTAATTTTCAAGGTTGATTTCAACCCCAAGTTTAGTATAGTTATAATGTGACCTATTTGGGTTGTGATATAGTTTGAATGGATGGACCACAGTTTCGGTTACAAAAGAGTTCAGTGTTGAGGTTACATGCTTAAGTGTTGGACCTACAAGGAGAAGCTTGAACAAAATAGAAAGGTGTCCTTTTTAAGGAAATGATGAATCTAATACAAGATAAACTGTGTTAGGGGCAAATTGGATAAGTAAGCGTATTAAGGATATCATCAGTTCTTAACTAGGAAATATTGATTAAATGAGAGAAGTTATAAAGATTTGAGGAAGTCTAAATGTTGGGATGTGTGGGAAGAGAAAAAGTTCAATTTTATGGAGAAAAGATGATTGGATAGAGTATTATGGGAAACCATGTAGTAAGGGATGAAGGATAAGGATTTGAAAATTTGATTGCTATTGCTTGAGGAACCATTGGAATAATTACTGAGTTTACAGATGCACAGTAAAGGTATAGTTATAAGTGTTTTTGAGTTGCTATGATTAATTGGTAAAGTGATCTGAATATTGATTAATGAATGGAATTTCAAGTTTCACATGTGCAAGAAGTTTCAGGATGATAAGGAGCTTGCTTCAAGGTGTAAGTTAAGATATAGAGGAGACATCTACAAGTGGCTACTCAGAAAATTGTGTATGACTGTGGTAGAAAATTTCGAGGATGAAATTTTTTGAAGGGGGGAGAATGTAATACCACGAACTTTGTATTACTGTAAGTATATGGTTTCGATGTGTTTTGGAAGTTAAGATATATTAATTTAGTGGTATGGATCATTAATGGTGTTTAGAGTTGAGAACTTTGAAGAAAATGGGGGTATGCAATCAAAAGTGACATTTTAGCCCAGTGCTGGAAAATGGGGGGAACCTTGAGCGCCCACCTAAAAAGAGCATGTGCGCCCAAGGTCTTGGGCACTCACCTGAGAAGAACTTGGGCACCCAAGGCACAGTGGATTTGATAGACAAGTGTTGCTCTGCAATTTTTAGCCGGCCCCTCACCCCTATACACCTATATTAGGGCTAGGGGGATGGAAAAATCTGGAAGACACTATTTGGAGATTAAAATATTGGTTATATATATATATATTAGTGTGTATAATGTAAGAGAGAGAGAGAGAAGTGGGTTGGAGAAGAAGAAACCGGGTAAGAAGCAAAGGGGAAGAACAAAGAAGAACAAAGAAGGAATCGGGTAGAGATTTCAAGGTAGGTCTTTCTACCCTTCATGAAACCATATTCCTTTCGCAAGATGGTGATTAGAACCCTAAGAAACCTTCCTATGTAATTTATTTGTAGTTTTGATCAAGGAGGGAAGAGATTGAGTCCATCAAAGTTTGAGGGTTTGGAAGCTCAAGACACCTTCATGTTTATCTATCTTCTTACCACTTGAGGTAGGGATTTAATGCCTCATTCTTACATATGTGTGGTGTAACAAGGAGTAGATAACCATTAGAAAACCCTCTTTTAAGTGTTGGTTTCATGTATGGAAGGAAATGGGAGTTATACACATGTCTATATATATGTATAGGTTGAGAGAGTGAAAGTAGTTCTTTGATCTATAACTTGACTTGTGGTTGATGAAAACTCAACTTTTTTATTTTGTTTGAAGCCTAAGATCCTTGGGTTGATGTTAGAAACTTGAAACTTGAGGTATTTTTACATTAACATGGTCAATTTGAGGTCCCAAGGGTGAAAAACCATAAAACCAGAAAATAGGGCATGAAACCCGAAACTTGGCCCAAGCTGTGGGCGCATGAGAGGGACACAGTCGAGCACCCAAGAAATTAATGCATAGGCGCACGGCTGAGTGTCAGCTTTGGCACCCACCGAGCCTAGGTCACTTTTCTGACATTGTTTAGTTTAGCCTTCTACTTTGGGCATATGGAAGAGTTGGTAATTTGTTTTCACATGAAACTTTTACTTGATTAATTTTATTAATTTAAAAAGGGAAATGAGCTTTAAAAAGTGATTAAGGGTTGATTATCTTAAACCTATGGGATTTAACTTGTAAGGGTGAATGAATGCTATCTTGAATGAAATGAATTAGAAGCTTACTTTGAGATAAGGGTCTTAATCGAATTGAATTATAAATATGTCTTGATGTAAACTAAATGTTGAGGTATGTGAACTTGTAGTTGATTAAGTGAAAGGTAACTTGACAAAGAGACGTATGTTTATAATTTTGGTAAATGTGGAATGCTTAGTATGGTTTGATCAATGTGATATGAAATAAACTATAGAATGAACCATAACATTGACATCTGTGTTGAATGGTATATATATTGATAAATGTTAAATGTTTAATAAGATTGATCAATGTCGATATGTGATGAATCTTGGGATGAACCGAAAAGTGAACTTTTCTTAACAAATGATGGTAATTAAATGAGGCTTGGATTAAATAAAATGAAGAGATGAAATGAGTTGTGCTACATGATGAAATGGAATGTGGTTATGCTACATGATGAAATGGAATGTGGTTTTGCGTGTTGGAAAGTGATGGTGATGAATGTAAATTATGATTAATGAGTATTGAATGTGATGAATGATTGGTTGTGTGTGATGGGGGCCGTGGTGGGGTGCGGTGAATAGGAAGAGTTTAGAGAGTACCCTCGGGTTGAAAGTCCCGGAACCTGCGCAGGGTTTGGTGTCAATGCCAGTGGATTAATAGCCTACAACATTGTGTGTGTTTTGGCTCCTCGTGGCCCTGGACTGTGATCCTAAACGACGACGTCGGTTTATCGTTTTCGTTGGGTGTTGGCCCATAAAAGATGATATTGTGGATGCACCCAACCCCTGAGGATTGTGTGGTTATGGCTATGTGATTGATTAATGAAATGATGGTACTGTGGATGTGATTTCATGATTGAATGATGAACAAATGTAATGTGGATGTGGATATATGATTAAATGTTGAATATGTGATAATGTGATGTGGAATATGGTTGGATACAAAGTTGGGAAATTTAATAATGGAGAATAATTGGAATTGAATACTACTCTATGATGTCATTGAATGAAGATAAATATTGTAAATATGATTATGTGGTCGGCTTGATTAAACATCTAAAAGATAATTGAAATGTGGTTTGAACCAATGAATGAAATTTTCAAAGGTTAAGTATTCATTGGAATTGAATCCTTCTTATGATATTGTGGTTTAAAAATTTATATATTCTAAACCGGTTATATAGTTATGCTGATAAATTGTTGTGGCTCTAGAACATGTTGAGATAACTAGATACACCATGAATAGTATGCATGTTTGGAATATATGTCATCTATGTTTGTTTGAGACATTGTGAGCACAAGTGGACCCGTGCTCACATCCCTACAGATTTTGATGCAGGTACAAGCCATAACAATCAAGTAGGCTAAGGGGTTTGGATTAGGAGGTTGTGCATGAGCCCTACCAAGCCTAGCAAAACTCTTGGTCATTAGCTTAAATTTCTTTTGGAATTGTAATATTGTACATTGAGGACTTGTTCGATTTGGTTGTAAGGGCCCTAAGGCCTAAGTTATGTATTAATGAGAGGATTGTTGGAAGTTGTGACTTGATTATAGCCAAGGTTAAATTTATGTTATCTTATCTATGTCTCGGGCTCACTAGTTTACATTGCGTTGCTCTAATCATGGGTTGGTTATATTAATGCATGTCGTGTGTGTTTATCACTCACCCCTGGGGTCACGAGATCCAGGGCATGATAGACATCTCAACCTTTTTGTCTTCAAGCTATTTCTCCATATGTGCCAAGTGTTCGGCGAAATGCCCCAAAAGGCAACAAAACCTATTCTTGCACTTCCTTGCTCCAACTTGCTTTGGCTTCTCCTCACTTGTACTCTTAGTGTTATTTCAGGCTAAAACACCAAATTATATCACCTGAAACACACAAACAACAAGAATGCATGGAAATGAGATAATTAAGCTAAAATCTCACCAATAACAAGCAGAATTGCATAATTAGTATGCTTAATAGATATAAAATTGTGTAATAATGTATACTAATCATGCATTAGAGTTTGTTATTTGTAACTTTTGGCTTTCTCTATTCTTGGAAGGTTGTTTCAAGCTATAAATAGATGTAAGAGGTGTACTGAAATCAGATCATGAACTTTGAATTTTCCAGAAAGTGCTTTGGCATTTCTCTACCATTTTTCTTATCTAAGCAAATTTCAAATTTGTTTGGTGGCAAACTGATTTGATTCTTATCACTCTTCTCTCTTCTTTTCTAAGAGTGTGGCAAATCAATCTTGCAATTCTTATTTGTGGCGATTATTCTTATCAAATAAGAGTAGTTAGTTTCTTTTTTTTTTAATTCCATTTTCACTGAAAATAAAACCAGTTAACTTCATATAACCTGGGCACATCAGTTCTAAAGGGTTGGATGAGGTCCTTAGTAATGGGAATGGCTTTTTTTTCTTCAAATTTTTAAATAAAGATTATTTGAATGCTGTGTTAAAAGGTGGGCCATGGGGCTTTGGTGGTAGGCTGGTTTTTCTTCAATTGTGGAGACCTTGCATGAACTTATCTAAGGCTGGTTGTAAGGGTGTTCCATTTTGGGTGCATTTTCATAATGTGCCCCTTGAATATTGGATGGATGAGGGACTTTGCTATATTACTAGTATTATTGGGAAACCTATCCATGCTAATAAAATGAAAAGTGCTTTAAAGCAATTAAACTATGCTCACATTTGCCTTAAGATTGGTATTGATGACTCTCTTCCTAGTGCCTTTGATTCTTTGGAAATATAGATTGAATATAACTGGGTTCCAAAAAAGTGCTTATTTTGCAAGGAGTTTGGGTATATTGCTAAGAATTGTAAGAAGACTAGACACCAAGATTGGGCTCTAAAGGCTCCTTCCCAACTTGCTCCTACCTCCAATTTGGATGGTGAATGGAAACAAGTGAAGAGGCATGGCAAGGAAATTTTTGTGGATACTACTCCTCCACCTTGTGACCAATCGGTTAAAGATTCTCATGCTAATGCCAATTGCAGCACCAACAATGCTTTTAATGTTCTTTCTCATGATGATAATATTAAGGAGGAGAGGAAGGCTTTGGCCATTTTTCCTTCTATTGTGGGTGGCAGGCCTTTGAGTTTTTCCACGAATGTGACTTCAACGGCTAATATCCTTGAGGATGAGCATGATCTTTCTTTACCCTTAGAGGATGGTCAATTAGTGTTTCAACATATCACTCTTCAGGATGCAAATGGAAAGGAAACAAAATTGAATTCGGAATTAGACTCTCCACTATTCTCAGATTATAGTTCTGTTCCTTTGTTTTATCCTTTTCTTCAGAAACTTGACATGATTGATGAGTTAGATAAGAAGAACAAGAAGTCCTTAAAGAGAAGAAAAAGTAGGAAGAAAAAAAAGGGGTCACAAGGCACCTCGGGCAGCCACTCTTAATTTTTCCATGATCAAATTTACCTCATGGAATATAAGGGGTTTGAATGATCCTTGAAACATAAAGAGGTACATCATTTGATTAATTCTCATAAACTCTCTTGTATAGCTTTGCTTGAGACTAAGATTAAGCTATGTAATAAGGAAAAGATTGCAAATAGTTTGTTGAGGGGCTAGCTAATTATGATTGTGATGATTCTGGTAGAATTTGGGTTTGGTGGAATCCCAATAAACCTGATGTTGATGTTCTTTTTATGCATGATCAGATAGTTCATCCTTTGATACTGATTGTGGATTCGAGAATTAGATTTCATGTGTCTTTTGTTTGTGGTTCAAATGATCTTGTTGCTAGAAGATCCTTATGGAGAAATTTGAAGGATTCAAGTTGTCTTAATGAAAATGTGCCTTGGTTGATTATGGGAGACTTCAATGCTATCTAGTTTAGACATAAGCAAAGGGGTGGTTCTAATGATTAGCCTTCTTTCATGGATGAATTTAATGATACTTTATTAGAAGCTAGACTTGAAGACTTGCATTTTGGTGGATTGTTATATACTTGGCATAATTCCAGAGCTAATGGTCACATTATGCGAAAGCTTGATCTAGTGTTAGTCAATTCTTCTTGGCTTCATTCTTTTAATAATGCTTTATTGGAGTTTCCACCTTATGGTCTTTCGGATTATTCTCCAGCTGTGGTTGATTTAGGAATATCTCTTCCTACTTTCAAGTGTCCTTTTAAAATTTTCAATCACTGGGTAGACCTTAAGGAATTTCTCCCAATGGTTGAAAATCCTTGGAAGACTCCAATTGATGGCTATGCAATGTACAAGGTTTACAAGAAGTTAAAACTTGTCAAGATGGCACTTAAGGAGCTAAGCTCTAGGAAAAACAAAGAGACCAATTGTGATATTGAACCAATTCGCATTAAGTTAAATTAGATTCAATTTGAAATTGCGAGGAATGGAGGTGATGTTGATTTGATTGGGAGGGAGAGGAATCTTATGTCTCGTCTTTCTAATGCAAGTAGGGGATTGGATAGCTATGTATAACAACGGAGTAAGGTCCAATGGTTAAAAGAAGATGACAATAACTTCACTTTCTTCTTTAATTCCATCAAAGGTCATCTTAATGTCAACAAAATTCTTGCCATTCAAGAAATGATGGAGTATAGATTAAAGAGAATGATAAAATTGCTAAATAGGGTATGAACTTCTTCAAGAAACTTCTTGGCACAAATTGCTCTACCACTTGTGCAGGGATTAATGCCTTGAGAGAATATGTTAATGCTTCCCTGAATGATAGACAAATGGAGATGCTTTCAACTTCATTTACTGATTTGGAGATAAAGGAGGCCATGTTTAGCTTACACCCTAACAAAGCTCTGAGGCCAAATGGCTTCAATTTTTTTTTCTTTCGCACGGCTTGGAATTTTGTTGGAATGGATGTTATACAAGCTGTTCAAGAGTTCTTTGCTTCATCCATACTATTGAAAGAATCCAATGCTATAATTATTACACTTATACCAAAAATTCCTAATGCTTCTCGGTAGAAGGACTTTCGGCCTATCTCTTGTTGTAATGCACTTATACTTGCCAATCGTTTGAAACAAGTGCTTCCTTTCTTTATTAATGAAGCTCAAGCAACCTTTATTTGTGGTACGCATATCAGGGATAACATTCTCATGGGTCAAGAATTGTAAGAGGTTATCATTTACCTTCTTTTTCTCCTTGGTGTGCTATCAAAATTGACTTGACGAAGGCCTTTGATTTGGTTCAATGGGAGTTCTTATGGGATGCTCTAACTTTGTTGGGGTTTCCTCTAAATATTATTAGCTGGATTAAAGCTTGTGTTGCTACTCCTCGATTTTCGATTTCCATCAATAGTGAGCTGTAAGGTTACTTTGAAGGAAAAGAAGGTATTCGACAAGGTGATCCAATAACTCCTTATTTGTTTGTGATCTAGATAGAAGTTTTCTTTTGCATTCTTAATAAGTGCATTCAGAGTTCATCTTCTTTTAAATTTCATTGGAGGCGTCATAAGACTAGAATCTCTCACCTTTGCTTTTGCAAACGATCTTATGATATTTTACAAATGAGACTTGGCTTCCATTCATGTTATGAAAAATGTAATTCAGATTTTCTCATCTCTCTTAGGTTTGCTTCCTAATTTAATTAAAAGCTCTATATTTCTTTTTGGAGTAGATGAAGTGTTGAAATCTGAAATTGTAAGCTTATTGGGTTTCTCTTTGGGACACCCCCTATTCATTATTAAGGGGTTCCCCTTATCTCCACCAAGCTTAAAGCTAGTGATTGTAGGGAGTTAGAGGATTAGATTTTGAAAAGAATTAAAGTATGGACGAATAGATTTTTACCTTTCGTAGGTAGGCTTCAGCTTATTCAATAGGGTTTGTTTAGCATTCAAGCTTATTGGCGTTCTCATTTTATTCTTCCTTTGAAAGTTTCTAAATCCATTGAAGGCATTCTTTCTGCTTTCCTTTGGTTTGGAGTTTTTATGTGAAGACTTGGTGCTAAGGTTTCTTGGGAGAAAGTCTTTAAACCACAGAAGGAGGGTGGTCTCGGCATAAGGAAAATCAAAGATTGGAATTTGGTTGCTATATCCAAGTATATATGGCTGATTTGTCAACCTTCTTCTATGTCTATGTGGGTTTTTTGGGTTGAGATTAATTTTCTCCATAAGAACCATTTTTAGGTTGCCAAAGTTCCTTGGAATTATTCTTGGACTTGGAGGAAAGTTTTGAAATTATGAGATAGACTCAAGCCTTTTATTTCGGTTGATATTTGCGATGGGAGACATACCTCATTATGGTTTGATTCTTGGATGCCTTTGGGGCCCTATTTGTTCTTCTCCCAATGCTAGAGTCATTTATGATTCTAGATTGCCTAAGGATGCCAAGGTAAATGCTATTATTTCCTCTAATAGATGGAATTGGCCTGCTGCCAACTCTAATGATCTACTTAATTTGAAAGAAGAAACTTTGACTTTGGCACCTCAAAATTGTGAGAGAAGGGACAAGGTTGCTTGGAACAAGATAGAAGGAAGGGAATTCTCGATCAAATCTGCTTGGGATGTCCTTAGAATTCATTCTCCTTGTGTGGATTGGCATCATCTTGTTTGGTTTAAGTTCCATATCCTAAGGCATTCTTTCCTCTATTGGTTGGCAATTCGAGGAAGTTAGCAACACAAGATCATCTTTGTTCTTTTAGTCTTCTTGAGTATATGACATGTCATCTGACCGCTTCTAAATATTGCATCTAAACTAACCACCAAATGCAAGGGCGCGCGGTGTAGTTTTAACTTAGTGAGTCTGAGATCAAATCCACAGGAAACTTAAGTCTTTAGTTTCTAGGTTGCAATAGAAATTTTAAATTTAAATTTAAAGAAAAGTTTAAGGTTTGATGAACACTAAATTCCAGGGTTTTCAAAAATATAAAATTAAAAATAAAGAACAAGCTAGCAATTAATTTATGGAATTCAGAAAATATAATTTTTGTTTTTCAGCAAGAATAGCAACCACTACTAAAAAGATTCAACTTAAGCATAAATTACTCAAGACAAACAAATTTGAAATGTCAAAGCAATCAATTTACTAACTAAAAATTAATTCAATCAATGATAACAATATCAAAAATAATTCTTGATTCAACCTTCAATTCCAAGTGGTTTATCACTTCACAATGGGATGTGTTAAATGCTACAATCTAAAGTTCACGTAAAAGGAACAAATAGATTGGAAAGATGTCTTCGTTTAGGGTTCTTTAATTTCCCAATACTCATTTTTATATTCTCGTTTAGGATTATAAAACCAGAAAAATATTATTTGAAAACATTTGGGTTCAAATCCAATTTTTGATTCGTTCAAAAATATTAAACAAGTTTTAATCAAAAACCTTTACCAGTGATTACTGATAATATAATCAAACATTTTTGTTTTTGAAAGCTTTTGAAACAAACAAAATCAGATTTAAAAGTTGGAGATCCCTACGCATGAGTTTTCACAAACCATGCGAAGGGTTTACGCACATCCCATTATTCGTAATAATCTACCCTTCCTTAATTCATTGAATCAAGAAACTAGTGTTTATGCTAGCATGTTTTTAAAATAAACAAAAACAACCATATTGCACATATATCACTAATCTAAAGAATGAAACAAAAAGATAATATTATTAAAATGAAAAGTGAAACGTACTCTGAAATTGAATCTGCAACGTAATGATAGATGACAAAAACTGTAATGAATCCTACGAACGCTCCACAAAGCTTTAAAAACATTCTTTAACCATCGAAAATCTCTCTAAAAGCTCTCTAAAACTCTCAAGAAATCAGAAAAATTAAAGTAGGCCAGATGTCTCTCTTAGCCATACATCATATCATATATATATGCTAACATAAAACCCTAAAAAGAGCTTGATTACACTTGAAAAGTGTAATTACAAACTCCACATTTTGATACTCATTAATGCATTTAAGTAGTTAATTTCAAAGTTTTATCGTTATTTTATTATTTATAGTATTTATTCTCTTAATTGCAGGTAAAAGGGGAAAATATGTGAGATTAGCAGTGTTGAAAGTGGCTTCTGAGGAGGAAAAAATGGTCCAAAGTTCAAGATAGTTGAAGTGGTATGCAGCTGAAGTTCTAGCTCGACACCTTATCAGTATTTGGATCATAATTTTTCACTCACAACTCGGATTGACCTGATTCTTTTTTGAGTTGGAAAGAAGACTCAAAGGGCTACAACTTTTGTGCTTTAGCCGAAGCCTGAATTGATCATTGTCGAGGTCAAAATCGCAGTGGAAGTTGAGGACAGAAAGCTGTCAAAAGCAGCAAACGAGAAGCAGAACTTGAAGAACAAAGTTTCTGTGGTCCGGACCCCCTGCCAGACGGTCCGGACCACAGTGTGTTATGTGCGCGCAGCTTCGCTTCATCTTTTAGGGTTTTCTTTACAACTTCTTTATAATCTCTGTTACATGGCCGACCCAAGGAGGTTCCCTTTTGATTTTGCACCTTCGATTGAGCGTTAGAATAGAATTTTGAGAGTTTTTAGATTAGTTTTTAACCTTGGATGTGTGGATTCATGGTTTTCGTTGGAGCTTTCATCGTTGTCTTTGTAGTGATTCTTCACCTCGTCTTTTATATTCGCTTTACGTTGTAAGTTGCACTTTAATCTATTTCGTTTTATTTCGATTTGTTTCGTAATATCATGTTTTGCTTGTTTCAATTCTCTTTTCGTATGATTGAATGCTATTTTATTGTTTTTAAGATGCTTAAAGTAGTCGTAGCGTAAAACCCTAGTTCTTGATTCAACGAATCAAGAATGAGTAGTTCACGAAAAACCTTGGGGTGTTAGTAGACCCTTCGCATGGGTTGTGAGAGCTCATGCATAAGGATCTACCGTGTTAAAATCTATTTTCAACTTGTTTCGAAAACATTCGAAACTGAAAATCTTTAACCACACTCGTTTGAAGTCACTGGTATGGGTTTTCGAATATAACCGTTTACATACTTTCGAAGAAGATTAAAAATAGGTTTCAAATTCATTTCTAGTTTCGTTTGTTTAACCATATCCGCTTGAGATCACTGGTACTGACCTTTGATTAAAATATTCTTAACACTTTTCGAATTAAACCTTAATCTAGTTTCGAATAAAAACATCCCAAGGTAAAGTAGTGAACTACCTGGACTTGAAAGTTGGATCAAGAACCTTTTTAGTATCGTGCTTGTTATTTAATTTAATTTATGAGTTGATTTATTCGCTTTAAAATTTAGAGTAGATGGTTTGTTTGCATTTTAAAATTAAATTGAATTTCTTTAATTAATATTTAATTTATTTACAACCTAAAACAAAAGTTTGAGTTGTGGAAAAATTATTTAAATTAATTTAGGTTCACCTACTAACTAAGAGAACAAGTCTAGACCTTTTAACAAAGCCCTCCCTGTGGATTCGACCTCGGTACTCACCGAGTTTTAAAACTATGACTGCCCTCTTGCACTTGAGAGGTAGAACCCGAAACACAATTTAAGGTCGATCAGAGTTGAAACAATTTCATGTGGTAGCACACTGTGGTCCGGACCACCTGATGAGGTGTCCGGACCACAGAACCTATTCTTCTTAAGTTCTTCTTCCTCCTTCCTGTTGAGCCTTTGACCTGGTTCGGACCATCCGAGGGGGTGTCCAGACCACAACATCCTCTTCATCCTCTGGCTCACTTTCATCGCTGCTAATTTCGATTATTTCGCCTTTTTTCCTGCAATTAAGAAAATAAATACCATAAATGATAAAATAATGACAAAACTCTAAAATTAATTACTCAAATGCATGAATAAATGTCAAAATGTGGAGTTTGTAATTACACTTTTCAAGTGTAATTATCATCTTTGTGGTGATGATATTGAAGACCATGATCATTTGTTCTTCAAGATGCTTATTTTCCTTTCATGTTTGGTACTCCATCCTTGCCAAATGTGATATCCAATCCTCTTGGTCAACCACGATACATTGGGCTTGCTCTACTTTCAGGGGTTCCTCTTTACTTTCTTTCATTGGAAGACTCTACTTTGCTGCTTCAATTTATATTTTATGGAGAGAGAGGAATTCTTATTTGCATGGAAGACTTCCTCAGAATGAGCTCACATTGATAAATTTGATTATAGATTTGGTCAGATTGAGGTTATTAAATTGCTCTGGCTTTCTTAGTAACCTTACTGTTCTTTACTTGGTTTGTACATGGCATCTTTCACCTTCTTTGATTGATTGACTATTTGGATGAGGGAGTGGATTGTATTCATTTGATCCTTATTGAGTTTTCATAGCTCGTTTTGGTATAATGTAATTTTCTAGGGCTATGCCCCCGTGTATTTGTACATTATTTCTTTATTAATATATTTTACTTTTAGCTTTCAAAAAAAAAAGATGTAATGATCCATTAAAAAAAAAATGACCCCTGGCACTCAAATAAGGTGCTTGCTGGCACCCTAAGATTCTTAGCCTCCATGAATCATTTTCCCTACCCCCTCTAGGTTCCATAAGTCACTCTCCTCCCCCCTTCTTCCCCCTCTCTGTGTACCCTCCCCCCACTCGCGTGTATATATGTATATATATATACATAGGTTATGTTAAAAGATAGAATGACAGAAAAAAAGAGAGAAAAAAAGGAAAATGTTAGTACCGAAACCTAAATTATTTTTTTAGTTTTTTAATTAAACTCATTTCCTATACACCTGCGCTGTCAAATTAAAGAAAGAAGATTTGGTTTAAGCATACAGTAAATTTTTTGTCTTTCTAACAAAAAACAAGACAGGGAATTGATGTATTGTTTGTAATTTTTGTATTGTTCTCTTTGATAGAAAATGACCATGAGAATAATTTTGGCATACTTTTTGAAGAAAAATATTAAGATTTTAAATCAAACTAAATTTTTTCGACAACCACAACTCCCCGAGTTGGTCGATTGTATTCTCTTTTTGGTTCATTATAAAATAATAATCTATCAATATATAATTTTTTTTAAAGGTATAAATGTGGGTTAAATTTATATACTATTAAATTAGTATTAAGCTAAAATTTCGGTGGCACTAAAATTTTAATTAGATTTTTTTTTAAATTGCTATTCAGTGCTGAAATATGCTATAATATGTTGAATATATGCTTATTACTAAATAGATAATAGTTAAAAATAAATAGACTGTAATGGCAATAGAAACATGAAACCGTAAAAGTTCACAGACATTAATCCTAAGCTTTAATAAGAAAAAGGTGAAACATAAAAAAATGTTAATTTTGGAGAAAGTGAGGATACTATACAAAATAGGGAGGTTGATTACACTTGAAAACTGTAATTATAAACTCCACATTTTAACATTTATTCATGCATTTAAGTAATTAATTTTAGAGTTTTGTCATTGTTTTATCACTTATGGCATTTATTTTCTTAATTGCAGGAAAAATGGGCAAAATAATCAAAATTAGCAGTGATGAAAGTGAGGCAGATGATGAAGAGGATTCAGTGGTTCGAACACCCCCTCGGATGGTCCGGACCAGGTCAAAGGCTCAACAGGAAGGAGGAAGCAAAACTTAAGAAGAATAGGTTCTGTGGTCCGGACACCCTGTCAGATGGTGCAGACCACAGTGTGCTACCATGTGAAATTGTTTCAGCTCTTTTTAGGGTTTTATGTTAGCATATATATATGATATGATGTATGGCCGAGAGACATCTGCCCTACTTTAGTTTTTCAAATTTCTTAAGAGTTTTGGAGAGCTTTTAGAGAGATTTTCAACGATTGAAGAATGTTTTTAAAGCTTTGTGGAGCGTTCGTAGGATTCATTACAGTTTTTGTCATCCATCATTAAGTTTCAGATTTAATTTCAGAGTATGTTTTATCTTGCTTTTCATTTTAATAATATTATCTTTTCGTTTCATTCTTTAGATTAGTGATCTACATGCAATATGATTGTTTTTGGTTATTTTAAAAGCATGCTGGTGTAAACCCTAGCTTCTTGATTTAACGAATCAAGGAAGGTTGGGTTATTACGAACAATGGGATGTGCGTAGAGCCTTTGCATGGTTTGCGAAAACTCATGCGTAGGGATCTACAACTTTCAAATCTGATTTCATTTGTTTCAAAAGCATTCAGAAACAAAAATCTTTGACTATATTTTCGGCAATCACTAATAAAGGTTTTCGATTAAAACTTGTTTAATATTTTTGAACAAGCTAAAAATTGGATTTGAACTCAAATGTTTTCATAGAATATTTTTTCGATTTTATAATCCCAAACGAGAATATAAAACTGACTATTAGGAAATTAAAGAACCCTAAACGAAGACATCTTTCCAATCTATTTGTTCCTTTTAGGTGAACTTTAGATTGTAGTGTTTAACACATCCCATTGTGAAGTGATAAACCATCTGGTGTTGAAAGTTGAATCAAGAATCATTTTAATTGTGATTGTTAGTTGAATTAATTCTTGAGCTAGTTAATTGATTGGTTTAAAATTTTGGATGTGTTTGTTTCATGCAACTTATGCTTTAGTTAAATTTTCTTAGTGGAAATTTTATTTTTGCTGAAATCCAAACAATTTCATTCTTTAAATTTCATTAAGTAGTTGTTAGTGTGTTGCTTAATTTTATTTCAATTTTTTGAAAATCTTAGAAATTTAGCATTCATAAAACCCTAGAATTTCATTGAATCTAAAATTGAAAATTTCTTTTGCAACCTAGAAAGTAAAAACTTAGGTTCCCTGTGGATTCGACCACGGTCTCACCGAGTTAAAACTACACCGTACACCCTTGCACTTGGGGGTTAGTTTAGACGCAATATCTAGAAATGGTCAAGTTTTTGGCACCATTGCTGGGGAGCCAAATTTTTAGTTTTTAGGTTATTTTCACCTTTAATTTAATTTGTTATTTCATATAAAAAAATTTAAAATTAGAAAAATTCAAAAACTTTTTCATCAAAATCCTTCTCTAAGTCCCAGAGTAGCAGTCTGTGGTTTGGACACTAGGCATCCAGTCCAGACCATAGTAACCCTTACAGAGGAGATTTTCCTAGCTTCTAAGTAGTTGGATTCGTGGGGAAGATGGTAGATTAAGATGTCCTGAACCCTTAGCTTTTTCTTTAGAATCTAAAAACCATTTAGAGGAAATTCAAAACCTTAGGCTTCCAATTCCACCTTTAGAGATGGCTAAAGATCAAGCTGTTGCTACTAGACGTTCCATAAGGGATATCTTGCAACAAGATAGACACACGCCTGAGTCTTGTATAGTTTGGCCAGAAAATCAAAAAGCCTTCAATTTTAAACCTAGCATGATACAATTGTTACCTACTTTCCATGGTATGGATTCTGAAAATCCATATGATCACTTAACTCGTTTTAGGAACATTTGTGTCACCATTAAAGATCAAGGATGTCCAATAGACTTAGTATTCCTTAAGCTTTTCCCATTCTCTTTGAAAGATTAGGTTGTTAGATGGTTTGAATTCCTACCATCTAATTCTATTCACACTTGGGATGAAATACAAGCCAAATTCTTAAAGAAATTCTTTCCTCCCAATAGAACTGATGCTATACAGCATCAAATTCTAAATTTTGCTCCACAAAATGATGAGACTTTTTATCAAAGTTAGGAGAGATTCAAAACTCTCTTGCACGCTTGTCCAAACCATAGATTTGAAGTTTGGCATCTTGCTAGTATCTTTTATGCTTCACTGACGTCACAACTAAAACAATTTGTGGAAACAATGTGTAATGGGCAGTTTTACAATAAAACACCTGAGGAAGCTTATGAATATTTTGAGTTCTTAGCCGAGAATGCACAAACCTGGGATATCATAGGATTTCAAAACACACAAACTACTAATGTTACCCCAACTAAAAGTATGCATCATTTGAGTGAAACTAATGACCTCAAAGCAAAACCAGCAACACTCACCAAAGAAATTGAGACCTTGAAATTGAAAGGGACACACAGCCCATAAAAGAAACAGTGGCAAATGTCTATTGCATAGTGTGTGAGAGCCAAACCCATAAGATAGATGATTGCCCTATTATCCCTATTTGTAGAGAGGTTGTGCAAGGCCAGCCATCCAGTGAACTCTCAATCCATGCTATAAATCAATACCGCCAATCATATTGTGGACAAGCTTTACGAGGAAATCCTTATTCTGAGACCTATAATCCAGCAGTGAGGAACCATTCAAATTTCAGTTGGGGAAAAGAGGGAGCTGAAATCCCACAACCTTATCATGCTCCTCATCCTCCAGTTCCTCAAGTCCCAATCCCTAATCCAGGATTGTCTTAAAATGTGGGACCATCACATGCCCCATACATTCCCCTAAATAAGAGGTCCACAGAAGAAACACTTCAACAATTCATGAATACTCAATATTCACTTTAGGCCCAAAATAATAGAAATTTGGATGATATCAAAAGTCAGTTGACCCTTTTGACTCAAACTTTGACTGCAAAATCAAATGGTCAATTTCCCGCTCAACCTCGTCCAAACCCAGTGGCCCAAGCTAAATAAGTTGAAGGATCTTCTGATGTACCTGGGAATGTGGACCAGGTACAAAATATCACAATGCTTAGGAGTGGTAAGATTGTAGATAAAACCATCCATCCTAAGGAGATTGAAACTAAAGAAGAGTTGAAACCTAAGCAGATGTCGGATGACAATAAGAAGGTGGGAAAACAGCCAATTGTAATTGAGGAGTCCATAAAAGAGGATAAAAAGGAAGATGAAGAGGGAAAAGAGAAAGAAAAGAAGGAGGAACCAATGATAGTGCCTAGGAAATATGTTCCTAAAGCACCCTTTCTCCAAAGGTTCTTGAAAGCTAGGAAGGAAACCCAAGAAGCTGCCAAGCAGTTAAATTGCTAAAGGTATTCAAACAAGTGAAAATTAATATACCTCTTCTTGATGCAATTAGGTAAATCCCTTCTTATGTTAAATTTCTTAAGGAATTATGCACTGTGAAAAGGGGATTGAATGTAAAGGAGAAAACATTCCTCACTGAGCAAGCAAGTGCCATAGTACAATGTCGTACTCCCCTGAAATATAAGGACCCTGGTTGTCCTACTATATCTTGCTATATAGGGAAGTACTATATTAATCGAGCACTGCTTGATTTAGGAGCAAGTGTGAATTTGCTTCCTTACTCAGTGTATGAACAATTGGGCCTAGGAGAAATAAAACCTACCCGTGTGACTTTGCAATTTGCAGATCGATCAATTAAAGTCCCACGTGGTATAGTTGAAGAAGTACTAGTACAAGTGGAAAACTTTCATTTTCCAGTAGATTTTTTAATCCTAGACATTCAACCACTTACTAGTTTATCTGCACCTAATCAGACACCAGTAATTCTTGGACAGCCATTCTTAGCAATATCAAATGCTTTAATCAATTGCAGGAATTGGTCAATGAAAATGTCTTTTGGTAATATTGAGTTTCAAACAAATATCTTCTATGTTACCAAACAACCAAAGCGGTGCCTGATGTATAAGAAATGGACTTAGTTGAAGCTATAGTCTAGGATTACATGGATCATGATTTTGTTGAGGATCCTTTAGAAAAATCAATTTGCTTTAGTGAGGAAAAATTGAATTCAACGATGTCAAACCAAGAATTAGGAGCAATTGTTGATTGGTTAGAGATGTGCCCAATCATGTCTATAGGAAATTGGGTACCAACCTTTGAAAATCTAGGACCACTTTTGAATAAAGCAGAGTCCTCAAAAGTAAAAGCTCCTAATCCTGATAGGAAACCCCTATCCCATAATTTGAAATACATTTTTCTAGGTGAGGGAGAAACGTACCCTATAGTTATTTCTTCAGAATTGACTATCCATCAAGAGCATATGCTAGTTGATCTTTTGAAAAGTTATAAGAAAGCTCTAGGATGGTCAGTGGCAGACTTAACGAGTATAAGTCCTCACCTTTGCACTCATCACATATACTTAGAAAAGGATGCCAAACCGGTTCGTCAAATGCAAAGACGACTTAATCCAAACATGAAAGAAGTAGTTAGAGCTAAAGTTTTGAAACTATTAGATGTAAGAATAATTTATCCCATCTCTGATTCTAAATGGATGAGTCCTACACAAATAGTTCCTAAGAAACCAGGAGTTACTATGGTTTGGAATAAGAATAATGAGTTGGTTCCAACTTGAATACAAACTGATTGGTGAGTATACATTGATTATAGAAAACTCAATGCAATCATAAGAAAAGATCACTTTCCTCTTCCATTCTTAGATAAGTTCTAGAAAGAGTAGCTTGACATGCTTATTATTGCTTTTTAGATAGCTATTCGGGCTATAATCAAATAGAGGTTACCTTAGAGGATCAAGCTAAAACCACTTTTACTTGTCCTTTTGGTACCTTCGCATACAAAAGGATGCCCTTTGGCCCATGTAATGCTCTTACTACCTTTTAGCACTACATGATTAGTATTTTTACTGAAATGGTAAAAGAAATTGTCGAGGTATTCATGGATGATTTCTCAGTTCATGGAGATTCATTTGAGTAGTGCTTATAGAACCTTGATCTAGTTTTGACACGATGTGAGGAAAAGAACTTAGTGCTAAATTGGGAAAAGTGCCATTTTATAGTCACCCAAGGAATTGTGTTAGGGCATATAATATCTAAAAAAGGCATTCAAGTAGATCAAGCTAAGGTAGAACTGATTCAGAAACTTCCAAATCCTCAATCCATGAAGGATATTCAATCATTTTTGGGGCACGCTGGGTTTTACCAAAGGTTCATTCAATCTTTTAGTGAAATTTCAAAGCCCTTGCGTCAATTATTGATGTAAGATACCCCATTTGAATGGACTCCCTAGTGTCAAAAAGCTTTTGATAAGCTCAAGGGTTGTCTAACCACAACTCCTATACTTCAACGTCCTAATTGGTCACTTCCCTTTGAACTTATATATGATGCAAATGACCATGCCATTGGAGCTGTGCTAGGACAAAGGAAAGACAAAAAGGTGCATATTATTTATTATGTAAGTAAAACTCTGAATGATGTGCAGAAAAATTATACGACAACTGAAAAAGAACTGTTAGCAATTGTCTTTGCCCTTGAGAAATTTCATTTTTATCTCATTGGTTCAATAATTATAATGTTTACTGATTATTCAGCTCTTAAATACCTGTTGACCAAGCAAGAGGCCAAACCACGGTTAATACGTTGGATTTTACTTTTGCAAGAGTTTAACCTTGAAATAAGAGATAAGAAAGGTGTTGAGAATGTAGTAGCGGATCACTTGTCACATTTACCGGTAGAAGCTTACCCAAATGATGAAACTCAAATAAATGATAGCTTCCCAGATGAACAATTGTTTAATATAGAAGCAATAACAACCTCCAATCCTCCTTGGTATGCTGATATTGCTAATTACTTATTGACAAGAAAAATTCCAAATGAATGGAGCTATAAGGATAAAAAGAAATTCTTAAGAAATGTTAGAGTTTTCTTTTGGGATAATCCCTACTTATCAAGTATTGCCCCAATCAAGTGATTTGACGTTGTATCCCTGAGTGGGAAGTACCTAGCGTACTTGAGTTTTGCCATACCCAAGCTTGTGGTGGTCATTTTTTCACAAACAAAACAGCCGCGAAAATCCTTCAATGTGGATTCTATTGGCCTTCATTGTTTAAAGATGTCCATCATTTTTGTACCACTTGTGATAGATGCCAACACTTGGGGAGTTTAACACGTAGAAACATGATGCCCTTATCCTCTATTCTTATTTTAGAGGTGGTTGATTGTTGGGAAATAGATTTCATGGGTCCTTTCCCAATTTCACATGGGTACGAATATATTCTAGTAGTGGTTGACTATATGTCTAAATAGGTTAAAGCAATTGCCGCTAAAACTAATGATCATAAAGTCATGCTTAAATTCCTCCACGAGAATATTTTCTCACGTTTTGGAGTACCTCGAGCAATTATTAGTGATGAGGAAAACACTTCTGCAATCATCTTGTGGGAATATTATTGCTTAAGTATGGTGTAGTTCAAAAAGTTGGTACATCCTACTATCCACAGACAAGTGGCCAAGTACAACTTGCTAATAGGGAGATAAAACAAATCCTTGAGAAAACAATTAACCCTAATCGTAAGGACTAGTCACTACGATTGATTGACTCTTTATAGGCATATCATACAGCTTATAAAACAACCCTAGGGATGTCACCATAAAGATTAGTTTATGGGAAGCCATGCCATTTACCCGTCAAATTAGAACATAAGGCATATTGGGCCATTAAGGGCCCGTTTGACAACATTGTCATTTTTTTGTTATTGTTTTTTGTTGCTGTTATCTGTTTTTTTTTTTATTTTCTAATACCGTTTATTTTATTTATTTTACTTACCAAAAAAAAAAATACCGTTTATTTTTTCTAAAATGAAAACTGAAACTGTATTTGGAAATGCAAGTTTGTTTATAATTATTAATTTTTTACTTTAGAAAATATTTAATTTTATTACTTTTAAAAAATTAATAGAACTTAATAAAATATATTTTATATTAATTTAACATAATTAATTAAATTAATACAGTAAATTATTTATTAAAATCATTTAATGCAATAAATATAAATTATATTAAATTATATTATTTATTAAAAATAATTTAATCAAATATATTCATATTAAATAAATAATTAAATTAGATTAATTATTAAATTAAATTATTTATTTTTAAATTAGTTAAATTCATTTAATTATTTATTAAAATAATTTAATAAAATATATTTTATTTAAATTAAACTAATTAAATCATAAATAATTTAATTTAATTATGATATTTATTTAAAATAATTTAATAATAATTATTAAATTAAATTAAAAATTAATGTAATTTAATGATTTATTATTAATTATTTTATATAAATTAATTTAATTATTAAATTAAATAAATTAATTATGATATTTATTTCAGATAATTTAGCAATAATTAATTATTAAATTAATTAATTAATTAATTTAGTTTTATTATTTATTAAAAATAATTTATATTAATTTATATAATTAATTTAATTTATTGAATTTAATTATATTATTTATTAAAATAACTTATTTTAATAAAATATTTGAATAAAATAATTTATTTTTATGTAATGTAACAAAAATAGATAAAGTTTTAACATTGACAAAATATTAGTAACAGAAAAGAAAAAACTAGAGTAAAAACACATTTTTTCTGTTTACGTTTTTCTATTTATGTTTTCATTTCTTTTGGAAACAAAAAAACGCAAACAGGTTTATCAAACATGTTTCTGTTGCGAGTTTACAAAATTTTGAAAACTTAAACAGAAAAACAAAAAACGAAAACGTTATCAAACGGGGCCTAAACAATTCAATGCTAATATCGATGAGGCTAGGCTTCACCGTAAACTTTAGATTGTAGAAATGGAGGAACTAAGAAATGATGCTTATGAGAATGCTTAAATTTCCAAAGAAAAAAATGAAGAAAGCACATGACCAACATATTGCGAGACGTTCCTTTCATGAGGGTTAGAAAGTACTTCTTTATCGATCACGACTTAATTTATTTCTTGGCAAATTGTAATCCAAGTGGTCTGGCCCATTTATCATGAAATATGTTTCTGAACATGGGGTAGTTGAAATAGAAAACCTGAAAAATAGGAATAGATTTAAAGTTAATGGGCATAGACTTAAACCCTATTTAGAAAATTTCATTAGTTTGGTTGAATCATGGGATCTTTTAGATCCTCCACCCTACGAGTAATCAAGGATTAGCGAAGTGTTGTAATTGTACCATATTTAGGGCTAGGATAGCTTTTAATTTTTACTTTGTTTTAGGTTTCCAATTGTGAACTTGAGTCTTTTTTGGTTTTTGAAAAAAAAAATTCAAATATCCAGTCCAGTGGTTCAGACCCCCAGACCCAATGGTCCGGACCACAGTGTGTTTTCTATAAACAAAAAAATCAGGGGCCAACCTTTTTGTGGTCCGGACACCCCGCGGGTGGTCCAGACCCTACGATCCTTTAAACAGGCCCTTCGGCCATTTTAAACTCCATTTTTTCCCATTCAACTTATCCACTCTCGATTCCTCCTCACATTATTGTGGATTTCTTCAAGTTTAAGCTTCCTCAAAGATTATTTATCAAAATTTCACTCTACTCTCTTCACACAATCAGTCTAAGGTAAGCTTCCTTTCCATCTCAAACCCTAGGTAGCCGTTCTTACCCATTTCTTTGAACCTAAGCTCATTTTCACCGAGGGTTCCAAATTTCCTTCAAGTTTGAATCCCATTTTGGATTTCAAACATTAGGTAGGTGGAAATTGCTCACTTAAAGTGAATTTCTTCACACCCTCAACATCAATTACACTGTGGGTCATCACTTGGGTTCGTGGGTCTACTAGACACCAAAATTTTTGTTTGTTTCTTATTCATCCAATTTCAAATGTTTTCCTATTACTTTGTGTTCAGAATTTTTGCAAATGGACCCCTCTTTGGTGGATGTTGTATGGCCACCTGGACTAGCACATGACCCATTCACTTTGGTTTCCTATTTATATTTTTTTTTGTCAATAGAAGTGGGCCACTAAACTTGTGTGGACATAGGGCTTGAACATTTGATTAATTCAATATATTCTTGTGTTTTGTAGCTATCATGGCCTCGCGAGTGAAATGCAATGCCAATAGACAACTAGGGTCCACCTCTTTTGATAGAAACTGATTTTGAAGAGAAGAAGCTAAGCATCATTATGATGACATATGGGGAAATAAACTGTGGTGATAGAGTATTTTTTGGCAGATAGATCACTTTAGGCACGAGGAATTTATGTTAGAACAGAATTTTGAGGGGCGACAGTGGCTCAATATCACTAAATTCCACGCTTACTATGTGGTTGATGTAGTGAGAGAATTCTTTGCCAATGTAAAAGAAGGTTCTATTATCAGAATAAAGGGTAGAGAACAAATCATTAGCTGGGTCCGGGGGGCTGAGATCACAGTCACACCAGATGATTTTGCCTAAGTCTTTCAGTTACCTCAAGTCCAAAACCTAGAGTTCACTTATCCTGTTGATGGTACCCCACCACTACCCATCATAACATCAAAGATTTTGTTTGAGGACCAAGAGTGGATTGGGGAGTATAGAAAGCTAATCTCAGCACTTAAGAATGAATACTGGGCACTCCACATGTTTTCTTGCACAAACTTGTTGGCCCAAAATAGGAATTCAGATTATAGTCCACTTAGGGCTCGCCTAATTTATGCCATTGGGATTGGGATGACCATTAACTTGCCCTCATACATCTAGCACCAAGTGGCATACACATATGAGCACCCAGGAGCCTTAGCTGCTTTACCTTTTGGAGGGGCCCTTACAGAGATATTTAGGAGAAAAGAGGCCCACATTACTGATGATATGCCCTTAGCCTCAAGATTACAGCCCTTTAACATCACATCCTATTCCAAATCCTGAGGTCTAATGTCAAAGAAGAAGAAGAAGAAGACAGAAGAGACTGTTGTAGAGGAGGGTGGACCATCATAGGCCCCAGAGGAGCCAAAGGAGGAAGAGCAGGAGGTCACTACTGCTGAGCTAGTTACCCAGATCAAAGCCTTGGCTGAGCGTATTAGTCATCTAGAGCAGAATCAGGAAGATAACCACTAGCTCCTACTGCGTATTCATCAGACCTAGCAAACATGGGGTCACCTTCTGCAGAGCATCTTGGATCATATTAGAGAGTCACATCCACCTGCACCTCCACAGTGACTGGATATTTCTTTTCCTTTTGTTCATTGTTCTCATTTTGAGAGTTTAAGATTTGGCTTCACTGCTTCATTTAATATTCTTAAAACTCTGTACTTCATTTTAGTGGCTCGTACTGATGTACAGAGATCTTGACTATTTTGATGTGTTAATTTATTGTTTATTGATTGCCTTTTGATCTTATTTTCTTTTTGTTCTCTTTCTTGACTTATTTCCTTTTTCTATCTATGTTGAATGTTGATATTGCTTTATATTGGAACAAATTGTTCATTTTTGTCATTAAACTTTATTTCTATATTCTTTGTAAGAATAGGTACATCATGTCTGGTTTTAATGAGGATAACTTTAATCAGAAGGAAAACCCTAAGACTTTAATTGGTAGGAAACGTAAGTGGGAATTTACACTTTATATGTCCAGTGATGAGAGTGACTCAGAAAGTTCAAAGGTTGATTTGGACACGTGGCCTAACGAGTGTTTCCTAGAGAGTAACTCACTACCTTTGCCACTGATTTTTCCTCCCCTTGTTCATATTACACCTTATCAATTCCTCAAGTGGCAAGGGTGGGATGATGTTGACCTCGATCTCCTTTTACAAATGGATTGGGCTGAGATAAACATATATGATGAGTGGTCTTACGCACCTACTTATGACACTGACATTGAAACCAAAGTGGGATCTAAGGAGACTCCACCTTCTAATTACCATGATATGCCACCACTGGAAGACATGCCTGACACTGATAGTACTGATACAGAGAATGAGTCTGATGAGAGCTATGACACTGACACTAAGTCTAGTGAGAGTGATGACAGTCTAGTGAGTCAAACTAGCATGATGACTTTAAGATTTCACTGCAATCCATTTATGATTTTTGTAATGCATTAGATCAATTTGAAGCCAACACGAGGTAATTCTTAATCCCTTCTTTTCATTTCTTTTATGCTAATTTCATTATTTTGTTATTTTATTTATATTATTTCATTGGCATCATTAGTCACCTGAACCTTAGTTGGGGGTAACCATGACATATGCACACCATATGTTTACCTTACATTTTCACCATTGTTCTTATTCTGCACACATTGAGGACAATGCGCATCTTAAGTTAGGGGGTGGTCATGTGTTTATGTTACCTATGGTACATTAGTGATTTGTGAATGTTTTAGGACTTAATCCAATGATGGTATGATTCATGTAAATAACAAATGATTTGATTTTAATTTTGAATGGGGAACTTAATTTAAAAATTGATTATGAAATTTTCTAATGTGTTGCAAACTTGTCACTTAAAATCATTGAGTTGAAAACGTGCCAAGGATTGGAATTTATGGGATTTAGTCATTCAAATATGCCAAGACATAGGTGGAGACTTAAAACCCTACATTATGTGAACTTTTGAGCCTAACTTTTTGTTCCTAAGGGTTTTACAATAATCTTTTTAAATCCTTTCATCTCACTTTCTTTGAATAGCTTCATTACATTAACTTACTTTGGTATTAAATGCACAAGACGCTATTTGTTGATTTACATGTGTAGATTAGTATTTCTGATAAAGTGTTATTAACCTAGAGAGTGATATTAGGCTCTCTTTCTTATATTTGAAGCCCTGAAACTTTCCTTTGATTTACATAACCTTTGGAGCCATTTTGAAGCCTTTAAATAAATGAAATAATAAATGAAATTTTTCTTTCTTGATTAGCTAGATTTATGACCCTTTTAACCTTAAACGTATAGGTAAACCAACCCTGGCATGTCTTGGGAGGGGATATTGCATTGCACTATCCTTAGACATGCACTTTGATTTTTCCTATCCTTTATCTGTCTAACCAATACCCCTTTGTTCAAGTTACAACCTAGTAAAGACCTAATGGACTTTAGGTGAAGGACACTTAGAAGGGCATTGATTTATTTCATGTGATCGATGGTAGTTGTCTTGTTAAGGCATTTATACATTCCATTCATGAAGCAATGAAAAACTCTATGCTTTAATTCTTTTAGTCACCTCTTGATTGGGTTCATTGCATTTATTTAACATTGCAATCTTGCATGAACCACGAGAATAACCTTTTTCGAGTGACTTTATTCTAAATGAGTGACCAACTTGATGAGATTTGAAGTCGAGATCGCTATCTTTTGAGCATGTTTGGTGACTATTTTGATTGAATGATATGAATTAGCATGTTTGAATGAGATGGTTGAAAAGTAGGAGAGTTAAATACTCATTGGGAGATTTTATATGATGTTTTAAAATTTTGCTACCTAATTCATGTTGGACTTAAATCAAGAGTTGTTGAAATGATAATTACCATCCATTGGATTAGCTTAGAAATTTTATGGGTAGATTCACTGCAAACCCTCATGAGACCTCACTCGTCCACTAGGGGGAACTTAGGGGTTTAAAAGGCTTACTGCACGTAACTAAGTGTAGCCGTGTTTCCAATGAAAAGAGAAATAGGATAATAATTTCATTTCATTTAAATAAAGGCATTTCTAGGGACTAGCAACGCTCAAGTTGGGGGGTGTGATAACACTTGAAAAGTGTAATTACAAACTCCACATTTTGAAATTTATTCATGCATTTAAGTAATTAATTTTAGAGTTTTGTCATTATTTTATCACTAATGGTATTTATTTTTTTAATTGTAGGAAAAATGGTAAAATAATCGAAATTAGCAGCGATAAAAGTGAGCCAGAGGATGAAGAGGATGTTGTGGTCCGAACATCCCCTGGAATGGTCCAAACCAAGTCAAAAGCCCAATAGGAAGGTGGAAGCAGAACTTAAGAAGAATAGTTTCTGTGGTCCGAACACCTTGTCGGGTGGTCCGGACCACAATGTGCTGCCGCATGAAATTTTTTAGCTCTTTTTAGAATTTTATGTTAGCATATATATATGATATGATGTATGGCCGAGAGACATCTACCCTACTTTAGTTTTTCAGATTTCTTGAGAGTTTTAGAGAGCTTTTAGTGAGATTTTCAATGATTGAAGAATGTTTGTAAAGCTTTGTGGAGCATTCGTAGGATTCATTATAGTTTTTGTCATCCATCATTACATTTCAGATTCAATTTCAGAGTACGTTTTATATCGCTTTTCATTTTAATAATATTATCTTTCTGTTTCATTCTTTAGATTAGTAATCTACGTGCAATATGGTTGTTTTTGTTTATTTTAAAAGCATACTGGTGTAAACCCTAGTTTCTTGATTCAACGAATCAAGGAAGGGTAGGTTATTACGAACAATGGGATGTGCGTAGAGCCTTCGCATAGTTTATGAAAACTAATGCGTAGGGATCCACAACTTTCAAATCTAATTTCTTTTCTTTCAAAAGCATTCGAAAATGAAAATCTTTGACTATATTCATTGCAATCACTGGTAAAGGTTTTTGATTAAAAATTGTTTAATATTTTTGACTATATACAAATCGACGATGATTTGGACTACCACTTTAGTTGTGGGACAGTCTTGGAGAGTATCCTTCTCCACCTTGGGAAAAGAAAATAATAAATGAAGAAACGTTAATAAAAGTTACAAATTAATGTTGTCCCATTCTACTATGTATTGATGTATTCGATGATTTCTTGCTATATTCATTATTTTTATATGATTCTTAGAATGCATTACAAAAAGTATATCTTTATATATCATGAGCACAAGTGGTTTGGTCCTTTTATCCCTATAGACTATATTATAGGTACAGAACCCATGAACTAGAAGGGCTAGCATAACGGTTTGAGACCTTACAGTTCTATCGAGCAACCTTTACAACTTAGGGTAATAGACTGTGTGTATTAAATTTTATAATCTACCTCACTCCTCGGAATCTTGGGATTGCGTGGGCGTAACAAAATAATCTCCCAAAAACTAAATAAAATAATTAATAATCACCTCACAAACAGAGGCTTATTACAATTCACTAAAACAATTCTCTAAAGAAAAATCTAATGTAATTAAATAGAAATAAAAAAAATTTAATTCCTATGATCAGAAGGTCCAGCATGCGACTCAAACTCATTACCAACATCACAAGCTATAAGGGGATAAGCAGTAATACCACGTGTGCTCGGAACCCTAACAATAGTATAAATGCAATAATGCCCTATCATATTACTAAGCGAAACATCTCTACACAAACAATAATCTCAAATAAAAAATTAAATTTATTTATTAATTCTTCTTCCTTACAATTTAATCATTTATTAACACCACTTAACACATCAAAATAAAATAATTTGATTTTAAGGTATTGCTACTTGGTTGTCCCATAGAAACAGGACCCAACCAATATACACCATCTTTCGGTGTCTGCTTGGTTATCCCATAAAAACAAGACCCAACTAATATATACCATCTTTTGGTGTCTACTTTCTTGACCGAAACCTTAGGAATATAATATACAACCCTTGGGCATCTGCTTGTTCGTAGGTTATTAGCCTATAAGACTCAATTACCACCCTTGCGTGGGTTTCGAGACTTTTAACCCTTGGGTATGTATGCTATATTTTCAATACCCCTCAAACTAAACAAAACATAACATCAAATTTCACTTTAAATCCACATTAGATGAATTCTTCTTAGATTTTAGTTTTAAACCTGATTACCCACCAATACACTAACACATTAAATAACATGAACTTTAATTCCACCTAGCAATTAACCTCACGTTGCAAGTATTTAATGAAAATAATATCAACAGGCTAAAGCAGAACCCTACTTCCACACAAAAGTAAAGTTCCACAGATCAGCAAACAAAATTCTTTCCATCCATGATAGCTAAGGGGAAAGATGTAAAAATCCTGCAATAGTCAAAGGCATAATCATTTAGCAGTTTAAAAAGCTTTTGGGCACTGTAACCAGCTATCCTAAAAATGCCTTCTCTATCATTGAATTCTTAATGAAATTTGCTATTCCATTGTGTCAACTTCAAGCTCTAGATGCACCTGTTATAGATGATGAGATAAAAGCTACTCTTCTCTCTTTGCCAAACCATAAAGCTTTGGGTCTTAATGGATATACAGCTCATTTTTTTAAAGAGACTTGGGACATTGTGGGAGAGGACTTTCTACAAGCTATCCATCCTTCTTCTCATCAAGTAAACTTCTTAAGGAAATAAATGCTACTGCAATTGCATTAGTCCCTAAAGTTCCTAACCCTAGCTCTGTTACTGATCATAGGCCATCTCCTGTTGCTCTACTATTTATAAATGCATTTCAAAGATCATTGCTAATTGGCTTAAGAGAGTTTTGGAACGTGTTATTAGCTCCAATCAAATAGCATTTGTGAAAGGAAGATTCATTTCAGATCACATTTTGGTTAATGCCAGAGTTGGTAAGGAATTACCATAAAGCAAACATAACTTCAAGATGTGCTCTAAAGATTAATCTAATGAAAGCTTTCAACTGTGTCTCTTGGCCTCTTATTCTGGATATAATTAAAGCTTTGGAGTTCCTTTGAAATTCAAAAAATGGATTGAAACATGCATTACCACCCCACAATTCTCTATTTCTATCAATGGTTTATTAGAGGGCTACTTTGCAGGTGCTAAAGGCTTAAGACAAGGGGACCCCATCTCCCCTTACCTTTTTATTATTGTTATAGAGTTTTTCTCCATATTATTTATGAAGAACATTGGTGAAGGTTGTTTTATCTTCTAACCAAAATGCAAGGATCTTGGTATTACTCACTTCTTTTTTGCTGATGATCTTTTCATCTTACGCACTCCAAATGAACTAACATTTCTCACCATCAAGCATACTCTCCTTGAATTCCATAAATACTTAGGTCTGCTCCCCAATAATGTAAAAAGCAAAATATACATGGCAGGAACCTAAGAAAGTGTCAAGGAACAATTATGCTCTATAATTGGTTTCTAAAGCAGCTGTCTCCCAATCAAATACCTTAGAGTTCCCTTGATATCAACCAAACTCAAGTTTGAAGATTGTGCAAGGCTTATTGATAGCATCATGAAAAGAGTAAAAAGTTGGTTTAGAAGAATTTTATCATATGTAGGAAGGTGACTGCGTCAAAATATTGTGTCTAAATTAACCCCCAAGTGTAAGGGTGTGCAGTGTAGTTTTAACTCAATGAGACCGAGGTCGAATCTATAGGGAACTATGAGAATGAACACTAGGGTTTTCTAAGTTCTTCAACCTACTGGTTTCGTTTTAAAAGATAGGAAAAGAAAATTTGATTTTGGGTTTTGAAAAGTTTTGATTTACTAACTACTAAAATAAATAAACTAAATTGCAACAATTAAATTAAACTAAAATGAAAGCAATAACACTACGCATTCAAGATAATTTAAGATGTTGATTCAACCTACAAATGTGAGTGAATACCTTATTCTCATGTTTGGATATAATTATTATCTCGGTTTACAACTCACGTTTAGGAAAATTAAACCAGAAAGATTCATTGTGAAAGTTTTAATTTCCAAAGTACGGTTTTAAAATTACGTTTAGGATAAATAAAACCGGAAAGATATCATCTTAAAAACATTCTTTGGTCTAGATCTCTTTTCTTTGATTTCAAAATATAAAGAAAGTTTTAATCATGTAACGTCATCAGCAATTTCAACGAAATATGATCAAGGTTACACATTTTCCAAGGCTTTGAAAATCAAAAGAGAAAAAAAATCAGAAAACATATCTAAATCTATTTCGTTTGTTTTCAAGGTATCAAAGAAGTTTTAATCTTGTGTAGTTACCAGTGATTTCAAGGAAGTATGATCAACTACACAAGTTTTCAAAGGTTTTGAAAACATTAGAAAGTAGATTTAGAGAGTAAGAACCCTATCATGCAACTTTTATGTTACATGCTTGGATTCGATCACATCCAACATTTAAATAAAGATCCACCTATCATTGATGGGTTGAATCAATAATAAAAATCTAGCCTAACATGGATGAAATAATAAAACAGTCAATGAAAAGAGAATACGAAAAAAAAAAAAAAATTTTATTGAATAAAGCAAAGTGCACACCGTTCTTCACAATGAATTAAACTCGAATCCAAAAGCAATCAATCCAAAAATTCTTCAAAAACTAAACTAAAAACTCTCTACACTAATCTATTTTAATGAAAAGCTAACCTAAAAATTACAAAGAAAAGCATAGGTAAGAAGTCCCCCCAAACGACCGTACGCGTTTTTATTTTATAAGTAAGAAAAAAAACCCTAAAAATTAACATTAATGTGCAGATCAGACTGTTATGGTTCGAACCAGCCGTGGAGGTGTCCAGACCACAGTGCACTTCCTCTTCAATTTTTGTCTTGCTTCTAATAGCTTTCTGTTCTCAATTTTCAATGCGATTTTGACCTTAAATACGATTGATTCAGGCTTCAGCTAAAACACAGAAGTTGTAGCCCTTTGAGTCATCTTTCTAATCCAAAAAGAATCAAGTCAATCTAAGTTGTGACTAAAAAGATATGGTCAAAAAACTGACAGGGTGTCGAGCTGAATCATTTGAAGAATTCTGAATTATGCAACTTGTAAGCTGATTTTAGGGTAGATGGAGACTTCTTTTGGACTTGAGCTCTTCATGAAAGTTGTAGCTAAGGATGTGTACTTGATTTTGGGCTTTTGAATCACCTCAATTGGACCCTGGAAGCTTAAGATATGCCCTAAATCCTACGGTGATTAGGATTTGTCCAACTTTCTAGCCCTGATTTTTAAGCAATCTTTCAAGGCCCAAACGAACTCCAATTTTGTCCCATAATAGCTTTTTGAAAAGCTTGAGATGTCCGCTAAAACTTTGCTAAAGACTACATTTTCTAGAACTACTTCTATATCAAGATTATGCATCTATCTTGTTCCAACAAGATATTTTAGTATATTTTTCTGCTAAAACCTGCATAAATGAATGAAGTAACATAAATAAATAAAATTAAACTAAAATAAAATAAATATATTAAAACATAAATTATCAGAATTAGCAAAAAAATCAAGGTTTATGATTACACTTTTCAGAAGGCTTTAACTCATTAAATCAGTGCTCTTCAGCATCCAAATATTCTGAAGCTTATACTTTATTCTACCTAAAAGGGTTTTTGTAGCTATTGAACAGATCCTCAGGAGATTTCTCTAGAGGGGAGTGGACCTAAAATTGCATGGTTTATGGGAAGAAATCTATTGTCTAAAATCTAAAGGAGGCCTGGGAATCAAGAGATTGGAAGATTGGAATAAAGCAACCATTTTAAGGCACATTTGGAATCTCTTTTTTGGTAAGCTATCTCTATGGGCTCAATGGTGCAGGGAATACCTTCTAAGGAATAGAAACTTTTGGAGCTGCAAGCCCCCCTCTGATTGCTCCTGGTCATGGAGAAAACTTCTCAAATGGAGGTTATCTACCATTCATATGTCCAAATATGCTATTGGGAATGGAAATTCAATATCTTTATGGTATGGAAATTGGCATCCACTGGGGCCCCTTATTCCAAAATAAGGCCAACATATAGCTTATAATGTAGAAATCTCCCTGGATGCGAAGGTATCCTCTATTGTTTCTAATAATAGATGGAGATGGCCTTACCCAACAATTTGGGAGCTCCAAGAAGTGATCACCACTCATGCTCCTAATTTCCTCCCAGATGTGGCAAAAAAAAGACAAATGCATCTGGACTATATCCAATTCTAATACACACTTAGCTACGGAAACTTGGAGCATTCTAAGGTAGCATCATCCCAGAGTAAATTAGCATAGCTTGATATTGTTCCCTAAACACATCCCGAGACACAGTTTCATTACATGACTAGCAATTTAAGGTAAACTCAACACTCTTAATAGAACAACAGCCTAGGGCACAAGTAGCTCCCTTTGTGTGCTTTGCAAATCATCAAACGAAAGCCTTGATCATTTGTTCTTTTCATGCCCTTTTTCTGCCAAGATATGGAATGCTATTTGCCAAATATGCCTCATCTCTAATAATTGGCAAGGTTGGATGAATGAAATCAGCTAGGCCATTGGAAAATTCATTGGTAAATCTATGGAAAACTTTGTATGCAAGCTTGCATGGTTAGCTACCATCTACCATATATGGTTAAAGAGAAATGTAAGGGTATTTCAAAGGTATCTCTAGCACTTCGGGTAGCATCCTTAAGGTCATCAAATATGAAGTTAAAGTTCGAGCTTCTCAGTCCAAAAAATTGAAATGAACTGCTCTTAATAGGAACTTTTGTACAAATTGGGGAATTTCTAACTCCTGTATAGATGCTATAAATACTTAAACTTTTGTAATATGGGGGAATGCCCCTTAGTTATTGTAATTATTCCCATTAATCCAAAACAAACTTACTCACAAAAAAAAAAGAAAAAAAAAACTAATGCAAAATACTAAATTTAAACACACTAATTTATAGCCAAGATAGAAGTATCAACACACAACGGTGTATATGTATGTAAAAATCATGGCAAAAGTGAACCATTAACACATAATGACAAAAATATGAATAAAATAAATCGTTTGACATATTCCAACAATATGTTGGTTGCAAAGCACTCATTACCTACTAAAACCTATATGTGCATTCAATTAAATGTGTGATGGTTCCATCACTGACTTGATACTTTCTATTATATATAAATATATATGTAATTATAAGTGTATCATCTCATTTCAAACTAACGAATAGTCACACACACGTATATATCATTTATCAAACCCATTATATATCAAATCTAGTATATATATATTCTTGTCATTTATTGTTACCATGTATATATCACATATGTATTTTATATATATACAGTGCGTATAGAAGGATTCTATCCCTTACCTCGAAGTGTGTAGATTTTATATATATAACATCACAATGGCTTCAACTAATCTGGCAAAGAAGAGAGCATGGCAAATGACGAGATAAAACACTGCCAACACCACAAGAAACATAGCATTGTAATGAGGAAGAAGACACCGTACAACCAAGAGAAAAACCCAAAAAAAGAACTTAGCCGCACTGCCTAGGTTATTAGGGTTTTTCTATTCTTTTTTTTTTTTGAAAGTATAAAATATTATAAATATATAGTAGCTAAATGTGTAATGCTAATAAATTAAATAATTACGCGCCCTCCTCTATAGGTTTAAGAAAATTATACCTTTTCTCTAAAATTTTAAAATCTTTTCAAAGATTCGCAAAATTTGACCTTTTTAAATGCAACTTAAAATTAAATAACAAAAATTTTAAATTACTAAATTTAAGTAACAAACTAAATTTATTAAAAATAAATTATAAATCACACTAAATTTAGGTCATTACAATTATTACTTTTTATATTAATTAAAGACTTTTACAAACTAGTACTTAAATTCGTCAAAAAATATTATTTTTAATATAACAAATTTAAAAAAATTATAATACATATAATATATGAAAAATATTATTATTATTAAATGTAAAAAAGTTAAATAATATTAAAAATAATTAAAAGATATTACAACTAATAATTGAAACTTGATTTCAAAGCTATAATGCAAATAATTTTATATCATTTTTATTCAATTAAAAAATAAAAAAATTAACGGTAATTTGATCAAATAAAAAAATTCAAATAGCATATAAATATTCAATTTAGAGATGAATGAGACCGCAAACTAAAAAAAAAATGAATGCTGTAAAAAGGAGCTAATGTACTACTAATACATAAATTCATGGTTTGAGCTGCGTAATATTTTTTTAAGAAAATAAAATAATTAGATATGTATATATTGAAAGAAATAATTAAATAGAACATTATCCTCATAAAAGGCATGGTTGCTTCGTAAAGATTGAGTACATTGGAAGTTGGCAAATGTTTAAATCCAAAAATCAAATAACATTTTTTCATGAACTAACAAAATCATATTTATACCTTTACAGCCATAAACAATATATATATATATATTAATTGCATATAAAAACTTTAAAAACAAAAATTAAAATACATACTAAGCAAATCGCAAAAGAAAATTATCGCACCAAGCAAACTATAATAAAAAATCTCAAATAAATTTGAAAGGAAAAATACTTAGAATCTATTTATAAATTTTGCATATAGGAGATTCCTGTACTATTTAGATTAGAATATTATTTTGAACTTACAGATAACTCCTATTTAGATTAGAATACCATATCATTTTGATCAAATTGAAAGTCTAAACCCTTGTAGTAAACAAAAGAATTTTTATGTATTTAAGTTCTATTTATAGTTTTGGACTCGATATTTTTTAAATTTTTTATGTATTTTTGTTAACAATAATAATATTTATAAATAATAATTTATTAAAAATAGAAAAAATAAAATATAAGAATATATTTAAATAAAAAGTTATATGGTAAATAGAAGTGTTGATTAAATAAAAATATCAAGTGATATCCCTGAATATTTTAGTTTGAATAAAATTAAAAATTATGAATAAGTAGTAATTATGTAGAATAATAATTTCTTTATAAAATAATTAAGATAACTACAATTAGGCGTCATGTGTCATAATCATACATATGTTACAACCGTAACGCAAGCGAGGTCCTATGTGGCACAAGATAACTATAATTAAGTATCACGTGTCACAACCGTAATACCAGTTAGATCCTGTGTGGTACATCGACGTTACTAGACTTTACTTTATATATATATATATATATAACTAGTGATAAAACTCGTGCAATACACGGAATTATCATATTATATATTTACTTTAATTTTTAAAAAATTTATATTAATAATCATTTGAGAAAAATAAATTTTATTAAATTATATGTAAAAAAAAATTTATTAACTTATTATATAAAGATTTTGATTTATTAACAAATAACATGTATAATTAATTTATTTTTACTAATTAAAAAATCACATGATAAACAAATTATATTATCACTTAATTATATTTATTGAGAATCAAATTTGGTAAAATTTTAAGAATGACTTGAAATAATATGTTAAAGAATAATTAGATATGTAAAATAATAGAAATTTAAAAATGAATTTATTACATTTTTTTTATTTTCCTTTTTATTTATAAATATTGTTGGTTTTAATTTTACTTGATCTCAATTATCAAAGTAAAATGAAATAAGATAATGATAATATTTGAATTGAGTTATAATTTTAGGATGATGAAAATATCTGAATTGAATTGTAATTTTAAAATTTAATTATTACTAAAATAAAAATATAAAAATCATAAAATTATTTATGACTTTCAAAGGGTATGTTGTTAAATAAAATAACTATTGATATAGTATACAATTCATGGGAAATATTAAAAAAATGATTTAAGATAAATATTATGATAATTTATAATTTGAAATAATAATAAAACCAAATAAAGATTTATAATAGAATTTAAATAGATTTGGATTAAAAAGATATATATTCAATGTTATAAAATTATATTTTTAAAATTATAAAATTATATTTAACAAAACATATTTTAAAATAATGCATTCTATCTAAAATGTATAACTAAAATTTAAATTAAATTCATAAATTATATTTAATGAAATTATATTTTTAATAGGATCATAAAATTGTCACTTAGTATTATAATTTTATCTAAATTGAGTTCTAATATTTAATGTGGATATAATAATTCAAAAATGAACATAATAACCAATGTACAATTTGGTTCAATTCACAAAGAAATGACTAAATATAAAATTTCAATTGGAAAAAAATTCAATTTACATAAAATACACTATTTTTTAAATATAATTAAATTAGCCATAGTCTCCAATTAAATACAATTCTAAAAAGTAATTATAAATTAAGATATAACTTAAATAGCATTCGATATTTAGTATACAAAAAATTTAAAATTTAAGAATAAAAAAATTAATAAAAATATAATAAATTTTAAAAAATTATACTTTGTATATTTGAGTAAACATATTGAAAATAAGTCAAATAAGAGACTTTCCTTAGAATATGATACATAAAAAAATTTAAAATTTTATCAATAATAAAAATTAAATTAACAATTACATTAAAAATAAAATAAATTTTAAAAATTGGATCTTATATATTTGAATGAACGAATTAGAAATTAAGCTAAAAATAAATATATAAACAAACAATAATTTTAATATAAAGTAATATCATCTAATACAAATAAATATAATATTTAATATTAATTTTAATATAAAGTAATATAATCTAATAAAAATAAATATAATATTTTATTAATATAAAAAAATATTCCAGTTATGCCATATGAAAAAATTAACAAAATTGAAATATGAAATTTTGAAATGTTTTGATAATTTTTTTATCATTATTGCACAATAATATTTTCACATTAAACAAAAAATAAAATAAAATAAAATTTAAAAAAGTTATACTTGCTATATTTAAATAAACAAATTGAAAAATAACCCTAATAAGAGGCTTTTGTTGGAATTTAATATACAAAAGTTTTAAATTTTTACAATAATAAAAAATATAATAAAATCTAAAAAATTATATAAGCAATCACATTAAATAATTACAATAAAATTAAAAAAGTCATACCTAGTATTTTTGAATTAACAAATTAAAAATATAACAAAGAATAAGCATTCCCTGAAATTTGATATACAAAAAAATTAAAATTTTATCGGTAATAAAAAAATAATAAAATTTAAAAACCTATTATTAAAAATCACATTAAAAATATAATAAAATATAAAAAAGTTAGACCTGATATATTTTAATAAATGAATTAAAAATATGTTAAAAATAAATGCACTCCCTTCCTCCCAACCATGTTAATTATAAATAAAAGTTATCATAATAAAATTCTAACAAATTTTTTCTTGACGTAAATGCTATTTTATATATTTTTTTAAACTTACTATGTGTATTAGAATTTCATGTAAATTTATATTCTATTTCAAATAAGAATAGATTATATAATCCTATACATATCAAATATTTGACAATGATTAATTAAATTATCTAATTATGTTACAACTAATACATATATTTTATACAATATTAAGATAATAATAAAAATTATATGATCATCATATGATTAAAAAATAATTTGCTTACTGCTTTTTGTTTATGATCATCTAAATATATTAGCTAAAGATATAATTTAAATAGATGTAGATTAATAAGATTTTTAATTCAAAAAATGTCATGCCTCAAAATCCAGAAATCCCGAGGAGTGAGTTTAAATTAAAATTTTAATACACTTAGTTCATTATAGACCTATTGTTCACCTTTCAGAGTCACTAACTATCCTATTCATTAGTGTAAACAGTAGAAATATCTATTTTATTAATAAAATACCCACCTTAATTTAATTTAAAACTAATTAACACAAGTTGCATTTATTTAAAAAAAACAATAATTTCATAGACATAACTTTTAAGGTTGTATCATTTAAGTCTTAGAAACTGCTTAATAAAACCGTAGTGTTCTAATGGTTGTGCCGGCCCTCCTAAGTCTCAAGCTTTGCACTTGCAATGTGGTCTGTATGTAAAGACCCAGAATTTTTGGCTTTTTTTATTTTAAATTTATAATATTTAAAATTTTGATATTTTGGACCACCATTTATATTTTATGTAGGTGATTTGGTATTAATTTATTTTTATGTTGTATGCATTAATGTGTGCCTCATTATGTATGTAATTATATTCATCAGTAGAGAGGGGAAGCGTTGATAGTTTGTTTATTTATTTGTGGGAAGGCTAAGAGTTGGCAGGTTGTGTGGGAGTTAGAGAAAGTATTAAGGAGGGTTTTATGAGTTCATTCATCTAAATAAGAGAGAGGGGGACTCTTACATTGTTTAAAACCTTCACCATCTATAATCCTCCACCAAGAAAAACATTTTGCATTTTTTTATTTTGGCCTCTAAAATTTAAGAGAGATGGAGAGAGAGAGATCATGCTATCAGTTGTACGTTGGTAAAGATTATAGAGAGATTTTTGGAAAACGCGTAATTGGCGTTTTAAAGAGGATTAATGGATCGTGTTTAAGGCCAACTTGAGTTGGTGTTGATTGCTTTACACACCGATCGTCTATGTGTGTAGTGAGGTAGGTGGGATTGTGTTTATATGATATAATTTTTTTTTATCATGTTATATATATATGTGTGTGTGTGTGTGTGTGTATGTGTGTGTGCAAGAGATGAAAAACCTATTCTATGAATTGATTCTTGATTATGCATGTGAAATTCTGGAACTTTCACACTGAAATGGGTATACTGTTTTCTCATAAAAATCATACTTAGAGATCGATTTAATTTATGAAAATTTTATATGTTAAATTAGACATATAGAAGGGTTTCATGTAAAACTTTTATAATTTTTAGAATTTAAATGAATTTATTAAAAATAGTCAAACTTGATTGATTGGTTGGGAATTCTGTACCTGGATCAGCACACTGTTTTTATATGAAATTCATACTTAGAGGCCGAATTAATTTTTGATATTTTTATAGATGGGAGTACATATCCAAAATAGTATCCAGTAAAAATTTAATATTTTTTTTAGTTAAAATAGATTTTATAAAAATCGTGAAGTTTGACTGTTTGTTATAATTTGCTTTGCTGATAGGAGGTTGATTTTTGGTATAAAAACGATACCTAGAGATTAATTTAATTTTTAAAAATTTTATATATGAAAATAGACATGTTAGAGATTCTACAGTAAATGTTTTATAAATTTTTGAGTAATAATTTATTTTATAAAAATATTAAAACTTGGCTGTTTGGTTTACATTGCTGTACTGACAGCAGTCAGATATTTGATATAAAAGATATAAATAAAAGTTGATATAATTTTTGAAATTTTTATATGTTAAACTAGATATATGAATGAACCTTCTGTGAAAATTTCAAAAATTTTTTGATTTAAAATGGATTTTATAAAAATCGTGAAAGTGAGCTGTCTTATATGGTTCTAACAGAAATACTCAGTTAGTATTTTTAAAAATCTATATTTTATGGCTTTATGAATAAATTTTAAATTTTGTTTTTATGAAACTGGAGTTAATTATAAGTGTTTTAGGCTTTTGAATTTGTATAAAATATTTCATTTTTTATTCTTTTTGAATTATCAAATTTTATGTTTTGAATTCTTCATTGTCATGATATGCTTGATATAAAATTTTATTTACCAAGCTAACTACATATATATATATTCCTGAATATGGTTGTGTGATATTTATTTGATAAATCTTGTATGAGAATTTTTTTTTTTGGAAGGGCGACATGAAACTTAGGCCCGAAACACATTCGCACCTCATAAAACTTATAAAGTAAAGGAAAGAACACACAAAAATCAAATTAGGAAGAACTTTTGTGTATGTTGTGCTGTTAATAAAAGGAATTACTTGAGATTTGATTTTTGAGTTATTGGGGTCATTAAGGGTACTAGAAAGAGTGGGTTCTAGAGCCCAAGGGTTGAAAACTCCAAAACCTGCACAAGATGGTTAGCATAACTAATAGGCTAGAAACCTACGAAATGTATATACGACTTATTCTAGCGTATATTTACTACCGGGACTGCAGAACCGGTTTGCCTGCTAAGGCAAATGAGTACATTTGGGACTGCGGGACCAAATGTACCCTATGATTGAGGTTTGGGGATGTGATGAGTACAATTGGGACTGCGGGACCAATTGTACCCCATGACTGAGATCTGGAGATGTGATGAGTATATCTAGGACTGCGGGACTAGTTGTACCCCATGGCTTAGGCCTAGGAATTTATTTTGGGTTTAGTTCTAAGGCCACAGACTAAACTTGCAGAGTACCTGACTCATAGTATGATATTGATGTGTGGTGATATAAATGAAATGATATGATTTATTTTTAGCATGAGACTGCGGGATCATGGCTAAGTAACTTTATAATTTGAATGTTATGATTGAATATGGATATTTTGAAAATTATAAGATTTTAAATTTTATTCTTATTAATTAGTGTTAATAATTTTGCATGGTTAAGAAATTATATGTTATAAACACTTTCTGAGCACACGTGGAATTTAGTGCTCACCACCTACTACAGTTGGTAATGTAGGGGTTGATACTCACGATGGACCAATGGGTTAGCTAGCCATCTTGGGTTATTATAGCTGGATGATTTGTTTTATTTTGCGTTCCAACGTTTAAATTTTAATGTAATGGAGTTTTGATTTGGGCCCATATTTGTGGCATGGTTTTGTAGCCAATTCTTAGGACATTTTAAAGGTATTTGGATATTCAAGAGATTGAATAATATTTACTTTAATTAGCTTCCGCTCTGATATGATACATTTTTCATGGTTTGATATTTATTTTTGGGTTTTATTCCCACGTCCCTGGTTGTGGATTTCGGGGCGTGACACTGTAGAGAAGTGAGTACCAAATCACTTGTACTCACGATATATAGAAATATACTTTTTGTAATACATTTCATAAATCACATAAAATAATGAGTATAGCGTAGAATCATCCAATATATCGACCATAGCAGAATGGGACAACATTAATTCATAACTTTTATTTCTCTTATGAATCTTTCTTCATTTATTATTTTCTTTTTCCAAGGTGGGGATGGATACTCTACAAGACTGTCCCACAATTATAGTGGTAGTCCAAATCCGTTGCCACTTCGTATAAATATACAGGTCACAAAGTACCCCTGCGTCATCATTTATGGATCTGAGTCCAAGGGCCACAATAAGCCTTTACCATATCCGTCGTCATTTTGGATTACTAGTCCATAGGCACGATTACCCAATCTTGCATAGGTTTAGGGTCTTTCAACCCAAGGGTATCTCTTGACCCTTCTTATTTTGTGTAGTATCCTCACTTTCCCCACAAAATCAACATTTTCTTAGATTTTCCATTCACATCGTTAGAACTTAGAAACGATATCCGTGAGTGTATATCAACTTTCACAATTTTATGTCTCCATTTTATCATCTGTTTCACAATAAACATATATTCACCTTATCTCAACATATCATAGCATGTCTCAGCATTGTGTAGAAAATTTTGTAAATCTAATTACAATCTCAGTGTCACTGAAAATCCAGCTATCAAACTTAGTATTAATTTAATAATAATATAAATTTAAACTCATAATTATTTTTCTATCAAAATAAACATTACAAAAAGTATAACTAATACATTAATTTCCCCACCTCGCTCTTCATTGGAAATCGAAATTTTGTCTTACGCATAAACCAAATCTCCTTTTCGTAATCGGACAGCGTAGGAGCGTGAGGAATGAGTTTAATTAGGAGACTTGAAAATTAATTTGGGTTTGGGTATTAATCTTTCTCTCCTTTCTTTTTTCTTTCTCTTTTTCTATTTTCTTTTTCTTTCTCTCTCTTTCCCCCCATTTTTTTTCCTTTTTTCTTCCTCCCCATTTTTTTCTCTCCTCTTCTTAGTTTGCTCCTCCCAACCAACATATAGCACATATATATACACACATGTGCAATCATGGGGCTAAAAAGGGTAGGGGCTGACTCATTGGCCTTAGGGTGCCACCAACACCATTCAGGTGACACATCTCCCCCCCTTTTTCTTCTTCCTCTCCTTGTCGCCCAAGTGCACCCCTACACCCACACTTATATACATGTATATCTATAGGCTTAATGCTTGGTTTCCAAACAAAAGGAAGCTTTGTTGGCACTTTTCCTTTCACATGTGCTTGGATACATGGCCACCTTTTTTTTTTTTATTATTAAGGTGCCAAGTGGCCTCACCTACACCTCCACCATTATTACACTCTCCATCTATGCACCATGTGTCACAATTCCTCTCATACATGTGTCATCTTTATAAGTTTTCTACTATCTTAAAATTTAACTAATTATAAAAGTGTTATATTGCTTCAATTAAAGCTAAAAGAAAATCTAAAATAATGTCAAACTAATGAAATTAACTTTTTTTATAATATAAATTAAAGTAATATGTATATTAAATTTTAAAATTTTGGGGCTATTATATCCCCCCTCCTTATAAAAATTTCGTCCTCGAAATTTGAGGCAACCTATACAAACATAATTCTAGAAAAACAATTGCTGATATTTTCCCTGCATCTGAAACCCACACTCCCAAGTAGACTGTTCAGTATCAGGAGGCTTCTAACGTGAATAGGATTATTAAACTTAATTAAATATTACTCATATCATTTCATAAATTAGCAAACAACAGTAAATCAAAATTTTAATCCATGCTTCCGTTGCGCTACTCTGATCTCAATAACTAATGTAGGGGCTCCTTAAATAATTCATAATAACAATCTACTATCAACTCCATAACTTAATAACACAGAACTTTAACCTTAATCCTAAGTTGCACTATCATTATATAACTATTCGAATTTTCACATATTACACCTAATCATCTCCCAAGTCAGGATTCTTTCATTTACAAATTGAACCTTAACGTTTCCTCCACATCACAATTTCCTTATTCGAATATTTTAAAACCCTTTTTTCCATCAATTTTGTTATCTGATCCATATTTATGCTTCTTCTTTAATAGTAATCCTTCCACAAATTCGAACCCACAATTTACCATGTTATCCACAACATAATTAATAACCTAAAAATAGAGATACTAACATATAAACATAACAAGCTGTTTATTCCATTTGAACACCCTTCTCCTTTTACATATTTACTCTATTTCCCATTCCTAATTGTAATTTGGGCTCCCTATTAGCTTCTAACTTTCACCAGACTAAACCTAAATAATTCTTTTTCATAAGAAGTCATCTCCTTCACTTAACGTGATATTCCTATATATCCACTTGCACACCATAAATCAGTTGGTAACCTAATATTTCAACTTATTAAAGGATACATTATTACCACTATAAGTTCAAGCATAGTCTGTAAACAGTGAAGCATATATATGAAACTCCATGTCCCACTAATAAATACCACCTTCCACATTTCAATTATACACACATATATCTACATATCATATCAATTTCATCCCAACTTTAGCAGATAAATAATCAAGAATTCAGTAGATACGTAACATATGAGTAACATTAAGAACAAATACATTTCTACAATTTATCTAAATAGTCATTAAACACCATGCTCATCTTATCAATAAATAATGTTGGGGCATTGGTCAATCTTATTAGTATCATTAGAAACTTGTAGAACATCATCTTAGAAATGCCCTCCGGTCTTACCCTCAATTTATGACCTTAGTCTTGAAACTATCAACAATCCATTCGACTAGGCAAACAATTCATCAATTCTTAGTAAAAGGTACCCAATGCACATCCTCAATGTTTCGCAGTTGGAATCTCATAACCCCCTATCCATATTATCAATATCATTCCTGAATAACTCCATTCCCAAAAATTTATTTTTCGATTATCATAATTCCCATCCCAAGAATATTAAGATTCCCAGTATTTCCTTAAAAACTTTACTGAAATTAACCTTAGCAACAAAACTCCTCGACCTCTAATGGCATCAGCTATTGTATTGGTCTCACCCAAAATAAGACAAGAAATTTTAAAACCAAAATCTTCCTAGTACTTCACTTAATAACATTGTCTCATAGTCAAATCACGTTGCATAAATAACTTTGAAATCCTAGTATTCTGAGTACATTATAAACCTCAAGAGTTTACAATGTACTCAGAATATTAGGATTTCAAAGTTATCATTTATGCAACATGATTTGATTATGAGGCAATGTAATTGAGTGAAGTGCTAGAAGATTTTGGTTTTAAAATCTCTAATCATGTTCGGGTGAGGCCAATGTGATGACCAATACCTTAAGAGGTCAAGGAATTTTGTTGCTAGGGTTGATTTAGTAAAGCCTTTAAGGAAATACTTGGAATTTTAAGATTCTTGGGATGAGAATTATGATAATAGACAAATAAATTTATGGGAATGGAGTTATTCAGGAATGACGCTGATAATAAGAATAGGGGGTTATGAGATTCCAACTGTGGGACGTTGATGATGTGTACTAGGTATCCTTTACCAAGAATTGATGAATTGTTTGGTTAGTTGAAAGGATCATTGATAGTTTCAAGACTAATTTAAGGTTTGGATACCATAAATTGAGGGTAAGGTTTCGCAACCCATATATTTATACGAACTGACGATGGATTTGGACTACCACTATAATTGTGGGTCAATCTTGCAGAATATATATCCCCACCTTGGGAAAAAAAATAATAAATGAAGAAAGATTTATAAAAAAAATAAAAGTTATGAATTAATATTGTCCTATTCTACTATGTGTCGATGTATTGGATGATTTTATGCTATACTCATTATTTTATGTGATTTATGAAATGTATTACAAAAAAATATATTTCTATACATTGTAAGCACATATGGTTTGGTGCTCACGTTCCTACAGACTGCATTGCAAGCGCAGAACCTGAGACCTAGGAAGGTCGGCACAATCATTGAAAACACTACAGTTTTATTCAGCAGTTTCTAAGATTTAGATGAAACAACTTTAAAAGTTTATGTATATGAAATTATCATTTTTTTTAAATAAATGAAACTTGTGTTATCTGGTTTTAAATTAATTCAAGGTGTGTATTTTATTAATAAAATAGACATTTCTATTGTTTATACTAATCAATAGAATGGTCAGTGGCTCTAAAAGGTAAACAGTGAGATTGTAATAAGCTAGGTGCATTAAATTTTACATTCTAAACTCACCCCTCGAGATCACAAGATTTCGGGGTTGTGATAAGTGTCTACAACATAATTAATAACCTGAAAATAGAGATACTTACAAATAAATATGGTCCGCTATTTATTCCATTTCAAAACCCTTCTCCTTCTGCATATTCATTATTTCCCACTCCCAACTATAACTATACTCTCCTATTAGCTTCTAACTTTCTCCAGACTAAACCCAAATAATTCTAAAGTCATCCCCCTTGCCTAGCTCGATGTTCCCGTGTATATACTTACCAAAACATGCATCATTACGAATATAAGTTCCAGTATAGTCTTATATCAAATACATGAAACTCATCGACCTACCATTAAATATTGTCTTTCTCATTTCAATTATATTTACATGCCACCTGAACTTCTTCCCGAATTTCAGCAAATAATTCGTTATTAATCAAGAGTTCAACATTTGCATAATATACAAATGACATAAAAACATACATACTTCTATAACGTGTCTAGGTAATCCTTAAACACCCTCCTCATCAATTTCATAAATACTATTGGGACACCGGTCAATCTAATTGGCATTATTAGAAACTTATAGAACATCATCTTAAAACTATCCCCTAGCCTTACCCTCAATTTATGGTACCCAAACCTTAAATTAGTCTTGAAACTATCAATGATCCATTCAACTGGTCAAATAATTTATCAATTCCTAGTAAAAGGTACCCAATGCACATCCTCAATGTTCCGCAATTGGGATCTCATAACCCCCTATCCATATTATCAATATCATTCTTGAATAACTGTACTTCCAAAAGTTTTTTCTTCTACTGTCATAATTCTCATCCCAAGAATCTTAAAAGTCTAAGTATTTCCTTAAAGACTTTACTGAAATCAACCTTAGCAACAAAACTCCTCGACCTCTTATGGCATTGGCTATTACATTGGTCTCACCTGAATAAGATTAGAAATTTTAAAACCAAAATCTTCTAGTACTTCACTCAATTACATTGCCTCACAATCAAATCATGTTGCATAAATAATAACATTGAAATCCTAGTATTCTGAGTACATTGTAAACTCTTTTGCCATTTCACTAACTATATCAAGACTTCAATACAAAACCATTTCAGTTAATTCTTCTCATGTGATTTTGACTACCTTGACTCACGCCGTTATCTAATCATTATGCATTAGCTGTTACCTAATCATTATGCATTAGTACACAACCTAAATTTTCTCGTGCTCCATTACGATGCCTAAGGTAACTCCTTCTAGGGGTAAAAATAACCAACATAAGGTTTCTTATAAAATGTTCTTATTAACTTTATCCCATCAATTTCCAACTCTTTCCCAGATCAGTTGAATCAATAAGTCTGTCAGCTGAGAGATATCTTATACAAGGTAGTGGTAGTAACCCACTAGATTCTCAATGCTGAGATATCAAACATAGCCTCAATCATACTCATCTAATAGAACTGAAACCTTTAGAGGATCCATTGCAATTACCCAACCAAATATCATTTGACTGCAAACTTTATCTCAAATAAAACATACTCACGCATAACCATTCAATCATTTACTAAAACTAGGTAAGCAATATGTCTCCTCAATTACTTCCAAGTTTAACAACCTCTAATTTACTTAAAACTACCATTCCCTCTTAACGAGAATTTCTAAGGCCCTCTCAGCAAAATACTACATTAGTTAAAACTATAGGCCCACAAACCATTTAATTAAATTCTGAACTTCTAAAACTTAACCAGTACTGTTGAAATAGGAGAGACATCTGACATAGAATCTAGGAAAAACTAATCTACCTTTACAGAAATTAACCCCACTTTTCCTCAAGAAACACCTCCATGTTACTCATAGAAACAAAACTGAGACTCTTTCTCATTTAATCTCAAATTGGCTATCTGAACACAAAGTTTCCCAGTATACTTAATACCATTAATGGAGAAAGTAGCATTACTCTTGCTTCATTCTAAATCTCAACTACGGTGTCATCAATCAAGATAGTCATCACTAATCTATAATATTGGTCAATCACAACTTATGAAGTTGCTAATATGTCCATTTCAAAATTTAAATTTCTACTATAGCCATTATATCTCAAAATCACCTCACAATTACACATCACTTAACAAAAAAACACCCATTCGAGTGACACATCTCCCTCCCCCCCTTTTTTTTCTTCATCTCGTTGCCGCCCAAGCGCACCCCTACACCCACACTTATATTCATGTGTGTATATATATATATATATAGGCTTAATGCTTTGTTTCCAAGCAAAAGGAAGCTTTGTTGGCACTTTTCCTTTCACATGTGCTTGGACACATGGCCATGTGTGGCCACCTTTTTTTTATTATTATTAAGGTACCAAGTGGCCTCACCTACACCCCCACAATTATTACACTCTCCATCTATGCACCATGTGTCACAATTCCTCTATACATGTGTCATCTTTATAAGTTTTCTACTATCTTAAAATTTAACTAATTATAAAAGTGTTATATTGTTTCAATTAAAGCTAAAAGAAAATCTAAAATAATGTCAAACTAATGCAATTAAATTTTTTTATAATATAAATTAAAATAATATGTATATTAAAATTTAAAATTTTGGGGCTATTATAAAAAATCTTACTAGAATTTATCTAATTGATAGAATTTAATTAGTATTAAAATTAATCAATGAACATTCTAATTTGAATAAAATTATGACATACTAATTTTTTAAATTATATAATTATAAATTAAGATAATTATAATTATAAATTGATGTTAATAAATCAAAATCTTTATTTAACAAGTTAATCATTTTTTTACATTATTTTGTTTAATAATAATATAATATTTATTATGTTTTAATTTTATTTTTTGCATTATTTTGTTTAATAATAATATTTGTTATTAATTATAATTATTTTTACATTATTTTTTAATAATAATATTTATTATGTTTTAAATAATAAGTTATATGATAAATAAAAGTAATCAAGTGATATCCAAAAATATTCTTTTTTGAATAAAATTAAAAATTGTAAATAAATAGTAATTATGTAAAATACTAATTTCTTTATAAGATAATTATGATAATTATAATTTAGTGTCACGTGTCACAACCGTAATGTAAAGTAAATGTTATGTGGTGTAAGATAGGTCCTACGTAGAGTAAATTAGCTCTTACGTGACGTAATAGTATAAACTCTACATTATACATGCCATATAATATGATATGATTTTTTTTTATAATTAGATTTTGTGGATAATTTTTGAGCAGTTCATTTGATTTTAACAACAAATAAAAAAAATTTGAACCTAATCCGACGCCGGGTTTGAATTTATTCTAACCATCCGTCAAAGTTTCACTTTTTGATCCTAGACGTGCATTCACACAATCCCTATCTATAAATGTAACTCAATTCTGTGTGCGTCAGGCATTCAGGTTCTGGCAACGGTCATCTCTAATGGGCACCCAAATCTTCGCCTGAGTTCTTTTGGCTAGTTGGAAAATTTGTTTTTGGTGATGATAATCTTTCCGTTTCTTGAAGCGGTATTGTGGTTTTGGATGCTCTAATTGTCTGAATAGTTGAATTTTGTTCGGTTCCTTGAATAATTTCTCATATACCTATATATCGATTGGTTTATTAATTTGGACAGTGATACGGCTCAGTATTACAATTTTAGATACTTTGATTATTTAGTTGGTTTATTTTGTTCATGCTTCTTGCAAAATCTTTTAGATGCTGATGTATAAATTAATTTATCGATTCGGACAATGATTTGACCCTTTATGAGAGTAATTGATATTGGATTTTTAATTGAGCACTGATGGTGCAGAATTAAAAGACTTTAATTAGACTTGAATTTGATATGGATGTTTATTAGTTTTTTTTTTAAATTTTGATATGAATTTCTAGTTTTTTTGCTTCAATTTGAATTTATTCCTTCAGGTTCAATTCATGTTTCTCTTTTGATTGCCATGGATTTAGATATTTAACCCTATGGTTTGTGTCAGGTTTCAACTAAATTTGCTCTTTCTTCAATAATCCTTTGATCTTTGTCTACTGGTAAATCTGGGGATTATGGACTATTCTAAGTTGAATATTATCCTTACTAATCACACCCATAAGTTTGTCAATCAAATTAAATTGATCTAGATTTTGGTTATTTGGCTAGAACTTGATTTACCTTCAGATTGAGGCTTCTCTTATGGTATGCCATTGGCCTGTGAGTGGATAGGGTTTTTGTAGGGTTGAAGAAGCTTGGTTAGTGATGATAGTGGTTCAAGTTCACAATAGATCAGCTAGTTTTTTTTTTTTTTTTTTTTTTCATAACCTTTAGATATTAGCTATTCTAAATTGAATTTTATCTTTAAGAATAAATTAGCTCTCAATTTCTTGTTATTTGGCTAGATTTGAATTTATGGCTTTGTGCGAGGTTCTCCAGTGGTACGCATTGGTTAATAAGGCTTTAGTTTTTGTAGGTTTTAAAGAAGTTTGGTTAGTGATGATCTTAGTTGGGTCAAGTGTTGAGTAAATTGGCTAGATAGAATTTTATCTCTAATAATTAACACTCAATTTATAAATCAATTTGATCCTGTTTCTGGTTATTTGGCCATATTTGAATTTATGGGTCTCATGTGAGGTCTCTTTTATGGTATGAACTGGCCAATGAGAGCAAGATTTTTGCATGTTCTGAATGAACTTATTTTGTGGTGGTGGGTGAAATTCTAAGTAAATATACTTCTTCCATAATCATTTGGATAATAGACTACTCTAAATTGAATTTGATATTTAGCAAACTAATTATCAAATTCTAAGTAAAGGTGCTTCGAAATTGGATTTATTCATTTTCCGAGTTTTGTTTGTTGTGTTTGGTCAATTTTTTTAAGAATTTTGATCTTGTTCTTTTTTTTTTTTTTTTGCTTTAACATTAATTTATTCCTTCAGATTCTGGTTTCTCTTATGGTTGTAATTCGTTTAGGTTCTGACTAGATTTGTTTTCTTTTTATACCTAATGCTTTAAACCTATTAACCTATTCTAAATTGAATATTATCTTTAGGAATCATATTCGTAAGTTTGTTAAAAGTGTCTGGATTTTGGTTATTAGTTTAATTTTGATTCACGTTGGGATTGAGGTTTATCCGTATGTCTTCATTATGCTAATTATTAACATAATTAAATTATAAATTTTCTTTAAATATCCCAAATCAAAGATTGTAAATCAATTACTTTTATTCTACTGCTTGATTGTAGGATAGATGAGTTATATTTGGATAGTTAGTTTATTGTAAATCAATCTTTTTCAATTTACTACTTAATTGTAGGATAGATTAGTTTTTTTTGTATATAAAGACTTTGCAGCCATTGTAATAATATACACAGAAATTCTTCTTCTTCAGTCTTTGTTATTATGGTATCAGAGCAAGATCCTTCAAGACTTGCAAATAACTTCTTCTCCCACGGCAGCAATCTTTTGCACCACCACTGTCTAGGATTCAGCCATTGAAACCCAATATTCTGCCATTATTCAGTCTGTGATATTTCTCTCTCTAAACTATATATATATATATATATATATTTTCTTTCTCTTCACACAGCAGACCCACTGGTCTATATTTTCTCTCTTCTATAATATTTTTTTTTCTTCTTCACATATTATAGCACACCTTCCTTTATCATGGCAGTCAATAATGAAATAGCAGCCACTGTAGTTTCCAACACTACTGATTCTGGCTCCTCTTTTCAAAACCTTGTCAAAGATATGGCTTCTCCACATTATCTTCATCTTTCAGATCAACCACATTTTTCATTGGTTGATCCTCTCCTAAATGGAGATAATTATTCTTCTTGGCGTCGTGCTATGGAGATGGCTCTTAATGCCAAACACAAGTTGGGTTTCATATATGGCTCTTTATCTTAGCCGATTGATCCCGAATCTGCCGCTCTTTGGCGTCGTTGTGCTGACATGGTGACTAGATGGATTTTAAACAGTGTTGAGAAACCACTTTCCACCAGCCTCATCTATTGCAAAACACCCCAAGATTGTTGGCTTGAACTTGAGGCTAGATTTGCACGAAGCAATAACCCAACTCTCTTTCGTCTCAAACGTTCACTTTCTACTCTCCGCCAAGAATCTCAATCCATCACCACCTATTATAATGCTTTCAAAGAAATCACCGACGAACTTGATTCGATACAACCTATTCCTGCGTGTAATTGCGGTGCCCTTTCCACTCTTAATGCAGTTGTTTCTACAGAACGTGTGTTTCAATTCCTTATAGGATTGAACGACACCTATTCCCAACTTCGTAGCAACATTCTGACCATGGAACCTCTTCCCACCCTTGATCGAACCAATTCTATGTTATTACAAAACGAAAGCAAGCGCTTACTCACCATGTCCTCCCTAACTCTTGATGCTTCTGCCATGGTAGCTACTCGCTCAAACACACCTATTTTACCCACACCAGCATCACAAACTGCCACACGTACAATCTCCCATTGTGATCATTGTGGCCAATCAGGTCACTCAAAGTCTCACTGCTATCACTTAATTGGTTTTCCCCCAAGTTGGTCCAAACGAACAAACACTCGCAATGTCAAAAAAATCATAGCAAGTCCTCTTCTGGCTCTCAACACCATTCTAGTACTACTTCTTCGACAAATACAGTTAGGGGTCAACAATCAACTTATTATCCAACCCTATATGCAAGTCGACCAGTTCATCATGGCGCTGCTCACACAAGCTTTAGCCTAGTGTCTCAAATATAACATCAGGACTACTATCCGAGCCTTCCAATAGCTGATCCCAGCGGTTTGTTTCACCCAAGCTCATCACCATCCGGCCCATTACAGAAGATTCAGACTAGTATGCCACACCACTTTAGGGCTCCACATATTGGTACAACTGTTTCCTTTTCACAACAGCCTTCCTCTGGTAATACTCTCAGCCCTGATGAAATTCGCCAAATCCGAGATTTAATTACACCAGCCTCTGCTAATTATGTTGGTGATGAACTCCCACCTTACTCTAATTTTCATACTTGGATTATTGATAGTAGGGCATCGGATCATATGACTCCGCACTTATCATTTTTGACTTCTTATTCTCCAAATATGAAGTCTTTACCTGTTTGCTTACCATCAGGTGATTCTCACTCTATTTCACATATCGGAACCATTTCTCTTACTTCTGACATTACATTGCATGATGTTTTGCACATTCCAACATTTCAATTTAATCTTTTATCTGTCTCCAAACTAACCAAAACTTTGAATTGTGCTGTGATTTTCTTTCTTACTTTTTGTATCTTTCAGGACCTCTCATCGAAGAAGGTGATTGGAGTGGGTAAGGCAAGCAATGGCCGATACTACCTCCAGACCGAGTCATCACATGCCTTGACTGCCCATTCATCTACATCTGCGCATATTTGGCACTGTAGACTTGGCCATCCATCTTTCTCTGTTTTGCCTAAATTTATTCCTATTTTGCATAAAAATAAACCTTATACTGTTTGTTTGCAAGGAAAACATGTCAGACTTTCTTTTCAACTTTCAGTTACTAAAAGCACTTTACCTTTTGAACGCATATATTGTGATATTTGGGGGGGTTATCACACTCCTCCACTTGTGGAGCTCATTATTTTCTAACTATTGTTGATGAATTTACTCGCTCTACTTGGGTTTATTTAATGCGTTTTAAATCTGAAACCTTGTCAAAATTACAAATATTTTTTAATATGGTTCACACCCAATTTAACATGACAATAAAACATTTTCGTTCTGATAACGGAACTGAATTTACTAACGGCCCTACTCAAACCTTTTTACAAGAAAATGGCACTCTCCACGAACTCACTTGCGTTGACACACCTCAACAGAATGGTATCGCTGAACACAAACATTGTCACATACTTAATGTGGCTCGATGTTTGCGTTTTCAAGCTCATCTTTCTTTAATTTTTTGGGGTGAATGCATTCTCACTGCCGTTTATCTTATCAATCGCACTCCGTCAAAAAATCTCAACTTACAGGCACCATACAAGCGCCTCTATCATACACCTCCATCTTATAACCATCTACGCATTTTTGGATGTTTATGTTACGCACAAAGTCCAAAATCACACCGTGACAAATTCCAACCACGCGGCATCCCTTGTCTCTTCTTAGGTTATCCACCTCGCCATCATGGTTATCACTTATACAATTTACAAACAAAGAAATTTTTTATATCCCGTGATGTCACCTTTTTAGAAGACACATTTCCCTACTTATTTCTCACCCCAACCTCCACCTCTATTCCCTCCACAGTCATACCCCTTCCTCTACATGACACAATATCATTTCCCTTTTTATCTAATCCTCCTACTTCCCCACCTGTCGTTAATACTACACAACCCTCATCACCACCGTCTCCTTTATCTCCCTATACCAATACCAATAGGCCCTGCCGTAATGTCGGTCCTCCCACACGTCTATGTGATTACTTTTGTCCTTCATTAAACCCTAAACCTGCTGTGGCCTCAGGTACTGCTCATCCTCTATCACATTTTGTTTCTTATTCCCATTTTTCTTCCCTGCATCTTGCTTTTCTCTCATCTCTCTCCCAGCACAGCGATCCAACATGTTATTCTCAGGCCATCAAAGAACCTCACTAGCGTGATGCCATCGCTTTTGAAATTGCTGCTCTTGAGGCCAATAATACGTGGTTTCTTCCCCATTGCCCCCTGGCAAAAAACCCATTGGTTGTAAATGGGTTTTCAAAACCAAACTTCAAGCCGATGGCTCAGTTGAGCGTTATAAGGCCCGTCTTGTGGCTAAGGGTTTTCATCAAGTTGAGGGCTTGGATTATCATGACACCTTTGCTCCCGTTGCTAAACTAGTAACAGTTCGATGCCTTCTTGCTGTTGTTACAGCTCGTAATTGGCATCTTCATCAGCTTGATGTCCACAATGCCTTTCTACATGGCGATCTACATGAGGAAGTTTACATGTCCCTTCCATCCGGATATGGTAGTAAAGGGGAAAAGCGTGTTTGTCGTTTACAAAAATCACTATATGGTCTCAAACAAGCCTCTCGCAATTGGTATGCAAAATTATCATCTGTACTAACATCTACAGGTTTTATCCAGTCTCAAGCCGACCATTCCCTTTTTACATGTGCTCAGGCAGATACTTTTACTGCCATTCTCATCTATGTTAATGATTTGATTGTTGCTGGTAACAATATGGAGACTATCACTTCAGTTAAAAAGTTTCTCACTGATCAGTTCCGCATCAAAGATCTTGGTAATCTCAAATATTTTCTTGGCATTGAAGTTGCACGCTCTCCCACTGGCATCTTCATTAGTCAAAGGAAATATACTCTTGACATTCTTGCCGACTCCGGACAACTGGGATGTCGCCCTGCTACATCTCTTATGGAGCAACATCTCAAAATTTCCAATCACGATGGTGACCCATTACCTGATGCTAGCATTTATCGTCGTCTTACTGGCCGACTCATTTACCTTACTATTTCTTGACCAGACATCACATTCTCAGTCAACCTGCTAAGTCAATTTATGCATACACCACGAACTACTCATTATGATGTAGCTATTCGCATTCTTCGGTACCTTAAAAGCACTCCTGGACATGGCCTCCTATTCCCATCCTCAAGTGATTTTCAAATCTCTGCCTTTTCTGATTCTGATTGGGCCAGTTGCCTTATGACATGCCGATCCACTACAAGTTTCTTCATTAAATTAGGCAACAGTCCAATCTTCTGGCACACTAAAAAACAAAGCATGGTCTCTTGCTCCTCTGCTGAAGCCGAATACCGCGCTATGGCCTCCACTACTTGTAAGCTACTTTGGCTCAAGGCCTTACTTCGTGATCTTGCCGTTCCTCATCCACATCCTATACAACTTCATTGTGACAACCAAGGTGCACTTCACAGTGCCAGAAACCCGGTCTTCCACGAGCGAAGTAAGCACATTGAAATTGATTGCCATCTTGTTCGCAAAAAATACCGCAATGGATTCTTAACCTTACATCATGTTCCTACTAAGATGCAACCAGCTAATATTTTTACAAAAGCCCTTAGTATTGATCCTTTCCAGCATCTATCTTCCAAGTTGGGCATTACGGACCTCCATGCTCCAACTTGAGGGGGGAGTATTAACATAATTAAATTATAAATTTTCTTTAAATATCCCAAATCAAAGATTATAAATCAATTACGTTTATTCTACTGCTTGATTGTAGGATAGATGAGTTATATTTGGATAGTTAGTTTATTGTAAATCAATCTTTTTCAATTTACTGCTTAATTGTAGGATAGATTAGTTATTTTTGGATAGCTTTTTTTGTATATAAAGACTTTGCAGCCATTGTAATAATATACACAGAAATTCTTCTTCTTCAGTCTTTGTTATTACTTGCCCATGTGAAATTATTTCAATTTCTTGAGTTGTCAAGGAGTTATCCTCCTCATAATCTTGATTAATTACATTACCAGATCAATAATAGTCTATCATTGAGCAGATTCAAAAGCACAGTGGGATTCTTTACATTTGATTATTGTATTTTTGATTGCTACAATTCTCAGTGGATTGGGAATCATGGATTCTCTATTAGGATTGATGATGTCCAGCCTGGAGAACGTTTGAACAGAAATAAAAGGGCTAGAATTTTGAAAAGATGTGGGAAATGTGATGAACTTGTAGAACCTTTGGTCATTCCACTTCATCTTGTCCTTTGAAGACTAAGAGTGAAGCTAAGCACACAAAGCAAGAGTGGAAAATTAAGGAGCCAAAAAAGGAGGGGGAATGGCAAGAAGTGACAAATAAGGGAAGAAGCAACTTGGAGCCGAATGATGGAATCAAGGAAGCATTACCAACCACACCCAACATATTTGAAGTACTACAATCATGCCAAGGAGATAAGGGTCCAAAAGATGGAGAGGAAGTCAATCCAAATGGAAGGAATGAAACCGAATTTCAACAAGTCACTAATACTCCAAAGCTAAACAATTTGAAGGATGATGAGATGCTAGCTAAGCATGGGCCGAGGCAAGAAAAAATAACACCAAGTTCCTCACAAGCTTAGAAAAAGAAGCAACTCCTAGATTGAATCCAAAAGCTCAGTCCAACCAAAGCACAAGCGCTTGCAAGTATCTTGCTCACTAAAGAATCAAGTTCTAAATCCAACAAATAGTGCTGAGATGAAGTCATATTTTGCTAACCTATCCACTTGGGTTGTAAGTGGTATTATTATTGGATAGGTTAGATGGCTATAGTATTTTGGAATCCTTAAATGGGGTGTGTACCCTTTGGGGTTTGTATTGAGCCTGATGTAAATCTAAATTTTTTGGTAATAAAATAAACGCTTAACTACCAAAAAAAAAAAAAAAGGAATGCTTAAACTGCAACCTGGTTCTGATGCTACTCAAACACTAGAAGCTCAGATAACCAGTGTTTTAAATAATATTTGAGAAACAACTGCATAAGTGAGGATATATTTTATATTCATTATTGCATGTTGCAATGTGGAACTATTTTTCATAACAACTTATGTGACTGTTCATTTCGTTCTTCCTATCAGGTTTGTATGGAGGAACTACATTGGAGAAACAGCCCCTTGATTATGTCACAATGTGGATCCAAAGGATCTCCTATCAATATAAGCTAAATGATTTGTTCTAGTTCAAACTGCATAAGATTTAGTCTAGTAAATATATCAGTAGTGGAGGACCCATAAATTTGAGTGAGAATGGGGGCAAAGTAAATTTTTTCATATTTTGAGGGAATAAGGTATTATTTTTCAAAATTTGGGAGGCCAATACACTGTACACCATATATATTAAAAAAAAGTGCATAAAAGGAATTTAAAAACTTTTGGCTTTGGCCCTACCCTAGGTTCCGCCATTACATATCAGTTAACCTATGCTGGGTCTAGGTTGGTGAGGCCAGGCCACCTCAAGCAAATACCTTCATTTGCTGATGTCAAATCTTATGTTATCAAGAATCGATACCTATTTTCCTTGATAGCCCAGAAAGTCGAAGGAATGATAGGATAATTGGTTTATATGGATTCTTCCTGGTTGAGACCACATTGGACAGAATAGACAAACCACACCTTTTTTATTTTCATATCTCTGGACTGATGGAACTCTTTTTTCGAAACTGGATAAGTAAGTTCCAATGAATAGAATCGGTCAACATGGATAAAATCTAGTAAACTATGTGGAGGCATATTGAAACATTACACAAATATATGATAGACATTCAGGGAATATACAAATGAACTAGATAGCTGAAAAACAATGAAATTGAGTGCTGAGAGTATGTAGTCTATTTCAGCTCACTTGCAAAAATGTGGTCTTCCTGTAGATTGATCTTGAAGATGCAAAAGGACATGAAATTGCAAAATTACAAAGTTCCTTGCAGGAAATGCAAGGGCAGGTAGATGAAGCTTATGCCACAATCATTCAGGAGAAGGAAGCAGCAAAAATCGCAATTGAACGGGCCCCACCAGTCATCAAAGAGGTGCCAGTTGTGGACAACAGCAAGGTGGAAGAATTGACACTTAAGAATGAGGAACTGGAGGTAAATCAAGCAACTCACCGTGCCATGCATGTTACAGTATTATAACAAGTGATATCATTCTCCTGTAATCAAAAAGAAATTAAATGATTATAAATTATCAATGACATGTTGAATTAAAAAAATATCAATATATAAGATCAAAAGGTTCATAAGAAGTATTGCAGCAAATTTTAGCATACACAAAAATCAGTGGAACCACCTTTCCCCATCTGCCATCCCCATAAATTCTTTGGAAAGGAAACAAAAGATAAAAACTACTGGCTACTAGAGATTATGTCATTGCACATAAGATATGAAATCATATTTGCCATGCTGGTCAGATATACTGCTGAAGGGACTTAATTTTGTGCAGCTAAATAATGGCAAAAGTTCAGAGGTTTGAATATGGAAGGGATAGGCAACAGCTGATTTCATATGATTTTATATTTTCCGCGCTAGATGTATTGTTTGCCTTGATTATATTTTGAGCAGAAATATTTGCAAGTTGAAAACGAGAGCAAAGCAAGAATGAAAGAGATAGAAGATTCACAGAAGAAATTGTCACAGCTTCAAGAGAACATTGAAAGGTGGTCAACTGAACTATTTGTACATGCATCTGTATGATTAATTTAGCTCTAACCATTCCTTCTGTATGCTTGCTTTCAGATTAGAACTGAACCTGTCCAATATTGAGTCCGAGAACCAGATTCTACGTCAGCAGGCTTTAGTTGCGTCAACAAATGAGGACCTCTCTGAGGAAATGAAAATGTAAGAACATGGTACTGTTATTTGTTTTTTAAGACATAACAAAAAAACTACGAAAGGACTAAATGCTTGACCTCACAAGAAATCCAACAGAATGAAAGGAAAAGGGAAGGGTAAATAAGTAAATAAATAGATAACAGAAAATCTCATTGTGCTTCCTTCTCTTTGAACAAAAATATTGACAAGAAACTTCTTTTATTATGTAGCAGAAACAAATAGTTGTTAAACTGAACTCTTAAACTGACCTGCTTCTCTAGATAAATATTAATGGTTAACAATTTGTTAAATCACCAGAAAACGTTCAACGTAACCTACGACTTCGGTTGTAAATCAAACTCTTTAGATCAAATATTTCACCGCAAAATGATCTTAAGAATGAAAATGCAACCTGTATCAACTTTACAGCTGCAATTAGTATACCAGTTTTTTTACCTACTGTTCAGCCATGTTATCTTGAATTGCACTGCAACAGATTTAATTCATTATGAAATTTTGGAAGAGGAAATCTGAAATCTTAAGCCAAGGAAGCTTTTTAGGTCTTTGACTTGGCGAATAATCACCAATGCGTGAATCTAAAAAATGTCTCTCTATCAGGCTCAAGAGCAAGATCAGAGATTTGGAGGCTGAAAATGAACAGCTTCGCAGCGAGAAAGTTGTTGTGAAGCAAATAACTAGTTCTGAAAGGGTACATTTTCCATCCAAGGTATAAAGCATTAGAACAGACTTTTATGGTAAAATTGCTAGACATTTGTTGCTGACCTCTATGATAATGCAGTGCTTCAACAATGGGCGCGAGACAGCGGAGGAGCATCACCAATTAACTAAATTGGAGCATCAAACAACAAAAGTATAACCAAGATTCCCATAAGTTATTCTTAAAGAGAAGAACAGTGAAAATACTGAAGTATTCAATTGGTGTTTTTAGAGTAATGAGTGAATTATATTTGCAGGAAAATGAACCAGCTGTCCCCCTCCTAACTAAACAAAGATCCCTAATGGACAGGCAGCAGGTATGTATTAGAAGTCCAACGGAGAAGGGTGCTTCTTTCGATTCCATTGGCTTGTTTTTATTTATTTATTTATTTATTTTTGAATGGTATGTTTTTAATTTTCTATTCATCTCAAATAACTCCCCTTATTCCTGCCTATGAGCAGGACAACCACGATGTGCTAGTCAAGTGCCTCCTGGAAGACGAGTGGTTCAACAAGAGCAGGCCTGTCGCTGCCTGCATTGTTTACAGAGCATTTCTACAATGGAGAGATCCTTTGAAACAGAGAAGACAACTATATTTGATAGGATTATTCACACAATCAGATCATCTATAGAGGTAGCATTCTCAACCATTCCAGAAATCTTAGAAATGCCTTAGGCCCCTTTGGAATAATTGTCATTAATAGAGATGATCTGCATTTATAAGCTTGGGTCTACATGAAAATGCAAGTAGTATACTCTATTTGACCCTGAAAACTAATTTGATACATTGTGTTATTGCAGAATCAGGAAAACATCAAGGATCTGTCACATTGGCTCTCAATAACTTCTACCCTTTTGTTTCTGCTACAAAATATAATCAAGGCAAACAATACATCTAGTGCAGCTTCACACTGTAATCAAGCCTCACCCACTACCTTGTTTGCTAGAATGGCACAAGTGAGTTATTCCAAGTAAAAATTTTGTTTGCGCAAGTCATTTGAAGATTTCAAATGCTAATCCCAATCATACTATATTAGGGTTTCCGTTCAGCCTCAATGGGCACGTGAATTTCCAGTGGGCACAGTGGAATGGAGGGAAAGCCAATAACACGAACAAAAATAGAAGCCAAATACCCAGCCCTACTGTTTAAGCAACATCTGACTGCATGCGTTGAGAAAATATATGGTATGGTCCGTGATAACTTAAAGAAAGAGATTAGCCCATTCTTGAACTTGTGCATACAGGTAAGTATCTTGTATAAAAAAATCCATTGTCTATGATTTTTCTCCAATCTGTGATAAATCCTCAAGAAACAATAACAGGCACCAAGGGCCACAACGTCCAAAGCAATTAAAGGGTCATCTAAAAGTATCCATTCAAGTATAATTGCAAAACAAAAGGCATCAAGCATACATTGGCAAAGTATTGTCAACAAATTGGATCACACCTTGGTTATCCTTTCTGAAAACCACGTAAGAAGAAATTTTGTTTCATAGCATTTCTGAATTCATATTTTAAAGAGGAAATTCCTGGTGTTTGATTTTAACTACTATATATTCAGGTCCCCTCCATAATCAAAAGGAAAATCTTTGGACATGTTTTCTCCTTCATAAATGGCCAGCTTTTTGATAGGCATGCAGTCTGCCAACTGCCAATTACTATTCAAATATAAAAAGGAAATAGATTTGATTGGGAAAGTAAGCAATGCATCCAAACCCATGAACCATGATTTTGCAGCTTATTGCTTCGTCGTGAGTGCTGCTTATTCAGCAACGGAGAATATTTAAAGGCCGGTTTGCAAGAGAAGGAACATTGGTGTATTAAAGCAACAGATCAGGTACTTTATTTGCTGGGCACTTCTTAATGCCTTCGTTTTTCCTTTTTTTTTTTTTAATAAATTATATTTATTGATAAAAAAAAACAGCAGATCAGGTATTGTATTTGCTGGGCATTTTCTCAATGCCCTGTTTTTTTTTTTTTTTTTATAAAATTAATTTATTGATCAGGAAAGGGGGAAAAAAGGAGTTTTTTTTTTTGTTTTACTGTTGATAGTGAGAGTTTTTGTGGAAATACAGTCGGACCAGAACAATTTAGTGAAATGCTGTTAATGAAATCGCGATCTCCGATCGCGGTTCTTGGGGTTAGAATCTGCAGGAAAAACGGAAGTGAGTTGGGATTGTAACAACAAAGAAACGCCATATCAGATCGTGCTTCTTAAGAAACGCCATCTCAGATCGCGCTTCTTAAGAAACGCCATCTCAGATCGCGCTTCTTAAGAAACGCTATCCCAAATCGTGGTTTCTTGTCCCTCCTACCCCCAACCATCCAGTTGACTTGTAAGTCCAACATTTCATTCAAACCCTGCCCAACAATTCATTCAAACCTACAAGTAATAAGATAGAATAATAATGGAAGGAAAACTTTCATTAAATAACTTCAGGCGCCAGCAGTATCCTCATATCACCACTAAATAATATCAGCAATGAATATAAATAATATAAATACTATCAGCGACCTTGCCAACTTCATTAGAATATAAATAATATCAGCAATGAATATAATATTAGAATTCATATCATATCAGTAATGAATATAAATAAACACAAAAAAAAAGTCATTTCTTAATTAATACAAATATTTTTTATTTCATTACAAAACCGCAAAGAAGCCACAATAACTCAATCTTCCAATTATGCAAAAATCTGAAATCTAATGTCCTGCATTCAGTACGGAATACTACTCCGTCCCACACCTAGTAGGCTTCCGAATCCCCAATGGATTCCTACGCCTCTCTACTGGCTCTTGCTCAGCCATCAGCTCTGTCGGATGAGTGGGTGCATCGGTCCCCTGTGCCTGGCTAAGGGGCTCCCCTAACTGTACATAGGTCAGCTCAATCTGAGTCTGATCCTGAGGTCTCGTCCGCCTCTTCCTCGCATACCTCATCGGAGATGGTGGAACCAATCTACTCGGCAGTAATGTCGGCGTAACTAAATGTGAGCCGTGTGATGGCAATGCCTCCGCATCCTCAGTGATCACCGTGTCCTCATCGATGCTCGGCAGGTCAGTAGGTGCACTCGGCGACATGGATGGGCTAACCCGGCTAAAACCAGAAGGCCCAAATCTGGCTGAGACTGATGGGGGGGCTGAGCTAAATGGCCTGTCTCCAGCTCCAGGTGCAAGTCCACCGGCACCTGAAGTGGATGCACCAGCTCTGTCTAACCTTGATCTATCTTCCCTAATTCGATGCTCCTCATTCAGTGCGATAATACTCCTCCGACCCACTGTTCTTAAGGTGCTCGCTAACCGATGTACCTCAGCTATATCAGTGCAAGTGAGGAGCTCTCCTGCAATCTGTGTGGCCATAACCGCAGTCTGTACCTGTAGAAAAACATCCAACTGTTACTATTGTAAACGTAAGAAATCATGGATACATATGAATTGATATTGTATGTGTACTGGAAATAGGTATTTACTAATATCTCCTTGGTAGCAGCTACCGACTGGGACCCGATAGGAGGCACGTCACGAGGAGGCCTGATAGGATGCCTAGTAATAAGGTCATACCACTACATATAGGGATCAGCATGATCCATCCGACCTGTAAATGGCTCACCGATGACCACCCGAGCACGTCGATCATTCCAGGCAGCGATGTCATCAGCGTGCATGATAGTCCAGTCTGTGCCAGCCCTACCTCGACGATCAACAACATGTAACTCGGTAGATGTATCACAAATCAAAGGCTCGTGCTGAACCATACCAAACTGCCGCATGACACGATCGGGCAAATACATCTCCACAATGTCAAAGCATATCAATGGCGATCTCGTTAGCCATATCTCCCGGTCGTGTGCTGGGACATCTAGAGCAACTGGATATGGCTGCCATGTCATCTGTGACTCTACCATCAAGTCCATCTGGTCCCTATACTCAACTAGAGTACGTGAGGATGTCAACTTAAGCCTCCCCTGCCATCTGTTATCCCAATTTGAATCACCACATATTAATTTGTTATAAAACTATGTAAGTTTGTAAATCAAATATAAACCAATAATATAATTAAACTTTGTCATACCTACAGCTATATGGGTCTCCTGGCCGCACTAGGGAGACAGGATCGGGTACTGGAGGTGCAACTGCTGGTGGCTCGACTGGCAGTGCCTCATCTGCGTCCTCGTGCTCAGGGGGGTCAACTCGCCTGTCACGATATCGAACAAGAGGTCTGAATATAGTAAATTGCTCCCAGGCCCATATCTGGAGAATGCCTAATGGCCCAGCCATCTCCTTCACCTGTGTCTGTGACGCTCTGCACATCTCCCGATACAAATAAGCCAATGCTGCTCCTCCCCAGCTATACTGTCCAATACGGTCCACGTCGGCCACCAACGGTAAATACATAAGCGGAATCAAGCTGCGTGACTTATTAGGGAACAAACATCCTCCAATCAACATGAACATGGTGGCACACGCATGCTGTCGCACAACATCATCCTCAGCGTCAGCTGGGAGCTGTCCAAAGTGCTGGAGCAACCAACTAAACTTAATCGCATTGCCCCTAATAGCGTCGGGTGGTGGGGCTATGCCTAGGTGACCCGCAACTATATCCCTCCACGCAGGCACTGTATAAGACATATCTACGCCTGTAACCACCATCCCATTAACAGGCAGTCCGGTGATAGCACTGATGTCCTCTAATGTGATGGTGCACTCCCCAATCGGCATGTGAAAAGTGTGGGTCTCAACTCGCCATCTCTCCACAAGTGCTGTGATCAGTGACCTGTATAACATGATACAGCCCAAGCGGTAAAACCCATATAGTCCAGCCCTGATGAGATAGTCAACTACTCGATCATCCCTAGGAATCCGTGTAAGGTCCCGCATAAGGTGCTGGCCAGTACGAAGATCAAGTACAGAAGAATCCTGAAAAGTGCAAAGATTATAATCATAATAGGTATTGTGCAATTATAAATATCAAACATAATGGAACTAACAAAGTTGAAAACTTACCCTGCCATCCCAGATAACGGTAGATCTATGTCTGAGCTGGCCGCGTAATACAGATGAATCACGGGGTCCTGGAGATAACAAAGGACGATCCTGATCGCCCTGATGATCCATAACCTAAGTACAAGTCCGGAAACAAATTAGAAACAGTGCTTACTATCATAATAAGTTCTTCAAACAAAAGAAATAATACAAAGGAGTGATAGCATAGTTAATATGATTAAACCATGTTCTGAACTCCAAAGTTGAAAGTCTTACAACATATATAACAAAATGGTTTAAATTCTCTCTAATAAATTACATAATTGAAACAATAAAAAAAAGTAGACTAGCGTGCAGCTCTTCCGGGACAGTTCCTTCTATTATGACCTTCTGCCCGACAAATACCACACCGCAGCTTAGTCGAAGTTTCACTTCTATCCATCTCATTCGTAATGCGGGTCGACATTGGCCTCCCTTTCTTTCGTTTCAATTGTTCATTTGGGATGAAAGTTGGGACATTGGGCACCTCCCAATATTTTGGATCATGTAATGGATGGAAACGGGAAGCATATGTGTTAACATACGCATCGGTGCTGTACTCTGCAGAGATCATGGCCATCCAGTCATAACGACGTTCCTCACAAACAGCAATGACATGCGACCATGGGATCCGCCGATTGCTCCATTTACCACATGTGCAATGTCTATCTTTTAGTGACACCACCTATACATGCCCACCCCCATTTACACGTTGTCCCGTAGTGACTTTGTACACCCCGTCGATGTGATTAAATCGGACAATTTTGTGACCTCGAGCACGTTATTGATACTTATCAATCACTTCCATGACTCCTGGTGGATATCGAACTCTAGCCTCTTCAACTGCCACTGAAACCTCATTCCTGTTACAGAAGTATGTCATGACTTTGTAAAATGTAAATTGGGCACATGTTGCTATAGGTAATGATCTGGCACCCCGCATGACATTATTGAAACACTCAGAAATATTCGTTGTCTCATTCCCGTATCTAAGGCCTCCATCATGAGACATTGTCCACCGATCCTTAGGAATCTCCATTAAATACTTCCACGCATCGACATTGAGCTCTCTTATCTTTTCCATGATAGAATCAAACTTGCGAATCTGTGGAGTTTTGGCAGCATGAGACATTAACTTATTTAAATGGGAGCCAGGGAATTTCTTCTTGAAATTTGCCTCCACATGCCTCAAACAAAATCTATGGAATGCATAAGAGGGCCCCCATCCAGAGTTAGGGGTGTTTACAGTACTGGTAATGCCAATGTGCCGATCACAAATTAAACACAAGCCGTGCCTATTTGGAACTACATGCCTCCTTAAGTTGCGTAGAAACCAGTACCAACTCTCAAGCGACTCCTCGTCCACAACAGCAAAAGCTAGTGGGAAGATTTGCAGATTAGCATCAGTTCCCATTGCAATTAGCAACTTCCCTTTATACTTTCCATACAGGTGAGTGCCATCTATTGTTATGACCGGCCTACAAAATTGGAAGCTATCAATAGACGGCTTAAATGCCCAGAACACATACTGTAGGATGGCAGTCCCAGCGACCTGTCCTGGATGGTAGCGATACTCAACAATCGTACCGGGATTATATTTTTGCACTGCTTGAAGAAAAACAGGTAATATGCTGTATGACTTATCCCAATCCCCAAAAATACTGGCTATTGCCTTCTGTTTTGCCGCCCATGCTTTGCTATCTGATATTACGTATTGAAATTGATTCTTGACGACCAAAGCTAAAAAAGCCGCCGAAACGGATGGATCCTTCTTCACCAATTCTTTAATGTGCATTGCAACAAACCCCATGTCTAGCTGGGAGTGATCTCGGTTTATTCGAGCATAAACACAACTATGAGGGCCCTCATACTTTGTGATCTCAAACAGGCCATGTCTTTTCAGTTTAGTTGCCCTTAGTCGCCAACTACAAGGAGTGTCACTGGACATCTTGCACTGAATAGCCCATCTCTTTGTATCCGATTCAACTGTTTTAAATTGAGTATTCGTTCTGACTGAGTACATCTTCAGAGCCCTCATTAACTCAGTTTTGTCTTTGAATACAACTCCAACACGAGGGTCATCTGTCATTGGGTCCCAATTTAGGCAATGGAACCGAGACGTGGAAGAAGCTGCAGTGCTTGGCTCACTTAGAGTTGTAAACAATTGCGAGGGGGGCTGATGCAATCCTTGTTGACCCTCACAGAAATCGTCATCGTCATTGTCATTAAGCCTAGCATCAACAACGACATGACTGTTGGCCTCAACATCGACACTGTAATCAACATCTAACCCGAAAAATGAATCTTCCTCTGCTAGTATTTCTTCTAGGGTTGGAGGCACAGCCGATGCATCACAACCTCTTTGCTCCTCGTGCTGAGCTAGCTCCTGAACAGCAGCTAATTCAAGAAACTCTGCATGCAAAGGATTGTTGGGTAGTGGGAGATCATGAAAATTGGAAGCACCCTCTCCCTCAGAGCCAATGATGGGTGGTGCATGCACATCAGCAACAACTGGCATGTGTGGAGGACAATCAACCGACATTAGTTGATAATCTAAGTATAAGTCAACATGTGACCATTTCAACTAATCCACTGCATCCATCATTCCCCTAACTCCTTTGTCATTTTTCACCCGAAAAGGCCTATAATGAGCTGCGGATCCAACAATCACTGGAAACCGATATGTAATATTAAGCTTCACTCGAGTCACATCTACGTCCAATGTGTTACACAGTTCGAGTATTAGTTCGTCATAACTTATAGTAGTAGCAACCCGAGTACTCTCCTCGTACTTACGGTCATATGCCAACCCCTCAAGACTGGAAATTACATTCCCACCCCAATAGCAAAATACAGTGATGTATTTTTTTGACATCGTACCTTCTGTTACAAAAATAAGAAAACAAGATTAGGGAATCTTCAACAAGAAGAAAGAGAAGTTTTTTTTTTTTATCTATGAAGGTGAATACATCCCACAACACAAATAATTTAATCCTAGAGGATAAATTTTATACTCGAGAGAATGTGAATACATACTAATTCATTCAAACAATCCAGAACATGTAGCAACAGTTTAGGATGCTCCTTCAATGTGTCTAACAAAAAGGACAGATCAATACATTTAGAGTTCTCAAAAAACTCTAAAAAATTTTAAAAAACTTGAAAAGTTTTTAAGGAAGAATTTCCTTCAATCAAATTTCATTGAGTGTTATTTTTACATTAACTTATAAAGTTTTTTTATAACTTTTTAGAATTCCAAATGCCCTAAATGGTTAATTTGAGCCCTTATCTAATTCCTATAATGCAATAAACTTGGACCCACCACATATGACGTGATCATACATTATTCAGATGCCAATCAACACTACACGATCATACAATCAGATAAGTACATTCATTTTGGATGGTCAATTTTACTTAACCGGGACAAGAAAAACACATTGGGAAAAAGAATGAAGCAACAATTGAAAATAAAAGAATGAATCAACTGCTCCATGACCGAAAAGAAAAGCCAATTCCATGATTGAAAAGAAAAACCACTTCCAATTGTTGCCTCATCATAGACAGAAACTGATCGAAGTGTTCATACTTCGTCACTGACAGCAACATCATGGAAGTGTTCGTACTTCTTGCCAGTCTATAATTGAAAAGAAAAACCACTTCCATGAGGGTGCTGATTCCATAATGTGCAAGGGCCGGACATGACACTGCTCAGACACACGTCTATACACATTACACTATTCTACAAACTCTTCAGAACCAGACATACATCAAGTAGTTGAAGAAACATGTTAAAAAGTTTGGAAAATGTAAATATGCACCATTTATCTCTAACGATTTTAAGTACTCTAAACACCAAAGCTTTTAATTTATTTATGCATAGAGCTTTTATAAAAAAGATATTAGAATTTTCTGTTCACACTACTTTCCCAATATGTACAATGTGAAAAATAGTTCATTCTAATTTAATATATATATAGTTTTTTTTTTTTTTTTTTTTGGTGTACTAGAGGTATCACCACCAAAGGTGGGACTGATCCCTAGAGCTCCTGCCTACCCCATTAGAACGAGGAGTCGTGTAATATTATTATACATTACAATATTAACATATATGTATATTTTTTATTGTGTTCCAAGCATTTTGTGTCGAGTTTTTCTGAGAATTGCCGTATAGACACATCCATTCCATGTTATACCCATCTCTCATGTTGTGTTTATGTTAGGAACTTGTGAATTAGAGGTACTCAAGCAAGAGAAGATTACTAGAATAAAATACACACAGCTTTGTGACTATACTACCACAAGGCTAGTCGAAGGCCTCGTAATAAAATCCTGAGTCACTTAATCATAAAGAGGACCACCAATTGCCCTCCCTTTTTGGTATGTGTGTGCACGGGCGTGTGTGTGTGTTGTGTGAAGAGGTGGGTTGTGAAATCAATTGCATCTTCAAACTGTAACAGAAAGAACCTGGAGAGATTACCAATAATGTCTTCAAACGGGCTTGAAAGTTATGATACACTTCTGATGATGGATTCAACTCAATGAGTCTGTTGACATCAAAAAGTGCTGAATGATAATCCTTGAGAGTGACCAGAGTTTGGGCCCGCAAAAATAATGCTTCAGTGTGATTTTGGTCTAGTTCAAGGACGGATGTACATTCCTCTATACATTCAAGTTCAAGGACCACCAAGAACTAAATTTGGTGCAACCATGCAAGCATTAGCACGACAGAAGAAACCAAATGTGGACGACATTCTCCGTTGTTAAGATATTTCCCTCCCAATGCTGTGAGTTAAAAAAAAAATTGTATAGCATGCTCCTATCCATGGTTTAATTGAGCAAAGTGGGAAATCAAGCTACTAAGCTGGAATATAGTCTTTAGACAATGATCCACCAAGTTAATAATAATGGAAAAGGATGTTTTCCTGCTCCCATTTGACAAATTTAAATGAAGCCGGGTCAGCCAATTATAACCTGTCCCCAAACAGCCTAAGAAGATGTTAGGATTTTACATTTCCAAAAGACTCTTATGCTGAATATCATGAAACTCAAATCACTGAGTGCCTCTCATTTTATTACCTCAATATTCAATTCATTAAAATATGTGTTTCAAGAACTCAATTATTTCTCAAGCTAGTTCACATTTCATTTAGAGTAACTAAGAATCACAAAGCTTACAAGCTTCAAAGTAGGAAAGATGTAGTCATGGTTGTAAATTAGATGTCATTTCTAGTAAGCAAAAAAAATAGAAACTCAGCTTTTTGGGTGCAAAAATGGCTGTGTTGCAAAACCACTTCAATAAAATTGGAATTTCAATTCACATAGGAGATTCCTATAAAAGGGTGGACTTAGAGAAGGTTGTTGCATTGCGATATGAAGTCAGATATTCAAACTTTGGAACTAGCCTCTCTACTGACAAAGGGAATTTCTTTTTTTTTTTTGGGTAAATTTGACCCTTCCAGATGCCACAATGCAAGAGTCTTGCGCACTATATTACCCTATAAGAGATTTCTACAACCAAGGTGGCTTTAACTTAAACTGTCACTTTTCCACTCAATGACAACAGTATTAGTAGGCTTAATAGGGTTGTATCTTTGGATTGTGGTTAGGGATTGCAATATTAATCATGACACGAGGATACAACCAAACACAACACAAACACTGTCGATGTAAACACGAAATTACTAAGAGAAAACACAAACCCAGCATGACGCGAGTACATTAACTCAAAATTGACACAAATTGATATGATTTTTAAGTAAATTAATTATTTCACATGTTAACTAAATTTTAAGATATTTGAGTATAAATATGAATAGAGACAAAACTAAACACAAGACGTTTGAGTATAAATAAAAGGCATTTGTAACCATTTGTAACTACATTACTTTTTTGGGTTAATTGATCTTTCCTTTTATAGCAGATATTTGAATCAGTCAACAATCATATAGACTTTCAAATCTTCCCGATTCTAATGTACATACTAAAAAAGCAAGATATGTTAATCAAACTAGAAATTTTCTCATCTCCTGAATATAAATGATGCTAGTACTATTTAGGTCTAACGAAAACAAACCCCATAAAAATTAATTACGACATAAAATAAATAAATAACTAATTAATTACCGGGGTTATCCAATTGACTAGAAACATGCAGCAACAATAGAAACTAATAGGATTAAATATAAATGCTTGTGCTGACAGACTATGTTAGGATTTTACTAACCCAATGCACGAGAGAGAGAGCTCCAAAAATATTCCTGAGGCACGAGAGAGAGAGCCGGAGAACGATGGAGAGAGAGATTGAGGGAGAGCGACGGAGAGACGAGCGAAGGGCTGGAGAGCAAACTGACAGACGAAGCTGGGGGCAGAGGGTTTTATATAGCCGACTAAAACTGCGATCTTGGATCGCGTTTTTACTTAAGAATAACCGCCATCCCAAATGGCATTTTTTGGTAGTGTTAGAATTGCTAGGGTTTCTTACTAAAACCGCTATCTCGGATAGCGTTTTTATCCTCTCCAACAACCGCGATCTGAGATCGCGATTTTATTAACAGCATTTTCCTAATTTGTTCTCGCCCGACTGTATTTCTCCAAAAACTCTCAGTATTAACAGTAAAACAAAAAAAAAAGTCGGAAAAAAGAGCCACAGATCAGGAAATAGGATTATACACCTGAAACTTTTAGCAAACCAAAGTATGCAACTCAAGTTTATCGAAAACAAGAAAAATTTACTTCGTATCTAAAATGCAGTTTTTTGGATCATCATGGGATGAACTTCAACACATACTTACCCAAAAAAAAAAACTCCAACACATAAGGCAAGCTGTAGGATTTTTGGTAAGATGTTCTGAACCCAGATCAATGAACCAATAAACTTAATCGCACTTTAAGAAATAATAGAATAAGCTTCAACCATGCAGGTTTTGCATCAAAAGCCTCAAAAATCACTAGACGAAATAACAAATGAACTCTGTCCGGTAATGTAAAGACCCCCAATACCAAAAAAAAAATCATAAGTCTTATTTCAACGCAATAATCGACAAAAACAAGAACAAAAGATTCAACATAGTGAATTCTGAATTATGCTTTCATGCCCCTTTTATTTATTTATTTTTTTTTATTTGAGCTAGGTGCTGAGCATTCCACAAATATATCATATTGGAACAATGTTTTGGGATGATAAATACGGAACCCAAGGATTATCCCCGGAGATAAGTGCTTTGCATAAATTGAGTCTTATAAAATGATTGCAAAATTATGCTTACGAAACTTGTTGATGTTCATTTTCCAGAACCAAAAAATAGATATGGCTTCCTAATACATTCTTCCTGTACATGGTTTACATGGGCTTCACACTCGTTTAGTTCTTCATTTATGAACTAGTCTGTGTGTTTTATCTGGTGAATAAGCTTAATTTTCAAATTTTACTTGCATTCTCTCTCTTGCTTTCTATTCACTTTGGGTGGAACAAAAGATTGATTTGCAAGGTAAGTATTTGATTTCAATCCAAGCTAGTTTGTCTAGTATTCCCACCTTTACCTTACCCAACACATTGCAATTCATAAGCTAATTTAAGATAAGAGAGTGACAAGAAAATAGATTTAGCATCAAAAATGCAAAATTGCTTATGTCAGTTGAGTTGAATAAATATTCTTAAATGTTAATTGAGACCTATTTGATACTTGCTGACTTCAGATGATTGACAAGATGAGAGCACTAATGGCAAAAGATTCAATTAGTATGCCAAATAATTCTTTCTTGCTTGATGTAGACTTAAGGTAATCTACTTAAATGCAGGAATCCTCCTCCAGAACAATCCCAACCCCACCCCCTGGCGTTCAAAAAAAAAAAAGAAAAAAGAAAAAGGAAAAAAGGGAAGATAGTGCACTGAGTTGCCCCTTTTATATCACAAAATCCACTTAGTAGTTTTGTTCTTTACTTTTACTGCTTCTTCGTATTCTATTCTATTTAAAACTACTTAAAAACCTATTGTAGAAGTTATGAAGCAGGGATACTGTAATACCCCGGACTTTGTATTAACATAAGTATAAGGTTTTTGATGTATTTTAGAAGTAATGTATGTTAATTTAGTAGTATGGGTCATTAACGGTACTTTAGGGTTGAGAACTTTGAAAGAGGTAAGCCAAATACCTCATAGTTGGCATTTTAGCCAAGTGCAGGGGGAAGGGACCTTGGGCGCACCAAACATGGGCGCACACCTGAGAAGGGCTTGGGCGCCCAAAGTATAGCAGATTTGATAAGCATAGGTTGCTCTCCATTTTGCAGCCGACCCCTCTCACTTATGAGCCTATATTTAGCTAGGGGAGGTGTGGAAGTCTGAAATTTACTGTTGGGGATTAAAATATTGGCTAAAATATATATGTATACATTGAGATGATGCAAGAGAGAGAGAGAAATTGTTTGGAGAGGAAAGAACTGGGTGAAGAGGAGAAAAGAGCAAAGAGGAAGAAACAAAGAGGAACCGGGTAGAAAATTTGAAGATGAGTTCATCTAGCCTAAGTAAAAATCAAATTCATCTTGTAAGAGTGTAATTGGACACTCAAGGAACCCTTCTATGTGATTCATTTGTAGTTTAGATCAAGGAATAAAGAGATAGAACTCATCCTTGAATACATCTCCCAAAAACGATGAAAAAAAAATCTAAACCCTAAAAGTCTCTTGAAAAAGTCAGAAAATAATAATCATAATAATCTCTAGAACGGTTGTACAATGGGTATTTATAACCCCTCAAAGGAAACCCTAAAATGAAGAAGGAAATTAACCCCGCACGTCCAGGTGTCCAGACACCCAATTGGGGTGTCCGGACGGCAGTAAGGTCCAAGACTGAAATTCTACTTCTCTGCACACTGGTGTCCTGAAGGTGTCCGGACACCTCCTTCCTGCACTTGCACCCTAAGCTATCCTTCATGGTTTTCTTCATCTTTAACGCTCCCAATTGAATTTATTGAGCCTTTTTCACTGCAATTAAGAAAAATAAAGATAATTAGCTTACAAATTAATAAAAAGTATGAATTTAACAAGAAAATAAATGAATTTATGCTAAAACAAAGGCCTTGCAATTACACTTTTCAAGTGTAATCACACCCCCCAACTAGAGCATTGCTAGTCCCTAGCAATGACTTTATTTAAACTACCCAAATTATTATCCTATTTCTCTTTTCGTCAGAAACATGGTTGCATTTAGCAATGTGCAACAAGCCTTTTAAACCCCTAGGTTTCCCCTAGTGGACGAGTGAAGTCTCGTGAGGGTTTACAGTGAATCTACCCACAAAATACCTAGACTAGTTTAAGGGATGGTAAACAATCATTTCAATAACTCATGCTTTAACTTTAATTATGAAATAGGTGACTTAAGCTTGAATTCTTGCATAAATTCTCCTAATGTAATGAGACTCTCTTCCTATTTTGATCATGCAAAGTCCAGAATGAAAGTTCATATTATCCAATCAACATGCCTATCTTGTATGCTCAAAGACTGTAGTTTTGACTTCAAGTCTCACTTGGATGTTCACTCTCAAATAAAAATTCACTCGATGAGGTTTACTCTCATGGGTCATGCAAGAATGCAAATTCAAATAATCGCAATGAACCCCAATCAAGGAATGAAATAATCAAATGAAGTACAGAACAATATAGAGCTTCATGGATGGAATGTATCAATACATACACAAGAAAATCACAATCTTTTTACATGAAATGGATCAATGTTCTTAAAAATGCCTTTCACCTAAAGTCCACTAGGTCTTTACTAGGTTGTAACGGGGCCTGGGGGTAGTGGTTAAGCAAACAATGGATATGGGAATTCAAAGTGCATGCCTTAGGATTGGAATGCTAATCTGCACACAATTCTCCCCCCCCAACTTTCTCCTTTCTACTCCTTGAATGCCAACTTTGAAATTTTTTTTTTAACCCCCAATCTTCCCCTTATATACCTTTCTAAACATTGCCAATACATCCCATGGCATGTAAGGGTTGGCTCCTATATATCTAAGGTTAAAGGGTTAACTTTGTGGGTCCAAGAAAATTTAATCGACTATTTTATTCTAAAGGCTTCAACTTGGCTCCAAAGGTAATAAATTAAAAAAAAAAAAAAAGGATACAGGCTTTCAAATATTCCAATGATGGCCTAACATCATTCCCTAGGCTATCACCATTTTTTTTAGAAGCAATAATCCATTCATGCAATAGAAAAGTAGTACTTTGTTGCATTCAATACTAAAACAAATTAATGTAATGAAGCTTAAAAAGAAAAGTGAGATAAAAGAGAATACAATAGGAAGTATTATGTTCAGTCCTCTCAAAAATAACGGTTACAGGCTCAAGATCTCACAAAAGAGAGGTTCCTAAGTCTCCACTTGTGTCTTAGCATACATGATTGACTATGTTTCATGAACTCAACTCCCTAACACACTGTCATTACCTTGATCTCAAGTAAAAAGTCTACCATACATTTGAAAAAAATTATACTCAATTCATACTTTAGCTACCTACTCCCAAATAAAATCAAAACATTCCTTATTTGCATGACTACTACCATCCTCAAACTAGTTAGTTATCCTCACATTAGTCACTATATGTTAAAATTTTGTTCATTTTGAATGTTCATACAATGCAATTATGTTTCGTCATGCATTCATGCCCCCGCCCCAACTAAAGTCACACATTGTCCCCAATGTGTATTGTAAAACTATAAATAGTGCAAAGGAAGTAGTGACTAATGCATAAATGAAAGTGACAAATGATATGGAGGTAACGTAAACACAAAAATAAAAGAAATGACAAAACAATAAATACACAAAAAGGGTAAATAGTATCTCATGCTGTCATCAAGTAAAGTAAGTGCATCATTAAGGTCAATAAAGACTTGGCTTGAAGGCTCTAGGAACTGAGGTGAAGTGTTAGCATCTGCAGTTGAATCATTCTCCTCACACTCACCGTTCCCATTAGGTACCTCTTCTAAAGGCGGCATATCATCATAGTATTCTTCAGATGATGTGATGGATAGGTAGTCTAAGTCACAGTGTGGGGCATCGGGCCACTCCTGAGCTATAACAATTTCTACCCATTCCATTCTAACATTTATCTCTAGGTCGACCTCATCCCACCAGGCAGCCTCAAATAATTGATAGGGTGATAGGGTTAAGACTAGGGGAATAAACTCAGGTAATGGTAAGAAACTTCCTTCTAGGAAATACTCATCAGGCCGTGTTTCTAAACTACCCTCAGAGCTTTCAAATTCACTCTCTGTATAGCTCTCAGATTGCCCTTCCCCTAGGCTACCCTTATAGGTCTCAGAGTCACTCCCTTCCCCACTACTGAACAATAACACATCCCATTTACGTTTGTGACCCTGTACTCTCCCCTCAATAACAATTTGGTAAGCATCCATACTCAAGTCAGTCCGAGTGTACCTGTGCTTTCATAAATCAACAAATAAAGCCTTAAAAAAATTTTATGCAATTAATATCAACAACATGAAGCAAATAACCCGCATAACCACGATAAAAATAATGTAAACCAGAAAAAGAAATGAAAACCAAAATAAAGGAACCATAAAACTGAAAGAACAAATCGAGTTGAGGTTTACAATATTAATCTAGCAATTTATACTTAACTCGCAAAATAGTTCAAAACCCTACAATTAAACAAAATAAGAAAAAAAAAAAAACAAGAGAAATCTCCACTGAGCAGATGGTGGAGGGTGCTGAGAATCACAAAGGTGATCCAAGATACTCCGCAGAAGATGGGACTGTGTTTGCTGCTCCTACTACGTAGCCATTTGGGCCTGTTGTATCCTCAAAAGTAATTCATGATCCACCTTTTGATTGTGCTCAAATCGGTTCCTTTGTGCCATCAATTCTGCCATGGAAATTTCAGACTCCTCATCTTCTTCATCCACCTCATCCCATGGACGCTGGGAACTACTCTCCTCTGATCGCTTCTTCTTCTTCTTGCTCTTTTTCATATTCCCCCTAGACTTAGGTGGCCGTTAGGGGTTGAAGTCGGGGAGCTATGGGCAAATCTATTGGTATCTGTGCACCTTTCCGCCGAAAAATCTCGGTAAGAGCTCCCCCAAAAGGAATGCCAGACTGCCCTCCTTTTTGCTCAAAAGTAAAAGCAATTTGGTGCCAAATAAAAGAAGGTAAATCTATGGTCATTCCTGTCCCAATCACATAGATCAAACAGGCTCGTGCGGGACTACAGTCTGAATTCCTATTTTGGGGCAAAAGGTTGGTGCAGGAGAACATGTGTAGGGCCCAGTACTTTGCAGTTAATGCGGAGAGTGGTTTTCTATATTCACCGGCCCATTCCTGGTTGTCAGTCAAGACTGCCCGTGCTATTACATTCAGGGGTGGGCCTCATTCGTTGGGATAGGAAAATTTCGGATGCTAAACTCGAGGTAATTGAAATACCTTGGCAAAATCTGTTAGGGTTAATTTAATTTCAACCCCACGGACCCATCCCGTGAGTTGCTCTTTCTCTTTTCGCTTGTTTATAGAATCTTCTCGCATGTTTGCAAAAAATTCACACACAATATCGGAAACACACGAGGCCTAGAATTGGGCAATATATAACCATTCCCGGCCCTCAAAATTTTGGAGGAGCAGAAATTCCTCGCCACTGAATTGATTAATTCGCCAAACCCTTTCCACCACCACGGGTTTGTGACACCACACATCATCATACTGTTTTTCAGCATCCATTCCCCAGAATCGGTCGCTGTCATAAGATGGTGTTCCAATTTGCCTATTAGCACGTTGCTTTGTCCTTGGTGGCATTGCACTAACAAAGAATAAATATTAGTAACACAATTGGAACAATTTCTATGTCCACACAAATTTAGTGGCCCACTTCTAATAAAGCACGAAAAAAAAATTAATTAAAATGAAAGTGAGTTGTTCATGGAACTAAGACTTAGTGCATGCCCTCCAATTGTGGTGAGTGTGATGTCTTCCCAAAATTTTTGCGGCCTACCTTTGAAAATCATTGAACAAACTTCCAATTAAGCATTTATTGAAGAAACCAAAGCTCACTTTGGTCAACCACACTTCTACCCGTGAGTAAACAAAAGGACCCACGAATGGTTCTATGCTTGACAAAGAATTCCGTTATCTAAAATTAATGGGTCCCATGGTTAGAGAAAAGATCCTTTAAAAACCAAGAAGAATTGAATTGTCGGAACAATTTGAGAAGATGAGCCCTAGATCCTTCACTCTTGAAGTTAGGGCTTCTATGGAGGAAAAAAGAAGACTTACCTCACTTGAAGAACCCAAAAGCTTGAAGAAATCCAGAAAAAATTCAGTAAAATCCCAAAAAGTTCACTAATCCACGATCCAGAGTGGCTTGGATTGAAGGAGGGAAGGTTTGGATGTGAAGGAATCAAAGGAAGAAGGAGTTGGGTGGAGAGGATCGGCTAAACAAAGGAGCAATTTGCTGGTTTAAAGTGTACAAGTGTCCGGACCACCTATGGGGTGTTCGGATCGGCTGAGGAACCAAAATTTTTGTGGTCCAGACCGGCCGTGGGGTGTCCAGACCGCTGGACCATTTTGGTGTTAATTTTGGTTTTCAATTTTTTTGCTCTTTGGCCTTTTTTTTTTTCCTAATAAACAAATGACCCTTTAATTAAATTTTCTAACTATCCTAACTAATATACAACAAAAATCTCTTGAATGTGAACTACTCATAAGAAGGAGGATCCAAAATATCCCATGTTTCGATTAAACCCACAAACTTCTCTAAGTATGGTTTTAATCAATGCCCATTCACTTTAAATCGATGCCTACTCTTCGGGTTTTCAATTTCAATGGCTCCATGGTTCGATACATGTGTTACAATGAATGGGCCCGACCATTTAGATTGTAACTTACCCGGAAATAAGTGTAATCGTGATCGATAAAGAAGTACTTTCTAACCTTCATGGAATGATCGTCGTGCAATGTATTGGTCATGTATTTTCTTCATCTTTTCCTTTGAAATTAAGGCGTTTTCATAGGCATCATTTCGTAGCTCTTCCATTTCTGAAATTTGTAGTTTACGGTGTAGCCCTGCTTCGTCAATATTAGCATTAAACTGTTTAATTGCCCAATAAGCTTTATGCTCTAATTCTACGGGCAAATGGCATGGCTTCCCATAAATTAATCGATAGGGTGACATTCCCAAACTAGTTTTGTATGCAGTACGATATGCCCACAGGGAATCTATCAATCTCAGTGACCAATCCTTGCGTTAGGATTAACTATCTTGTTTAAGATCCGCTTGATTTCTCTGTTTGCTAGCTCTACTTGGCCACTTGTTTGGGGGTGATAAGAAGTACTTACTTTACGTGCCACCCCATATTTGAGCATTAAAGTTTCCACTGGACGATTACGAAAGTGTTTTCCTCCGTCACTAATTATTGCACGAGGTACCCCGAAGCGTGAAAATATGTTCTCATAGAGGAATTTAAGCACGAGTGTATGATCATTTGTCCATGTAGCAACGGCTTCTACCCATATTGACACATGGTCAACCCCTACTAAAATGAACTCATCTCCAGAAAATATTGGGAAGGGACTCATGAAATCTATTCCCCAACAATCGAATACTTCCAATGCTAAAATGGGGGATAAGGGCATTATGTTTCTACGAGTTAAGCTCCCTAATCGCTGACACCTATCGCATGTACTGCAAAAGTGATGAATATCTTTAAACAATGTAGGCCAATAAAATCCACATTGGAGAATTTTAGCTGCTATTTTGTTTGTGGAAAAATCGCCACCACAAGCTTGAGAGTGACAAAACTTGATTATTCCTGGGACTTCCCACTCAGGAATGCATCGGCGGATAACTTGATCAGGGCAACATTTGAACAAGTACGGATCATCCCAAAAGAAAACTCTTACATTTCTAAGGAATTTCTTCCTATCTTTAGAGGTCCATTCATCTGGGATTTTTCCTGTCACCAAGTAATTAGCAATATCAGCGTACTAAGGAGGATTAGAGGCTGTTATTGCTTGTACGTGAAATAACTGTTCACCCGGGAAGCTATCATTGATTTGAATATCGTCTTTAGGATAAACTTCCACCGGTAAACGTGACAGATGATCCGCTACAACATTCTCTACACCTTTCTTATCTCTAATTTCAAGGTCAAACTCTTGCAGTAATAATATCCAGTGGATTAAACATGGTTTGGCCTCTTGTTTGGTTAACAGATACTTAAGTGCAGAATGATCAGTAAAAACAATAACTATCGAACCAATGAGATAAGACCGAAATTTCTCAAGGGCGAAAACAACTGCTAATAATTCCTTTTCAGTTGTCGTATAATTCTTTTGCGCATCATTGAGAGTTTTACTAGCATAGTAAATGACGTGCGCCTTTTTATCTTTCCTCTGCCCTAACACGGCTCCAATAGCATAGTCACTAGCGTCACACATCAATTCGAATGTGAGTGACCAATCAGGCATTTGTAAAATAGGGCCCATAGTTAGACATCCCTTGAGTTTATCAAAAGCTTGCTAGCATTGATCAGTCCATTCAAAAGGGGTATCTTGTGTTAGTAACTTACACAAGGGTCTTGAAATTTCACTGAATGACTGAATGAACCTTCGATAAAAACCAGCGTGCCCTAGGAATGATCTAATATCCTTTACTGATTGAGGTGTGGGAAGCTTTTGTATCAATTCTATCTTCACTTGATCTACCTGGATGCCATCTTTTGAAACTATGTGCCCTAATACTATGCCTTGTGTCACCATAAAATGACACTTTTCCCAGTTAAAAACAAGGTTCTTTTCCTCACATCGTGTTAGCACTAGATCTAGGTGTTGTAAGCACTGCTCAAAGGAATCTCCATAGACAAAGAAATCGTCCATGAAGACTTCAACAATTTCTTCTACCATCTCGCTAAATATGCTAATCATGCAACGCTGAAAAGTAGTTGGAGCGTTACAGAGGTCAAAGGGCATTCCTTTATATGCAAAAGTGCCAAAAGGACAAGTAAATATAGTCTTGGATTGGTTCTCTAAAGCTATCTCTATTTGGTTATAGCCCGAATAACCATCTAGAAAGCAGTAGTATGCATGCCCAGCTACTCTTTCTAAAACCTGATCTACGAATGGAAGAGGGAAATGATCTTTCCTAGTAACTGCGTTGAGTTTTCTATAATCACTGCAGACCTGCCAGCCAGTTTGCACTCTAGTTGGTACTAGCTCGTTGTTGTCATTTTGAACTATAGTAATACCCGATTTCTTGGGAACTACTTGTGTAGGGTTTACCCATTGAGAGTCAAAAATTAGGTAGATTACCCCTACATCAAGCAGCTTGAGTACTTCAGCTCGTACTACTTCTTTCATGTTCGGGTTGAGCCTTCTTTGCATCTGTCTAACTGGTTTGGCACCCTTTTCTAAGTAAATACAATGTGTGTAAAGAAGTGGACTTATACCCGTTAAATATGCCACTGACCATCCTAATGCTTTCTTATGGGTCCTTAAAAGCTCTACTAAAGTATGCTCTTAGTCAATGGTCAATTCAGAGGATATTACTACGGGGTATGTTTCTCTTTCACCTAGAAAAGCATATTTAAGGTTAGAAGGTAAGGGTTTCCTATCAGGACTAGGGGCTGTCACCTTTGAAGATTGAGCTTTATTCAATAGTGGCCCTAGACTTTCAAACATTAGTACCCAGTTACCTACTGACATTAACAGGCAGACATCTAACCACTCGTACGGCATGTCACTCAATTCACTTGGTATCTTAAAATCCCCCTTTTCTACTTCACAGCATAATATTCTTTCTAAAGGGTCTTCTACGAATTCACAATCGACTTAATTTTGGACTATGGTCTCAACTACGTCTACTTCTTCTATTTCAGCCACCTCTTTTGGTTGTTTGGTAACGTGAAAGATACTGGTTTCAAACTCTATATTACCAAAGGACATCTTCATGGACCCATTCCTTCAATTAATCAAAGCATTTGAAGTTGCTGAGAATGGACGTCCAAGAATCACTGGTGTCTGATGAGGTGCTGACAAACTGGTGAGTGGTTGTGTATCAAGAATTATAAAATCCACTGGAAAATAAAAATTTTCCACTTGCACCAGTACGTCTTCAACTATACCATGTGGAACTTTAATCGATCTATCTACGAGTTGTTAAGTCACACGAGTAGGTTTAATCTCTCCTAAGCCCAATTGCTCATACACTGAATAGGGAAGTAGGTCACACTAGCTCCTAAATCAAGAAGTGCTTGACTAATAAAGAACTCCCCTATATAGCAAGAAATAGTAGGATAACCTGGGTCCTTATATTTCGGGAGTGTGTGACATTGAAGAATAGCACATGCTTGTTCAGTTAGGAAAGCTTTTTCTTTACATCGAATCCCCTTTTTACAGTGCATAACTCTTTCAAAAATTTTGCAGACACTGGGATTTGCTTAATTGCATCTAAAAGAGGTATATTGATTTTACTTGTTTAAAGACCTCTAGCAATTCAATTGCCTGAGCTTCTCTCTTAGCTTTGAAGAATCTTTGGGGGAATGGAGCTTTAGAGACGTACTCTCTAGGCACTAACATAGATTCTTCTTCTTTTTCCTTTTGTTTCTCCCCTTTCTCTTCCTTTCTTCTTTGTCCAACTCCTCTTCTTCCATGATTATAGGTTGTTTTCCTTCCCTCTTATTGTCTTCCAACATCTGCTTAGGTTCCAACTCTTCCCTAACTTCAACCATCTTAGGGTGAATGGTTTTATCTATAGTCTTACCACTCCTAAGCGTCGTGATGTTTTGTACTTGCTCAATATTGCCAAGCATATTGGAAGACCATTCAACATTTTTCACTTGGGCGGTTGGATTTGGACGTGGTTGAGCAGGGAATTGACCATTAGGTTATGCAGTCAAAGTTTGAGTTAAAAGAGGCAACTGCCCCTTAATATCATCCAAAGTTCTATTATTTTGAGCCCAAAGTAAGGATTGTGTGTTCATAAATTGTTGAAGTGCTTCTTCCGTGGACCTCTTATTTGGAGGAATGTATGGAGTATGGTGTGAATGTCCTGCATTCTGAGGAAATCCTAGATTAGTGACTGGAACTTGAGGAATTAGAGGAGGTGGAGTATGATAAGGTTGTGGCATTTGAGCTCCATTATTTCTCCAACTGAAATTTGGATGGTTTCTCATAGCTGGATTATATGTTTTAGAATAAGGATTTCCCCCCAAATTTTGTCCACGATATGGAGGTCAGTATTGGTTTGTAGCATGGATAAGGAGTTCACTAGATAGCTGATTCTGTAGAACTTCTCTACACATGGGCATACTAGGACAATCATTTGTTCTATGAGATTGGCTATCACAAGCTACACAATAGACATTCGCTACGGGTTCTTTGACTATTGGTGTGTCCTTTTTAAGCTTAAGGGTCTCAATTTATCAGGTCAGTATTGCTAGTTTTGCCTTATGATCATCAGTTTCACTTAAGTGATGCAAACCTCGAATAGAAGAACCACTAGCATTCTGAGTATTATGAGATCCCGTGGTATCCCATATTTGTGCATTTTCAACTAAATACTCGAAATATTCATAAGCTTCTTCGGGAGTTTTTATCATAAAACTGCCCATTGCACATTGTCTCAACAAATTGTTTTAAGTGTGGCGTGAGTGATCCGTAAAAGATACTAGCTAAGCGCCAAACTTCAAATCCATGGTGAGGACAGGAATGTAGAAGAGTTTTAAATCTCTCCCAGCTTTGGTAGAACGTCTCACCATGTTGCGGAGCAAAGTTCAGAATCTGATGTTGTATTGCATCAGTTCTGTTAGGTGGAAAGAATTTCTTTAGAAACTTGGCTTGCATTTCATCCCATGTGCGAATGGAATTGGATGGTAAGAATTCAAACCATCTAGCAGCCTTATCTTGCAATGAAAATGGGAAGAGCTTAAGAAATACTAACTCTAATGGGCATCCCTGATCCTTGATGGTGACACAAATGTTCCTAAAGCAAGCTAAGTGGTCGTATGGATTTTTAGAATCCATACCATGGAAAGTAGGTAACAATTGGATCATCCTTGGTTTAAAGTGAAAAGTGTGGTTTTCAGGCCACACTATACAGGATTCCGAAGTGTGCCTATTCTGCTGCAAGATATCCCTCATGGATCGCCTTGTTGCAACGGCTTGATTATCCTCAGCCATTTCTAGAGTAGGATTTAAAGAGCTAAGATTAGGAACTTCTCCTAAAGAGATTTCAAATTTGAAAGAAGAACCTAAAGACTCAGAATGCTCTAATCTACCGTCACCACCACAAACCCAAGCGTTCATAAACAAAAAAATTTAAGCTAAGGTAAGCAGGTGTCCTGACCATTGAAGGAGGTGTTCGGATCGCAGAACACTAATTATGGAACTTAGGAGATTTTAACTTCAAATTTTTAAGTTTTAAATTTTATTATTTTATTTTATTTTTTTATTCTAATTTTACCCTAAAATTCTAATAACCTAAGAACTAAAATTGGTTCCCCAACAACGGTGCCAAAAACTTGACCGCTTCTAAATAGTGCATCTAAACTAACCCCCAAGTGCAAGGGTCTGCAATGTAGTTTTAACTCAGTGAGTCCGAGGTCGAATCCACAAGGAACCTAAGTTGTAGCTTCTAGGTTAAAGATTCTTTCCTAAATCTAAGTTCAAGAATGAAAATTTAAACAAGAGTTTCAAGAATTATCCTAAGTTGTTCTTGCAATTCAAAGTCACAAAATAATAAAAAACTTTTCTTAGTAGAAAATAAACAAAATTAATTTGATGAATTAAATTCAATGAAATAAAACCTTGATTTAACATTCAAGTTCAGGTGGGATGAAATCAATTCACGTTTGCGCCTTAGTTACCAATTAAAATTTTACGTCGAATGGAAAAGTCAATTGGAAGATGTCTTCGTTAAGGTTCTAAAAAAAAAAAAAACACCCCACAATACACAATTTCATACTCTCGTCTTATGGATTATGAAATTGGAATGATCTTTCTTTGAAAGTAACACTTGTGGTTTCAAACCCTAGTTTTTAGTTTCAAGACTCTTCAAGAAAATTCAAGTTTCAAAAACCTTTATCAGTGATTACTAGAATATGATCAAAAGTTCTTGTTTTCGAAAGTTCTTAAAACAGAAAAACCAGATTTGAAAAGCTTTCGTAGATGATTACGCGTTTGCGTAATAATCTATGAACCCCTAGCACATGCATAAATCATCCAATCCACCCTTCCTATGAAGTTAAATCAAGGAGAAGGAAACTACACTACCATTATGTAAAAATCCATTCACACAAAACAATTAATTAACAAGAAATCAAGAATTTTAGAAGAAGGAAAATCTGACTAAAAAAAACTTGTATTAATGCAGAAAATAAGTACCGTACTTCAGCAAATCAAAAGAACGATGAACGATGAACAATGAACAATATTGAAGTGATCCGACAAACGGTAACAAGAATCCTTAAATACATCTCCCAAAAAGGATGAAAAAAAAATATAAACCCTAAAAGTCTCTTGAAAAAGTCAGAAAATAATAATCATAATAATCTCTAGAACGGCTGTACGATGGGTATTTATAACCCCTCAAAGGAAACCCTAAAAACGAAGAAGGAAATTAACCCCGCGCGTCCAGCTGTTCGGACACCCAATTGGGGTGTCCGGACGGCAATAAGGTCCAAGACTGAAATTCTGCTTCTCTGCACACAGGTGTCCTGAAGGTGTCCGGACACCTCCTTCCTGCACTTACACCCTAAGCTATCCTTCGTGGTTTTCTTCGTCTTTAACGCTCCCAATTGAATTTATTGAGCCTTTACTACTAGAAAAAAGCTGATTACCAACTAACCATTACCAACCGAATATAATCGGTTGGTAAATACCAACCGATTACCAACACATTACCAACTGATGTAAAAATTGCTAAAATTTAGATAATTATCAACTCCTTACCGGCTGATCCAATTCGGTTGGTAAATATTTGGTTGGTAATCAGTTGGTAATCGATTGGTTTATTAGTGGGAAAATTTTTACCAACCGATTACCAACTGCTTACAACTGGTTGGTACATGTTTCAGTTGGTAATCAGTTGGTAATCTGACTGGAAGATTTTTCCCACCAAATTACCAACGGATTACCCACTGAATAGTGTAGTTGTTAGATGTTTCGGTTGGTCCTTCAGTTGGTAACTTGATGGTTAAATTATTACCAACCACATTACCAACCGCAATGTTCGGTTGGTCATGTAATCACCTGATGGGCAAATTGATACCAATCGCATTGCCAACTTGTAGGTTGGTTGGTAATTTATTAGTTGGTGTTTAGTTGGTATTCCGTTGGTAATTAGATAGCAATGCATCGAGAATATGTTTAGTAACCAAATTACCAACCGACGGTATCAGGTGTTAATTTATTTGGTTGGTTATCGGTTGGTAATGAAGTGTGAATATATTTACCAACTACATTAACCATGGCCTTTAGCGGTTGGTAATGTGGTCGGTAGGTAATCTGTTGGTAATCCATTGGTAATCAAGTGGAAAAAAAGTGTACTAACCAAAATACCAACTGGATTTTTCGGTTGGTAATCTATAGGTAATCAATTGAGAATCTATCAGGAATATATATACTCCTAATGATTTTATAAAATTTGTGAAATTTAAGATCCCGTTTGGCAGTACGCAAAAGTGTAAAAATTTACTAAAAGTTACAAGTTGAACGTTTAGTGAAACCTTAACTTTTATAACTTTTTTACTTTGTTACAGCAATTTGTTCAACTTAAAGTTTCATTAAACACACAAAAAGTTGCTAAAATTTGTTAAAATTTAACCAAACACTCAAAAGTTGTTAAAAATTATTAAATATTGCCAAAAATTTTACCAAATATTTAAAAGTTACAAAAAGTTGCTAAAAATTATAACTTGTTTCATCAAAAATATCAAAAATTACAATTAGCAACTTTTGACAAAAAATTACTAAAAAATGCTAAAAATTGTGCTACCAAACGCCGCCTATGTATAAAAAAATCTATATTACAATTTAACTCACTTATGATTGGACATTTATGTGTGTGTCAACCCGAGAGAGAGAGAGAGCAGAGTGAGAGCCAGGGGAGAGGGAGAGGGAGAGGGGGTGGGGCTGGGGGTGTAGGGGAGAGAGAGAGTGAGTGAGAGGGAGGGAGATGGGGGAGGGAGAGGGGGTGGGGCACAAAAATAATTTTTTTAGTTAAAATAATATTTTAATTTTAATTTTAAATTTTAAAATATAAAATTTAAATTTAAATAAAGATACAAAAATATAATTTAACTTATAAATAACTCAAATGTAAATTTATTTTTTAAATTTATATGAAAAATTATAAAAATAACTTATAAAAATAAAAATTACTAATAAAAAAAGTGTAAAATTTTATTATTTGTTACAAATATTATTATCAAGACACAAAAATAATTTTTTATTTAAAATAATATTTTAATTTTAAAATTTAAAATATAAAATTTAAATTTAAATAAAAATACAAAAATATAATTTAACTTACAAACAACTCAAATGTAAATTTATTTTTTAAATTTATATGAAAAATTATAAAAATAACTTATAAAAATAAAAATTACTAATCAAAAAGGTGGTTCACATCATTCTGGGGGTGGGGCTGGGGGTGTAGGGGAGAGAGAGAGAGAGAGAGAGAGTGAGAGAGAGAGGGAGAGGGGGTGGGGCACAAAAATAATTTTTTAGTTAAAATAATATTTTAATTTTAATTTTAAATTTTAAAATATAACATTTAAATTTAAATAAAGATACAAAAATATAATTTAACTTATAAATAACTCAAATATAAATTTGTTTTTTAAATTTATATGAAAAATTATAAAAATAACTTATAAAAATAAAAATTAATAATAAAAAAAGGTGTAAAATTTTATTATTTGTTACAAATATTATTATCAAGACACAAAAATAATTTTTTATTTAAAATAATATTTTAATTTTAATTTTAAATTTTAAAATATAAAATAAAGGCACAAAAATATAATTTTTTTAATTTAATATTTTCTAAAATGTGATATCTTTTGATTAATAATTTTTATTTTTACAGCGGTGGGGGGTTTCAAGGCATAGAAAATAATATTTTTTATTATTTTTATTTAAAGGCACAAAAATATAAAATAAAGGCACAAAAATATAATTTTTTTAAACTAATATTTAAAAAAAATAATAATACTAAACAATAGATGGATACCTAATAGACAAAGTTAATTAATTTTTTAATTATATTTTTAGATTTTAATACTCTTTAAAATTTTATTAAAATTAAACATTTAAATTAAAATTTCTATTTATGTTTATAAATTTTTATAAACTGACAATAGAAAAATATTTATTAAATTTGTTTATATATTTTTTTTAATTTTTAGTTTCTAATTTCTATTTTTTTATTTCATCTTCTAATTTCTATTGTTATTGTTACGCAATTTCTTTGTTACGATATTTAACTAATATTTTACAAGTCTAATATTAGTCAATGCAGTCGTCAAGCAAGATTTTAAATCCTGGATTGTTAACAGTAAAATTTTTAGTTTCTTATTTCAAGTAAAGAATTTTTTAATTTAAATCAATTTTTTAATTATATAAAACAATTTATTTATTATGTTTTTTCTTTTTTTTTTTTTTTAATGGAAAATCTCTCATCTGGTTGTGAGATTTGAGATTTGGGTGGGCTTTGATGTTCATCTGAATGGAAGGAACCTCTGGATGACACAGAAACCACCGTGTAGAAACCTTCCGTCACCGTGAAATCGTGGCAAACCACCTTCTCTCGCTATTTTATACGTGTTTTTTATCTCTAATCCAGCATAGCCGTCGTCAACAAACATCGCCAACGCCTCCGATCATCCGTCGCCGTTGTTTTCCCCTCCGCCGCGGCATCGTGGTTGTTAGATCTCACACAGAGGAGCTGATTTCGGGGCACACTTGTTGAACAAGGTGATTATCTCTATTACTCCTTTTTGTGTTTTTGTCTGGCACGATAAATTAAAAAAAAAAAAAACCCTTAAATTGGAACTCCTTATTTCAGCTCCAAAATCCCATTAATCCACAAAATCCCACCTCCAAAACTGGAATAGCGTTGTCCCTAAACCTATTCTCTGCGTTGCACAAATCCCTTGAATAGCACAGTCCATTGTTCTTGATTGAGGCCATTGATTGTTTTCACCACTATAGATTTGAAGGAATAATTAAAACAAACTGAGATTAACTCAGTTACCCGATCAGATTGCACTTGCAGAATGAGATTTGTTGAAAGAACTACGCATGTCATTTTAGGCCCAGTTGCCGAAGGTGACACTTGCCAGCAAAGGCCTCCTCCTTCTGCTCTGGTGATGGCTACCATTTTAGAGAGTTGTTTTAACCATGTGTGCAATATAGCCTGCAGCTTGTATCGGTTTTGAGATGATATTAAGGTCTGCTTGCTGTCATTGCTTGATTACACTTATTAAATGTCTCCATTTATATATATTTTTATTTATTCGAAAACTGGTTTGACACCAAATTACACTCTCATCAGTGTAAAGCATTTGAGAAGTTTCCGTCTGATATAACACTTTCCTGGCTATCTCCTGCCCGATGTTCTGGCAATGAAATGCTGAATTTCTCAACATGCACTTTGTGCAAATACAGTAAGCGTCTGTTTGGGAGTCCAATTTTTAGGAATTTTAGACTTTTTTTTTTGGTCAAAAGTTGAAAAATAAAATTTTTTGTGCATGTGGTAAAACAAGTAGTAATTTTTGTCAACTTTTAGCATATTTTAATAACTTTTGTATATTTGGTAAAATGTTTGATAACTTTTGACAACTTTTAATAACTTTTTGTGTATTTAGTGAAAATTTTAATAACTTTTGAGTTGAGTAAGTTACTATTACTAAGTATAAAAGTGACAAAACTTGGTATTTTATCAAATATTCAATTACTAAAAGTTGGTCCATTTTTCTAATTTTTGATCCAGGTACCCAAGGAGTATTCTGAATTTCTGCATATTTGTAATCCTAGATTATTCAAATAAATGTTATCACCTTCTATGATTTTAGGTTTTTTTTTTTTTTTTTTTTTTTTTTTGTCATAATATTTCACCAAATATTATCATTGCAGTGTCATAATATTGTGATACTAACATTCTTCCCCCAATCTAGATGCATGGCCATATGCAAAAACAAAGCTGTGAAGTCATTGTTACGGTAGTATTCGCTTTTTATTTTATTTTTTTACTTTTTTTTTTTAATTTAATTTGCTCAAAATTTTTTTTCAAATGTATTCCGTATTTTTCTATGAATCTAATTACTCAATTAAACGAGAATGAACCTTTATTAATTCTAAACTTTACCGAATGTGGAATGGAGTTCAAACTGGATAGCATTCTTAAGATTGGTTTAGTTCACTGCCATTTCTCTTTGTTCCTGCACATTAGAATTATCATTGTCCACTGCTGTTGTTAAGGCTTGAGTTCCGATGTGTAAGGAATGTACATACTTGAGGCTGCCACTGCTTTTGCTACTAATTGCTGATGAGCTCCAGCAAAAATTTCATTGAGAACCTTAGAAAAATAATGTGCAGTTTTTTTTTTTTATAGTGTGCAGTTTTTTCTTATAGTGTGCAGTTTTTTATAATGTACATTATTTTTTTTTTTTTATAATGTGCAGTTTTTGATAATGGTGTGTTAACTGTGCCCAAAAATAAAAGCTGCAGCCTACATCTTCTTGATGACTTTCAGCTCAAGGGTAAATGAAAAGACCTAAAGAACAGATATACCAAAAAGGATGAAAATAACATGAACTTAAGAATAAAAAAATTAATGTAAGTGTGGATGGTTGGCGGTGAGTAGGTTGGTTTTGAGGGGAGCAATGTTGGACTACCATGGCAGATCGTTACCAGAGAATATTTAATGGTAACTTGGAGAACTCAAAATTAGATTTCTTTAGGTTTGGATTAGACAAGTAAATAAAAAAAATAATAAACATTTTCTTATAAAATTAAAATACAACCAAAATAGCAGTTTTTTATAATGTGCAGTTTTTTTTTTTTTATAGTGTGCAGTTTTTTTTTTTTTTTTTTTTTTTTTTATAATGTGCAGTTTTTTTGTACTGCGCAATTTTTTAGATGGTTATATGTGTGGTTTTTCTGCAGTACTGCACAAATATGCATCTACATCCACATAAGAGGGAGCCCTAGTTCCTCATAGGTTCCTATAATTTATATAATGTGCAGTTTTTTATAATATGCAGTTTTATTTTTTTTAATAATGTGCAGTTTTTTTTTATAGTGTGCAGTTTTTTTTTTTTTTTAATAATGTGCAGTTTTTTTGTACTGCGCAATTTTTTAGATGGTTATAATGTGTGGTTTTTCTGCAGTACTGCACAATCATGTAGTTTTTTTAAGAGTTAAACAACTGTTAATTTTAAAAGAAAAAGTAACAAATTTAGTCAAAGTGAAGATCCTTCATTCGAGCCTAAATATAGAAGCCAGTTGCAAAGCAAAAGAACAAGCCAAACCATCTTTTAAACCACAAGAAATCGAAAGATCATTAAGAACCTTAGAAAAATAACCACAAGAAAAGGAACATATATGATTCACTTGAGACGATGTGGAGTAGTTTTTTGGGACTCAAGGACTTCTTTGACTTGTTGTGATTAACGCTTTATGGTTTCACTTGTTTATAGTATATCTTCATACTACTGTGATACATTTATTTTGGTGTCTATCAATGTTGGTAATAAGCTAGGGTTATTAGTATATCTATATGTCATCTCCTAGATTCATTGTTTGTCTTCCACCAAAGCCTTTTTTTTTTTTTGGTGGTATAGGTTCCTTCAATGAGGGTTGATCGAACATGGATGTACAATAGGCTCATGCCTGGTAAAAAAGGAATAACATTGGAGTTTCAACGTGGGCTTGATGAATTTGTTCAATTTGCAACTACGCAAGTAAATTTTACTAGTGAAGGGAAAATTAGGTGTCAGTGTTCGAAGTGCAAGAATCGAAAGTATTCTGATGTTGACAATGTAAAACTTCATTTGTATCGAAATGGATTCCTCCCAAATTACTATGAATGGCATGCCCATGGGGAACCATACATTTTTCCTTTAGATTATAGAAATAACGAAGAGGTTGGCACTGCAAGTGAAACAAACCCTTCAATAGGTAATTCATTTAGGGACGTGGTGTTTGATGCGATTGGATATGATAGGACATCAAATGAACCTGTCCGAATGGATGAGATGCCTAATGCAAGTGCACAGGGGTTCTATGACTTGCTAAATGCTGTAGATGAGCCTTTGTGGTCTGGGTGTGATGGTCTATCTCAATTGTCCACAGTTGCTCGGCTTTTGAATATCAAATCTGATTACAACTTACCTGAAGCCTATTATGATGCTATATGTCAACTCATTAAGGATGTTACACCTGAAGGGGATAAAATGCCCAAAAACTTTTTCGAGACAAAAAAACTTGTGTCTGGTTTGGGCTTCCATATGAACAAATAGAGTACTCTGTTAACGGGTGTATGCTTTTCAGGAAAGAATATGAGAGGTTGGCAGAATGCAAGTTTTGTAATCATCCCAGATGGAAGCCAAAAAAAGGGAGTACAAGAGTGTAGAAGAACGTACCGTATGCAAGAATGCACTACCTTCCATTAACACCAAGATTACAGTGCTTGTATGCGTCAACGGTAACAGCTAAGCATATAAGATGGCATGTAGAGCACGAACCCCTCTTTGGGAGCATGAGTCATCCTTCCGATGCAAAGGCTTGGAAATCTTTCAATCGCGCCCACCCCACATTCTCTGCTGAGTCTCGAAATGTAAGACTCGGACTCTCTACTGATGGTTTCACTCCATTTGGACAGTCTGGAAAGCAGTATTCTTGTTGGCATGTGATATTAACGCCGTATAATCTGCCACTTGGGATGTGTATAAAAACACCATACATGTTTCTTACTACTATAATACCTGGTCCCAAAAACCCTAAGCAGAAGTTAGATGTGTATTTGCAACCTTTGATAGACGAGTTGATACAGTTATAGGAAGTAGGAGTTCCTATATATGACATTTCATTGAGGCAAAATTTTCAAATGCGGGCTGCTCTGATGTGGACAATTAGTGACTTTCCAGCTTATGGCATGTTATCTGGATGGAGTACAGCAGGTAGATTATCGTGCCCATATTGCATGGAGAAGTCAAAAGCATTTAGGCTTCAACATTCTCGCAAGCAATGCTTCTTCGACTGTCATCGTCAATTCCTACCATCTGATCACCCTTTTCAAAAGAATAAGACCTCATTTAGGAAGAATCGAACTAAGAATTCACCGCCTGCACAAAGATTAAGCGGGAATTAAATTTGGGCCCGAGTGAAGGATTTGCCTACTATCTTTGAAAATGGTGGGGATGACATACCTTGAGGTGAAGGAGAATATCACAATTGGCGTAAGCAAAGTATATTTTGGAGTCTACCATATTGGATGACTAATCTCATTAGGCATAACCTTGACGTTATGCACATTATTAAAATTTTTTTTGACAACATCTTCAATACTATATTTGATGTGAAAGGGAAGACAAAAGACAATGACAATGTAAGGAGGGATTTACATGAAATTTGCCGTCGGAATGACTTGGAATTATGTGAGGGAGGTACCAAAAAACCAAGGGCTTGCTACTGTTTGGACAAAAATTCTCGAAAAATATTGTTAGAATGGATCAAATCTTTGAAATTTCCAGATGGTTATGTCTCAAATCTGTCAAGATGTGTGGACATGAGAGAATGTAAGTTGTTCGGCCTCAAGAGTCATGATTGTCATGTTTTCATGATTCAATTGATCCCCATTGCATTTCGTTATTTGCTTCCCGATAGTGTGTGGAAAGCATTGACAGAATTGAGTTTGTTCTTCAAAGAGCTGACTTCTAGAATGTTGCACGATGATCAAATACTTATATTAGAAGAAAACATTGCTGTCATCATATGCAAGTTAGAGAAAAATTTTCCCCTCAGCTTTTTTGATTCAATGGAGCACTTGCCAATTCATTTACCCTATGAAGCTCTAGTTGGAGGACCTGTACAATATAGGTGGATGTATCCATTTGAAAGGTTAGTCAAATATTTATAAATTGTAGAAATTATATGTGTATTTATTGTATGCTGATAATTCTCTATTCTTAGGCTCTTGTACAATTTGAAAAAGAAGGTGAAGAATAAGGCAAGAGTTGAGGCTTCAATATGTAATGCGTACATAGTTGAAGAAGTGTCAAGTTTTTGTGCCCATTACTTTGAACCTCATGTCCGAACAAAGAGTAGAAGAGTCGAGCGAAATGATGATGGTGGTTGTGAGGAGTCAAGCCCTTCAAGCATTTCAACGTTTAGTAATCCAGGACGTCCATCAGGTGTTTCAAAAACAAGATTCCTAACAGATAAGGAACACAATGCAGTGGCACTATATGTGTTGTTGAATACCGAAGAAGTCCAACCTTATGTAGAGTAAGTCATTCATTTGTTTAGTGATTTGAAATGAGTCATTTGGTTTTATAACTTACTCTTTGATATTTATTTAAAATCTAGATTGTTTAAGGCTGAAAAATGTCTTAACGTGACTACAATGTCAGAATCTGAGATTAAAGGAGCATTAGAAAGAGAGTTTGTTCAATGGTTTGAAAGATACGTAAGTATTATCAAGTGTCTTTACCTTAAAAATAAATTTTCTGTTTAACTCAATACTTAAAAATTGTCTGTGTATGTATGGTAATTAGGCACATGATCCAATCAACAATGTAGCAAATGAGGAAATAAAGCACATGGCTTGGGGACCAAAGAGAATTGTTCAAACTTACTCTCAATTTTTTGTTAATGGGTACAACTTTCACACTGTTGCCCATAGTAGAGGAAAAGCAACTACAAATAGTAGTGTATGCATAAAAGGTTCTAACGATGATGATGAGGACACGGTGAATTATTATGGTGTGCTCAAGGAAGTAGTGGAGTTAGAGTACCCAGGAATGCCAATGAAACGGGTTTATTTGTTCCATTGTGATTGGTATGATCCACGGCAAAATGTGGGAGTGAGAATCCATTCGAAGTACAAAATAGTTGATATTACTCACAAGAGATTATGGAGCAAATATGAGCCATTTGCACTTGCACATCAAGCCTCCCAAGTGTGTTTCTTGCCATACCCAAGTCAGAGAAGAGATACTGCGGATTGGTTACATGTTTGTCTAGTAGCTGCAAGATGGACTTTAGAAATGGCAATAGTAGATACTGCACTGCAAGAGGATAGAGTTCAAGCTTCAGATATTGATATTGTAGACGATCAGTTGGATAGTCTTAGAGATCATAGTGGTACTTTCGATAAAGTGGAGCCTACGATTAATGTTAATTTACAAGAGAATGAGATCGAGTTCTTGAGTAGTTCTAGTGAAGAAGACTTACAAGAACCTATTTATGAAATAGAAAATGAATTAAGTAGCGGTTACAACAGCGAGAGTGAGTAAACAAGGTTAGTTTGTTTTATAGTTTGAATTATAGCTAACCATCTCTTTGTAACATTTTGGTTGAATTTATTTTATGGGACCAATTAAATTATTCTCTAATATGTCTCTTTTAATTGAAATAATGTATTATTTTTGCTTTTGCTCTCCTGAGTGAGTGTCTTTTATTCAATCTACTTTGTTTTATAGTTTGAATTATACTTAGAATATCTTTTTGTAACATTAATGTTATATGCATAAATTTTGATTAAAGGAGCATCATCTAATTTTCTGTTTTTAATTGGAACAGTGTACTATTTATACTCTTGTTCTCATGAGTAATTGGTGTCTTGTCTTTAGTTATGGCACGTGGCAAGAAATTGGGTCATGCAGGATCTAATACTGGAAGAGGACGGGGCCGAACTGCATTGCCCTCAACCAACCGCGAAACAACATCTACTTAAGTCTCTGATTCTACACCCTTGCATTCGCTATCTACTCATAGCCCAAGTAATCAGGCCCAGCATACTTTAGGGCCCGAGAATAGCTTAGGTGTGGGCACTACTTCATCTCATTTTCCATGTACTCCTGATGATCAAGCCCAGCATACTCCTAATACTCACGCCCAATCTCAGTCTACTCCTCTTGATGTTCGTAATGAGTCCCAACCTACTCTTGATGATCAGTCTCAACCTACTCTAAGCCCCGAGGTTGTGCAGCCAACTTCTTCATCTTCAGCTCTTGATGTTTCATTTGAGGGCAAGATATATGTTTGGATCGAATGAGATGAGTAAGTGGATTCTTTTTAACTATTGATGTATAATAGTTATCTACTATTTCGCATGTCTACATTTTTTAACCCTAGTAATTTTCTTTTTCAATTCTGTCAGTAGCCATTTTGTTTAATAGTTTTTTTGGTAATTTTTATTTCATTGTAGAATTCTTTGCAATGCCAAGCCTAACAACAAACCGATGCGATCCATTCGACCAATTGTGCAAAGTATGTTTTTAGGACCATATCCTAGCTGGACTAAAGTCCCACCTACAGTTAGGGACATATGGTGTTGGAGGTGTTAATTGCTCTTGGATATGGTCTTGGGACATATATCTAAAACCAATTTACTTTACTTTTAGTTAATTTGTATAGGTTGCAAGCTGTCCAATTGATTCCACTTCACTTTCATTTAACAAAAAGTATGTGTAATTAGTTTTAATTTTAATTTTTGGATATATATTATGTACCGTTTATTAAATTCAACTAGTTCAATGTAATAGATATGATTGTTACTCTTTAAATCATGCAACTATTAGGTGATATTGGATGCAATTTGAATATTCTATATATATTCTACAATTTGCCTGATTGAATTTAAACAGTTTTGTTCATGGTCTTAAGAATGTTGATTCATTTATAATAATGTTGGTGAAAATTTTGTATTTACTTTTTGGTGTAGATTGTGATTGGATATGATCTTAGGGATGTTGAAGTTGATTAATTTTAGATGACATTGTTGAAAAATTATTATTCTTTTTTCATATACACGAGATTTAGTTTTATTGTCTTTATATTATTTATAAGATAAGTTGAAGAATATTAACTACATTTTACGTTTACTGCATGTTTCTTGTATCGTATTGTTGTGACAGCGCCAGTACCAGGAAGAATTGGCAAAGGAAATGGCGCAAATTGCTAGCCAAACACCTGAAGGGGAGCAGCCTCCACCAGTGAACAAGGTTAATGTTTGGTTGCGGATTGTGGGACCACCAAAGAAGGGAATGACAGTTTATGGCATGGGATCCCTCAGCTCTAGTTGCTTAGAGAAGTCCACTGCATATAGGTCATCCTCTTCTTCATCCTGTTCATCAGCACAGCCGTTAGACTATGTTCAGACAACAGAATTTCAGCAAAGTGTTGAGAAGTCTGTGCAAAAGGCTCTTAGTGTGTATCTTAGAGAGCTAAAAGAGACCAACGAACATCTTAAATCTGAAGTTGCATCCCTAACATAGTAGGTTAGGCAGCTCAAAGGATTGGATCCATCACAAGATGTGCCTTCTAATGATCCTTGATAACTTGGTTCAGAATTATGAACTTGTTTGTTTTAGACATTGCTGAACTTTCACTCTATGCTTTGTTTCAATTTGCAAGTTTGATGTGCTTTTTGGTGAATTAATGATGTCAACTAGATTTGAGTTTATGGGATTTTAATTGAATGGATGATTTTGTGTGTTTTGATTATATTATTTTGTAGAGTTGTTATGTTAAATACAGGCTGGTAATAGGTTGGTAATAAAGGTTTAATTACCAACTATTTTAACCAGTTGGTAAACTACCAACCGAATTCGGTTGGCAACTATAAGCATTAGCAACTAAAACTTTGATTGATGATTTTCCAACCGGTAAAATTACCAACCAATCACAATAGTTGGCAAAATTAACAACAGATAATTTAGCAACTAATAAAATGGCTGGTAAATTACCCACTAAAAATTTTAATATTGCAGACCAATAATAGCAGTTGGTAATTCCAAGTACGTTTCGGTTGGTATATTACCAACTAACATTTCGGTCGGTAAAATACCAACTAACAATATTTGTTGCTACAAAACAAATTTCGGTTGGTATATTATGAAATATCAATTTAATATTCAATAACAAATTACCAACCGAAAGTTAAACAATACCAACTAACAAATCGGTTGGCAATTAGCAACCGAAGAATATGAACTGTGTTCTGCACGAGTATGCTGCTATTGCTGTAAATGAAAATGGAGCTGAGGAATATGAACTGTTTGGACGCTTCGACAGCATTAGCTCTGGAGTGGTCAACACTAGCCTACCTACTTCACAATCAAGCCCAAGCCCAAGCTTGGCGAATGGTGCTGCAGCTTTATATCCAGTGGCAATTACACAAAGAAATGGTGGTGAAACATGGTTTGAAGTTGGACATTATAATAAGACTTATACACCAACAGCTAACGATATTGGCCATGTTCTTAAATTTGAATGTGTTGTTGTCGATGTAGAAATAAACCTACCTGTGGGACATGTAAGCACCTTTTTAATGTCCTGTGTCATTCCAGCTCCATCCCCTAGTCCACATCTTCTGATCTCTATTAGTGGAGTTGATGTCATGGGGCATTTGGATCCAGATAGTCATATTTCATCTATAGGAACTTTTACAGTGCTCTCATACAACATATTATCTGATGTGTATGCCACAAGTGAATTATACAGTTATTGCCCTTCTTGGGCGCTTTCGTGGCCATATTAGAGGCAGAATTTGTTGCGAGAAATTGTTGGTTATCGTGCTGACATTATTTGTCTTCAAGAGGTATGTAAATTCACTTGATAGTTATTGCTTGATAAATGGTTAATATGATTTAGTTTGTTGTAAGAAATTTTTTGAGTTTCAACTTGGGTTAAATGAAAGTTTTTTTACGATTTGGAAAGTGATACTGAGCGGAAATTCAGGGAAATTAAAAAAAAAAGTTATAGTACAGTGTACACCATATAGGCTGTTAGAGTCCTAGACATGGTTTAAGTCTTCAATATTGAATGAAACTTTTGACATTCTACATGTTGGTTTCTTGAAAATTAATGCCTTAATTAGAATTTTGACTAGATAACCATAGTAAATATCTTCAAATCCATCTTCTAGGATTAGCTTGCAACTGTCATATATTTGCTTATAGCTTGGACTATTAACAATTATTTGGCATTTGCTTGAAAATATTCCACATGAAAAACAATCAAAACAATTTTTACCACACAGTAATTGGTTTGCTTTTAGTTGTCTAGCCATGGCCTATGTCAAAATTTGTTGTTTTTAAGTTTTTCGAAAGCATCTCCTTTATTGGGGAATTCTTGATAGAAACATCATGAAATATATAGAAAATAGTTTCCAATAGATTTCAACAATGCTTTTTTGGGAAATGGTTATGGAGACTGTGAAAGAAAGTTTGTGGAAAAGGCTGATATTGCAAATATAGTAGTGTTTGGGTTGATTAGATGTCAAGAAAGATAAGGGCTTGCATGGATGAAGAATTTGGCATAGCATTCGTAGTTTACGTATTGTCCTCAAGACTGTTATGTTGATTGAGGTGGGTAGAAGTAATCAGATAAAATTTTTGAAGGATGCTTGGCTTTAGAGAATTAGCCTGAATGATACTTCTCTAGTTTGTTTGGATATGCAATTTATAAAGATGTGTCGGGAAAGGATTGTTATTCTGTGCATGGTGGCTTGGTATCTTGGAATTTTGGTCTCGAGGGAAATCACTAGCCTTGGGAGATTGATGTTCTTTTGAATTTAATGCTTATAATACATTGTCAAAAGCTTGGAGTAGAGGAGGATATTTTTAGATGGTTTGCTTCCTAATCTAGAATTTTCAAGGTGAAGTCATACAATGGGTTATAGTTGAGAGTGAGTAGGTGGATTTCCTTTGGAAGCAAAACAAATCATTTAGGCCTAGTGGGATAGTAAGATTTCAAAGAGAAGAAATAAGGCATGTAAAGTTGTCCTTTTTATATCACTTGGTCAATACAAGGACTGGGGAGAGAGGAATAGAAGATCCTTTCAAGGTCCTGAGTTTTGTACGTACAAATTGAAAAGCATTCTGTTGACTACCTTATATAGATAGATTTCTGGGTGTATAGTATATAAAGCTTCTTGTCATTTGTAGAGGATAAGAATATTTAAGTTTTTGGGGGGTCATTATCTTTTGTTCCATCTATTGTAAGTGCGTGGCCTCCCTTTGATGATATTTCTCTATCAATAAATTTTAGTGTTATATGCGTATGTATATATAAACTGATGTTATCTTTGTATCAAGGATGGTGAGTTTATTTATCTTGTCTTTGTTCTTTGTGAATGGTCAATGGAGTTATGGTTTTTACTTTTTAGCTTTATCTTGCTTTGGAATGCAAGGGGTGTTTCCTAAGCATGCCAAGTAGATTTTTAAGATATGATGGTGATGCAAAGGTATTTGCAAGAAGAAAGAATGGAGGCTTAGTCCATAATATTGAGGATGACCTGTTTGGATGAAAAGAAATAGATCATTTTGAGGTGTTGTAAAGTTTTTTTTTTTTTTTTTTTTTTTTGTGTCTACCTTGTATAGGTGTATACAAAAAGGAAAAGTATCACATTTACATTGTTTACCATATTCTATTGAGAACTTGGTGTTATAGTATTTACAATTGACCTTGGACTATTCATGTAATTGGATGGCATTCCTTGATGCCTTTATCTCTCTATGTAAAGGATAAAAATAAAAATAAAAACATTGCCATTGTCTTTTGTACAAGTTTTGACCAGTGTGACACAATCATTATTTTTTTTACAGATTTTTGGAGGTCTTCCGTTATTGGTACCATTTATCAATAGTGATTTTGTTAAGGGTCATTAAATATATGGTGATCCCATGTCAAAAGTTTGTTATTAATCTTATGTTGAGTTTTTCAGCCCTACTAACAGAGTCAGACCTTTTATTTCTTACTCCATTGGTAATGGATTGGGAACGTCCTTATGGTTCGATGCTTGGTTGCCTTAGGGGATCATCTACCAGGAACATACTGCTAGGGTGGTCTATTATTCTGGTTTACCTAAGGATGCTATAGTGAACTTTATTATTTGGTATAATAAGTGGAAATGGCCTTTGCTAAATCTCTTGAACTCGTTGAGTTGAAGAAAGAAATGGTGAATTCACCCTTTCCAAATGTTTCGATAGATGATAAATTGAGATAGAAGGGGAAATGTAGAGCTAATTTCTCTGTCAAAGAAGCTTGGGAGCTAATCCGAGACCATCACCTTATTGTCCATTGGGATGGACTGGTATGGTTCAAGTATCATATCCCTTAGCATGCCTTCATTCTTTGGCTAGCCATAGGGAGAAAATTGTAAACTCAAGATAGATTACTCTCTTATGGTTTAATTCAATGTAATAGTTGTATATTTTGTCAGAATTCCCTAGAAAACCTTGATCATCTTTTCTTTGGTTGTAATTTCTCGAAGAGAATTTGGTGGAGTGTTATGGGGAAATGTGGAGTTCAGGATAATTCTTCATTTCTTCTTATTGGGATGAGGTTTAGACTTTTATCTCTAATTCCTTTAAAGATGTATCTTTGGCCTCGCTTATTGGGAAACTTTGTTTTGGCGCCTCTATATACGTGCTCTGGAGAGAGAGAAATTTAAGATTGTATGAAAAAAAATTATGTGGATGTAGTAACTATTATTAAGCAGATCTAAAATGTAGTAAGACAGCGACTGATGAGTTGTGGTTCCTTGCCTCACTCTAAGCCTAATCAATCTGGTCCAAGTTTGGCGATTATGCCGACATTATTCAATGTTTTACTGGTACCCTTGATTACATATTTTTTTAGGTACACTTTGATAATTTTGTCCACATGATACTCTTAACAAATTTTACTTGTTAACAAATTTTTTTCTCATTCCTCTTCTATCGTTGTACTTCTTGAATGCCTGTTTCTTGAGGTTTATTAGAAATTATATGAGGCTTTAGTTGCTGGATTAGATTCATACCATAGATGGGAAAATGTGACCAACCTTTGGGTGATTAAATATGCGATTTCAGCTAACTCTTTAACTGTGGAGTCCTTCTTGGGGCTTTTGGATAAGGATAGCTTGAGGAAAGGCACAGTGCTTCCTTCTCTAGAGTGGTCTTCAGATCATAGAGCACTATTAGCTAAATTTCGTTGTAAGCCTAGAACAAGACATTGAAGCTATTGGGTAGGGAAATTTCTTTACTTCTATTCTATCCCAATGATATTTTATTTTATTATTTTCATATTGTGCATGTGATTTATTATCCAAAAACAAAAAATAACCTAAGTAATTATGTAAATTAACCATTTACATAATCTGCTTTGATTATGTGCATATTTTGATTATTTTTAATGATAAAAGGGGAAAATAGTGTAGGATGTGTACTGGCAAATGGTGTTGAGTTAACCTGGACATGAGAAAAGCTGACTTGTATGCCTAATAGCATACACTACTTAGAGCGCGGCTCTTGGCCTAGTGGCAAAGGCTCTCATTGGCCCGCTCACCACCTAGCTTCAAAACCCGGAGTCTTCCCCCTTCCCCTCTTAACTATCAAAAAAAAAAAAAAGCATACACTGCTTAATTTAATTGGATAAACCAAATTTAAATATCCTATGGAATCTTTACCTATCCAACAACAGCAAATGGTGCTGAATTAACCTGGACATAAGAGAGAACTTACAAACATATTAATGTATGTGGCTGAATTTACTTAGATAAGCCAAATTTAAAACCTTGTATGGGATCTCTGCTTATCCAACTCCTCAACTCAATAATGCCAAAACCAGTTGGATAAGTCCAAAACTAGTTGGGGTCGACTAAATGAACTACATGGTTGTTATGGTGTTTGACTATATTTTGAATTTTATTTGAAACTCATGAGCGTGTCTCAATTGTAATCTTTGTTTTTCTCATTATGTTTGTGGAATAATACAATTTTGTTACCTCTTTAAATAAACTTGACTACATGGGGGTTGTATTGAATTCATTGTGTAAAGCTATTAATTAGGACCGGATGTTTGAACTGCCAAAGACTAGGACTTATGTGCATGCAAGCACATCTTTGTGTATATTCTTTTGTATGTACTTCTGAAAATATGAGCAGAAAATTATTTTTAGTTAAAAAGAAACTTCTAGAGGAGCTTTGCCTTACCACTTTCTTTTCTTTTTCTAAGGATACTTAAGTAACTTTTCACAGAAAAAGATGGATTTTTTTCTTCACTGTAAAACACAGTTTACATAAATAGTTAATTTCAAATATTTTTTCATCCATGTATGTGCATTCTAAAACCAATTGGTTATGAGGGGTGTGTGAGTTTTACTAGATACGATTTCTCAAAGTTGTCTAATCATTGCTAAGAGTTCGGTTTATATGACAGGTAATAACATATTCTACTTTTATAAATTTTGAGTGTCAACTTATTGGAATCTATGTAATTTATAGCTCGTCATGTCAATTTAGGTGAATGGTATGTTGTATAGTGCCATTTACCTTTGATATCCTCCAACTTTTGTTGACCTAGAAACGTATTTAAATCTCAATATTCTTGAATTGATGCATTAATGTTTGTTGAAGGTGAAATGGGTAAAATGATGATTTTTAGCTCAATCAATCTTCACATTGTTTTAGCTCTTGACCAAAATATTCAGGTTGATATCTTGATAAGTCATGTAACAAATAATCAGCATCATATGTATTCATTTGCGAAGATAGTTGTTTTCTTTTATATATCATGTGCTTGCAACACTAGTCTATTATTTTTTTGGTATTATTTGTAGGAAGATCCATAATTAGATGTTGCAGTTTACCTGTTCCAATCTAGTGTGTGATATCTTATTTTAGTCATATCTCTGTTTTTATTTTTCTTTCTCCTTCCTCGTATGGTTGTTTTCCCCTCTTTGTTTTGTTTCTCTTCCTTTTTATTACTATGGGAGTGTAAATGTCTAACTGTAAGCTCATAAATTAGAATAATATGTTGGTAGATTTATCATATTCTTTTTACTTCTTTTGCTTGAATTCACTAGTTTTCTCGTTCGTTTGTATTTTACCTCCCAATCTCCATATTTTTTAGAAGTTCTTTGAGATGTTTTAATACATGTGTTAATTAACTTCATATCGTGCAACTTCATGAATTTTGATATGGTCCTAATTGCCTTTTAGTATATCCGAGGGTCCTGATTCGGTTGCCTTTTTTTCCTTGCCTTATCTAGAATGCTAAACTTTATTGAGTGTAAATCTGATCATTAAACTCTAAGACACTTTCAATGCCTCTAGCTACTACCATCATCATGAATGCTCAATATGCATAGATTACCATTGAATTTGGAGCAATTTTTCTATATAAGTTTTTTGAAGTTGTCTTCTAAAGTATGTTTTAGTATGCAACTAAAATGTTTTATCTATTTCTTTTTTGTCCTAAAGAAGCTATACTTCAAATGATAATTGGATATACTATGTCTTGGCAGTTTTATTTGGTTTTGCTCTTACTAGTCCGGTGTTGCCCTTTCATACAGATCATGAGGAAAAATCTATTAAAATATGTGTGTGTGAGGGAATTTGCTCTAGAAGCAGAAATCCACGATCAGAGTCTGTCCTTCACTTTACCAAACGTAATTTGAAGGTAAGTAGGCAACGATTCACTCTAATATTTTTACCTAAGCAAACATAATATTGGCAATAACATAATTGGGAGTTGGAAATGAAATGTAGGAGATGGGCATTATTAGGTATAAATGTTGAAATGAAATCTTACCTGCCAAAAATCCCATTGAATTGTATCCAACTCCATGCCAGCTGAAATCTCTCTCTCTCTCTCTCTCTCTCTCTCTCTCTCTTTTTGCTTTTTTTTTTTTTTTTTGTTAATTAGAATGCCAGCTAGAATCATGGGTTACTAAGTTTTCAAGTTTTTCTTTTCTATTTCATTTTCTCCCCCCATTAGTAATTCATGAAAAATGGGATAAGAAGGTGACAAACCCTCCAAACAAAAGCAACCAGCCAATACATGTTTGTGGATAGTGGAATGTGAATAGGGCTTTTAGAATGGTGTGAAAAACAATGTTACGCTTAGGGGTTGTTCTTAAACTTTTGGATCAAATAAAAAATGGATAAAATGGTTTCAATGCATGAAAGGAGTTTTTGGCATCTTTTTTGACATTTATGGCATGTAGCTTATTGTTGTCTATGTATGGCTAACGGAAAAAAAAAAAAAGGAAACCTTCTTATAATTTCTTAAAAATTATTGGTGGTGGTGTGTATATCTCTGAAGTTGATTATTGATCTAACCTATACATTATTTAATGTAGAAAGCGTGACAAATGGAGCGAACTTGCAGTGGACGAAAATTGGCAATCCATTTTGTCTTTATTGGTCATTAGAGTTGTATGTTTTTTCTTTTAAAAGGATCAAGTTGTTCAAATGGTCATTGCTAAAATTTTCTGGCGAAATTGGAAAAGCGATTAGAGTCTTAGAAAGTGATTCCTTGTATGCCAAAAAGTGTGTTTTTCTTTCTTTTTTCTTAAAATTTTTTTAATAATATAGAAGACAACTAAATAACTTTGAAGAGTTTAAAGCGAATTAGTGCTATCTAATATGAATATTGGCACATCAGTAAAATTGCTCATTTTGCAAGTTGGAGGTTGCGAGATTGATACTCTGAAACTCTCTCTAGTTATTGAGGTTAAGACTAGTAGATTGCCCCTGTCCAGATCTTGCATAAGAAGGAGCTTCATGCGCTATGCTGCCCTTTTTATACATTTTCAAGCTATCTTGAAAACAATAAGTTTTCATCGCTTGTTGGGCTGGCATCTTTTTTATCATCAGGAAGGTATGTCTCCATCTCTCTTAATATGTATGTTTTTTTTTTATATATATAAGAATCATATGTCTCCTTCTCTCACTTTTGGTTCCAGTTTCTCTCAACTTTGCTCATATATTTGGTAAGTCTAATGGCTTAGAGTTGGGTGTCATGTTCACTTATTAGTGCAACAATAAATTAGTAATTCAACTTCAAGTTGATTTCTTTGGGAGGAAACACTCTTCAAATGGGCTAATTCTACATTTCTCCTTTATATTAGAATACAAGAACAAAATAGCTTAGGGGGATAAGATATTTTTCTATGTGGTCAATCTATTAAACGTTTGCCATGATAGAACGAAGCTCCATAACGTCATAAGTTGACACAACATTTGCTAATGTGATCTGCTGATTAACTTTTCTTAATTATATTGAACATGAAAGATAAGCCATGTGCAAATGACATGAAAAAAAAGTTCTTATAGATTTGAAATTCCAAGTTGCAAAGTTTGGTGCAACTATTGCGTCTCATTTAAAGATTCAACAATATCAGTATCTAATTTTTGAATTCCAAGCAATCTTTAACTGAATTGCTTCCAACTTGGTGAGCATGATATGATTGTTTACTCAATAGTTGGACATATGCAATCATAATATTCTAACTTCTTCAGAAGATGTAGGGGGTTCATATATCTTTGTTCAAATAGTGAAGCAGTGCTAGCACATAAATAGAACATCATTTGGCATATCCAATGTTGTGGATATTGCATCACAAATTACAAGATTGTTTATTTATAATGCTTAATATGTCTTTATTTTTATGTTCTATTTTATTTTTAGTAATTTATATTATTGTTTAACAATTTGCTGGCTTAGGGTTGGTTGGGCTGTGTGGTACTTTTAGGGGTTGAATAGTTATCGAGACATAGTGTGAGATCTAGAAGAGTAATTTCGTAACAACTTTGAATTTTTTATTGTTTTAATTCCAAATAATAATAATAATAACAAAAAAATAAAGTTTAAAAAAAGGAGGGGTAAAGGATATCTGGGGCTTCAAACCAATTAGTTAGATTAGACGTTTGTATAAATTGATTGTTAATAGTGTTAGCATTGAGATTCGAAAGTTGTTAGGTGAAATTGTTTAAGATACATAAATTGCCTTTGGGAGAGTTGTTAATTATTGAATGCATTTTTAGTGACAGGTGAGGTAGTGATTCAAGATTGAGAAGTTATGAACTTGGGGTGATTTGTAATTTGATATTGAAAAGTATAATGATCATATCAGTTAGGGTTGCTTAATTTATCCCTTGGAGAGGATTTTGTTTGTATCGAAAGGGGTGATGGATTTTCTGGTGTATTTTCACTGTGAAATTCTCAGTTGTTGTTAATAGTTTTTTACTTAGATTTTTCAACTCTTCTAGGAAATTGAGATGAGGGAATCCTCTCTAATCACTTCTAGTTATTTTATTCATGGAAATGTTTAGTAGATTAGTTAATAAGTAGTTTAGGGCTTAGTAATTAATCTTATACCGTATTAGCGGGTGCATATTGTACCAAATAAAAAAGGGTAATTTTTTGTTTCCGTTCTATATGAGTATTTGTATCAAGCAGTATTGGTCAATGTCAGTCCCAACCGCAATCTTGGCCAGCCCAATCCGTGTGATCTTATGCCGCCCCCACCACCTTTCTACACCAGCTTCCCGATCCAAGAAGAAAGCCTATAATTTTTAAATTTTTGGTGTAGCCACTCAGTCTATTTGTTTCTCAAGAATGGCTGAAGTTCCACATTTGTTTGCTTTGTGCATGGATGTGATTAAGAAAAAAATTCTTTGCAGTAATATGCTAATACTATATGACTATCTCTCTCTCACTCTCTCTTTACGCAACACAACACTAGCGGATGGTGCCATGTGCAATGGGCTTATATTATTATTTTTCATTTTATTTATTTTTTATTTAAATATGGTTGCAAGAGATGACCTTCCTGTGGTTTTGTTTGGTAACTTGTTGACCTACTTACTATAATAACCTGAAATTTTTTTTTATTTATTTGCTTAAGTGTGGTGGTGACATTTATTATAATAAAAATCTAGAAAATTGAGAATTTGAAAATTTTTGGAATGATAAAATTAGTTAGAAAGATTTTCGAATTTAATTCCACCCTATGTGAGAGTTTAATGTAGAATTTCTAAACTTTTATCCAAACAATTCTTAGCCCAAATTACCTATTTGGTTTAACCCAAGCCCATTAACCCATGGGTTAACCATTTTCTTTGACTCACCTCAACTCACTTCAACTCTATCACTCACTGAGTTGACCCATGAATAGTAGCTCTAATCATTTCCCGACAACTTCATTTTCCATCTTCCATACATCTTTCACACTCTCTCAAATTATTTAACTAATTAGTCAAAAAGAATACCCTACATTGATGACTTTAAAGCATCTTTTTAATTATTTAGCAAACATGATTTAAACACTTAAAGCATCTTTCAAATAATTTTGTTTAAATTGTCAAAAAGCTAGCATGATTCCCGGATCATGCCACCCATCTCCATCCATCCTCCAACACCTTTCTTAAATTATGTGGTTAGATAGTCAAAAAGTAAGCATGATTCTTGGATTATGCTACCTATTGTTTATGCATGATCTTACCTAAGTTGATTTGAAGCATGGGAAGTGGAGATTATTTTCTCCACCGATAGTTTCTCTACACTCCCATGACTTCCTATAAATTGTGTACCTTCAAAGAGAAGAAAATAAGAAAAAACATATATATATCATTATTTAGTGTGGTTGGAGATTTGGTGTTGCTTGGAGGAAGAAGAAAGGCTTAGAACTTTCCAATTGGGTGGTGTTCAAAGCTCAACTTATTTTTCCTTCTCGGAATTGGTTATCAATATCTTTATTGAGGTAGAATGACGAACCTCCTAAAATGTATTTAATACCTTTTCTGAGTTTGAATTATGAAACTTGATTGTGATAAAATTAAATACCCGCATATTAGGGGTATGGAAGCCAAACTTTTGACTGATGTAGTTCAGTATGCTGATAGCTCTCTGTTTGTAACTTCTAATATATGCTTCTGACCCCTAAAACGGTGGAATTAGGCTTTGACTAAAACATAAAAGTTGTAGCCCTTTAAGTTTTCTTTCCAACCCAAAAAGAATTGCATCAATCCGATTTGTGAGTCAAAAGTTATGCCCAAAATACTGAGCACGTGTAAAACTGAATCTTCTGAACAAACTGAATTCAAGGCTGTTTTTGTACCTTTAGACCTTAGAATTTTAAAAAGTGTAAAACATGAAAGTTGTAGGTCTTGAAGTCTAGTTTCTACAGATATAAAGTTTATAGATATTGGAGTTCTACTCTATTTCATATGAATTTTCTTTTAAGCTGCTATTTTTGCTTAGCCTTTAATTGATGCTTGTTTGGATTTTTTTTTGAATATTATGTTTAAAGATTTATTTAAATTTCTAATTATCTTCTGTTAGTTATTGTCATGTTAATAATTTCTATTGATATGAAATTATTTTAAACTGGATATTATGTTTTATTTGACACTCTAATATTTATGATAATTGACTTAGATAATCAGTTTCATCATAGATAGTTGGATGACTTATTCAAACTAAAATGCTAAGTATTTGATAAAATGTCCAAAAGAAACAATGGACTTGTTCTTTTCTCATTTGATTTTCCATAATTGAAATTGATTGATTCTTTTAGGCATTATTTTGTCAACCTAGCAAGTTATATAACTATATTTTTATGATTAGTGAATTTAATGAAACTTATTTAATACCTTCCTAAATATTAGAATAATTCTGTGGACATTTGTGGATATCTTGAAGCCGAAAACCTATGATAAGGGTTTGGTTATAAATAAGATGATGAGTGGAAATTTATTCAAATTATTTTGAATAATATTATTCTCCTACCAAATCAAAATGTTAGAACCTATTAGCTTTGTAATCTCACTTTGACTTAATTATTCAAGTGATGTACTATACTTATCAAATTTTTTCTAAAATTAAATATAAGTCCAAAGAGTTATTTATTATCTTTATATTCCATAAAATAATAAAATAAAAAGGTAAAAGAGGCAAAAACCGAGATCGCAGCCAATGAGGTTCGAACTCGCGACTTTAAATCGTAATTAGGGTCGCCCGCCCACTAAGCTGCCAACCTCGGCTTAATTAATATACCATTAGAAATAATTTTATTCTTATCAAGACTAGTACGGCCAACTTGTCAAAGAATTAACTAAAATACTAATTCAAATTTTAAATTATTTTTCTACTTGCTACTTGTTAATTTATATGTAGTACCTACTTTTGTGATAATGATATTGGTGACTATGTTAAATCCTTGATTTATTGAGAATTATTATTAAAATTATGAATTTAGATAAAGTACTTAAAAATATACTGCATGTGACTGAATAATTTCACTTTTGATTCATCGCCCGGGAACATTACCGGTTGTTATTAAAAATGTTTTATTTCCATACAAGGTACCCTTGAGAATGTAAAAAGGTGAGAAGAAATTAAGGCACTCGGTGCTAAAGTTATTTTTGGCAATGGGGTGATGGGTGGGTAGAAATGGCCTTTTAGATGAAGATGGGAACATATGCATTTTATTTGGGAGATGCTCCCTTCTGACTTGGCCAGTCAGGTAGCCGGTCGCGATGGCTAGGTTTTTTGTGGGTGACACCGTCGAAATGCATTGAATGCTAAGCCTGTAAAGTCACTGGTTCCCAAGGCTAGGGGTAGAGGAGGATAGGAGTATGATTATCTTAGGAAGATTTAGATTAAACTCAACCTCTCTTGTTTATGTATGAATGATGTGTTAGAATTATTTAATTATATTTAGTTTCTCTTGATGAATATTTTATAAAAAAATATATATATGAAATCTGTATCACTACGGGGTTTGATCCCGAGACTTTGAAGATCTGAATTTGAGATCCCTACCATTGTGACACATATTTCATTGTGGTACGCACGTCAACATTTAACTATTACTACATGTAAGTAAAATAGTAGTTACGATGACGGTTTCATCGAACCATTGTAAGTATAATTTACATTATTCAGTTGGGATCTATTGAATTAATTGTTGCATAAACAGTATGACACCTAATCACATTCACTGTAGTGGGTTACCTAATACAGTGTAGTATTACAACCACTACATATAGGCACCTAAGAGATTCTAATTACTAGGCTTTAGTAGCTCACCCCTTGTGGGAATATTTTTTTCAGGATACTAAGTACAGAGATATTGAAGATGAGCTGGAAAGAGATTAATTTCTCTTAAATATTCCATCAGAAGAGTTATCTATTTTTTTTCTTTCCTACAGAGAGCCGGAAGACTTTATTTATTATTGTGGTCTGTAATAATAATTATTGAATGATTGTAATCATTAAGTTTAGATCTAGTTACTTTAATTGATATGTAATGTTAATCGCATAGTTGGGACACTTAGATGGCTCTGTAATATTATTCTCCATATTTTTTTTTGTACTCTGTAGTTGAATCCCATCAAATGATTCAGTCTAATATTGGTTGGGATAAACTAGGGATTTTGAAAAGCTTAAATTTTTATTGCAAGTCAAAGTTTGGAGGAAAATTTTGGGTGTGACGGCGTGTTGCTGTCATCTTATTTTTATACCTAACAAATAAATCCCAAGTCACCCCCCGAGCATTCGGTTATGAAAATGCAGGGCGTGACACTTACTTCATCGGGCCCACAAAAATTATAAGAACAAATGTGAGTTCAACAATTGCGCTTCTATTTATTTATGTATATGCATCTCCTCTTAATTACTGTACATATAAAAAGAAAGAGGGTTATCATTTTTTACGAAGATATAAAGTCAATTCGGAGATCATGAGTGTTCGAAACTTTGCAAAGTCTCTCCCCTAAGGCCACCCACATAGGCTTTGCTTGTACTTGCTTGGATCATAGATCTTGTGGGGTTAAGATTTACTCTCTTGGTGGATCCAATGTGGTCCTGCTCGGGGAGATTCCATGTCATAAAAAAATATTTAAATAAATAAATAAAAACAACAACAAAACAAGAAGTCCATTCATCTCTACATCTATGGTTCCTTGTGAAAATCATTATTTGATTTTTAGCTTTGTATTTTTTTTGGTATTTTGAGAGGAGTTTTAAATTTGTTAGAATATATGTAATTTGGTTTGTGTAGGTGTTATGACTTTGTACTATTGAGGGTTATTTACTAAAGTTTTTTGGTTTATAATTTATTTATTTATTTATTTTTAGAACCATAGAATTCATAGTCTTTGTAAAAAGCTAGCTTTGTTGAACCACTAATACATTCACTAAATTTGCTATATGCAAAATTAAAAAGGGTCTAGAACTGAAGTAGATTATTATTTATGAATTTATCACGTAGATTATAATTAGAATTAGAACCTTGAAGTTGCTTGGTAGTGCTAAGGCATCTGAGGTTATTTAAAAGAGGAATATGTTTATGTAACTCTAGTTTGACTTTGAGAAACGTAAAATTGGTATGAAATTTAAGAGCTCATTTGGTAACCATTTTGTTTATAGTTTTCTATTTTTTTTTCATTTTTTTTTTCGAAAACTAAACATGAAAATTGGTTTGACAATTTTGTTTTCACTTTTCATTTTTCAAAAAAATGAAAACTATTTTGGAAATTTTTAAAAATTATGAAAATATAGAAAAAGTGTTTTCTCATATTATCATTTTCTTACGCAAACATTACCAATAACAATTACCAACCACCACTGTTCGCTAGTCGCCACTAACTTTCAGCCATCACCTCCCATCGCCACCACTATCTCTACCTATCTCCGGCCACTGCTAAATATATTATTATTTAGCATAAAAATATTTAATTAATATATAAAAACATATTAATATATTAAATTAATAATATATTATTTTTATTAATATAAAAATATATTAAATATAATTTAATTAGTAATTAATTTTATCAATAATTAATTTAATATATCAAATTATATATTAAACATATTAATTAACTAAATCATGTTAATTATACTTGGATTTAATTAGTTAAATTAATATAAAAATATTTTATTAAATTATTTTTAATAAATAATATAATAAATTATATTTAATATATTTTATTTTTATTGAATTAAATTATTTTTTTATAAAAATAATTAAAATAAGTAAATAATTAGAAAATAATTTTAATAAAAAATATAATTAAATTATATTAAATATATTTTTAATTTTATCGAATTAAATTACTTTGAAAAAATAATATTATTAAAATAATTAAATTTAATTAATCAAATTAATTTAATTAACTAAAAATTTATTAATACATTAAATTAATATATTAATTAATAATTAATTTTATCAATAATTAATTTAATGCATTAAATTATATATTAAATATATTAGTAATTAAATTAAATTAATTATAATCGGATTATAGAAAATATAATTAAATTATATTAAATATTTTTATTTTCAATGAATTAAATTATTTTTAAGAAATAATATTATTCAAATAATTAAAATTTAATTAATCAAATTAATTTAGTTAACTAAAAATATATTAATATATTAAATTAATATATTAATTAATAATTAATTTTATCAGTAATTAACTTAATGTATTAAACTATATATTAAATATATCAATAATTAAATTATATTAATTATAATTGGATTATAAAAATATAATTAAATTATATTAAATATATTTTTATTTTTATCGAATTAAATTATTTTTAAAAATAATATTATGAAAATAATTAAATTTAATTAATCAAATTAATTTGATTAACTAAAAATATATTAATATATTAATTAATAATTAATTTTCTTAGTAATTAATTTATTGTATTAAATTATATATTAAATATATTAATAATTAAATTATATTAATTATAATTGGATTAATTAGTTAAGTTAATATAACAATATCTTATTTAATTATTTTAATAAATAATATAATAAATTATATGTAATATATTTTTTTTATTAAATTATATAATTAAATTATATTGTTAAATTATTTTGAAATAGAATGTGGTTAAAATAATTCAATTTTTAACGATATTTTATTAAATTATTTTTTAAAAATAATTATAATAAATTATGTTTAATATATTTTATTTTTATTGGATTACATTATTTTTAATAATAAGTACAATAAAAATAATTAAATTTATTGGATTTAATTAATTAAGAATTATAACTATCAACTAACAATTATCGTTATCAAATATATTTTCAGGTTTTTATTTTTTTTACTATGAAAATAAAAACTAAAAATTAAAATTAAACACAAAATTGAATATAAAACTAAAAAAAAAAACTGAAATCCATATTACAAGGGGCTCATTGTTTGGATGTGACATGTGTGTGTGTGGCAACATTTGGGGAGGGTGGGTTTGCTGGAGAGAGAGAGAGAGAGAAAGAGGGGGGGCGAGAGGGTGGGTTTGCTAAGAGAGAGAGGGAGGGAGAGAGAGAGAGAGAGAGAGAAAAGGGAGTTGGGATTGAGAGGAAGAGAGAGAGGGGGGAGTGGCGCAGAGAACGAGAGAGAGAGTGAGGGGGTTGGGAGAGTTGTTTTTTTTAAAGATAAAGTTCAATTTTTTTTAATAAAACTAATTAATTTATTATATAATAATTAATAATTAAATTTAAATACATATATTTATATATTTTTTTACATTATTTGTGTCATATATATAATAAAGAAATTAAAGCATCTAAATTTGATATATTTTTAACTGTTAAATTTATTTAATTACCAGGATTATTTTTTATATTTACTTTAATTATTTTTTAGTCACTTTACATAAAAATATTTTTTTATTTTTTCATATTTTATTAAATGTCTAAAAAAATAATATTTAAAATTTAATTTTAATGTACTCAAATTAAAAATAATATTCTTTAAAATTTTAATTTTAAATATCTATATTACAATTCAGGTAAGGTTTGATTGGATAGATATATACGTGTCAAACGGGAGATGCGCGGGGCTGGCAAGAGAGAGAGGGGGGAGAGTCGGGGGTGACTAGAGAGGAAGTGTAGGGGGTTTGGGGGCGTGTCGGAGGGGGGAGAGAGAGAGAAAGGGGTTGGGGGAGTGATGGGACGAGAGAGAGAGAGAGAGAGAGAGAGAGAGAGAGAGGGGCGAGATGGGGGTGAGAGAGAAGAGAGAGGGGGTTGGGGAGAGATGATGTGTGAGAGAGAGAGAGAGGAGGGTTGGGTTTGTTGGGGGTGGGGAAGTTTTTTTTTTAATTGAAAAAATATTTTTTTGTAATTTTTTTTCTTTTATAAGTAAATTGAGTTTTTTATTTGAATGGGAAGTAAATAAATAATTAATAATTAATTTTAAGTATATATACTTTTACACTATTAATTTTAACAAATTTAAATTTGGTATATTTTTAGGAGTTAGGATTAATTTTTTTCTCTCTACTTTAGTTATCTTTTCTGTATAAAAATAATTAATAATTAATTTTTTAAATATTAGTCAAACTTTTTAAAAAATTAGTCAATATATGTCAGCTTTTGATGTACTTAAATTAAAAATTATTAGTAATTATTACTTTACTAAATAATTTAAATTTAGTATATTTTTAACCGTTGAATTTGAAATGTTTTTATAAATGTTTTAAATAAAAATACAATACTTTTATTTGAAATGTTTTTATAAATGTTTTTAATGGTCATAATTTTTTTCCTCTCTTATTTTTTATAAATGTTTTAAGCTAAATTTTTTATTTGAAATAAATATAATAAATAAATAAAAATAATTAATTTACTATATAATAATTAATAACAATTAATAATAATTAATTTACATATCTATAAAAATAATTAATTTACATATCTATAAAACTAATTAAATGTATACTTTTACACTAATTAATAAGCATTTTAAATTGACACGTGACGAAATTTTAGTTAAAAATTTTTAAAATTTTGTGAAACTTTTTGGTACAAATATCAGTTAGACTTTTTAAAAAATCTATCAAAATTTGTTGAATTTTGATGTACTTAAAGAAAAAATTATTAATAATTACTATTTAACTATATAAATAATTAATAAATAATTTTAAATACATACATCTATTTAAGTTATTTGTAAGCCAAATTATATTTTTGTACCTTTAGGCACAGGTATTCTATTTTACAAATTCACTCAATTTTTTGGTGGGATAGATGTAACATTTGTGTGTATGGCAATCGCTAGAGGAGAGAGGGAGTGAGAGTGAGAGGGGGCGGCTGGGAGAGAGAGAGAGTGGGGGGGAAGGGTTAGGCATTGAGAGAGGCTGCTGACTTTTTTTTTTTGTCTTTCTCAAGATTGTGTGTGGCAGTCGCTGGGAGAGAGAAGGAGTGAGAGAGAAAGGGGGCAGTTGGGGGAGAGAGGGATAGTGGGGGGAAGGATTGGGCAGTGAGAAAGGCTGCTGGTATTCTTTTTCTTTTTTTGATCTTTCTTGAGACAAAAATGGGTACAGTGAGAGAGAGGTGGTCTGGCTTTATTAAAAAAGTTAAAGGAAAATAGTTAAAATTTTATTAAAAAAGTAAAAAAAATAAGACTATTTTTTTGATAATTTTTAATTAATTTTTATCCATCAAACAGAAATAAATAAGTAAGAATATTTTTTTGATAAGTAAAATAAGAATAATTAATTTTAAATATTTTCACTTTTATACTATTTGTGTTATCTTTCTACAGTAATGAAAAAAAAATTCAAGGCGAGTGTGTGGTTGGAAAAAAAACAATAATAGCACAAAAATTTTAATAAAAAATAATGTGTTTAAATTTAAAAAATTTAGTAAATATTGATAATTTTGATAATCAAACATCCAAAATCTCTTTGAATTTTATAAATAACAGTTTACTATATTTATTTATTTATTTTTTCATCATATATTTTATACTCAACTTTCAATCATAGTCAAATATTTTAAAAAACATATAATAATGATTTGAATTAAAATAACGTAAAACTATAAAAAATATATATATTTAAGTCCTCATCACTAATTAAATAGCAACACAGAATGAACTTCACTAACAGCATACCAACGCCATTAGAAAACTGATTTTTTTTATTTAAAATACATACAAGTTAAAATAATTAATTTATTATATAATAATTAATTTTAAAGAATTTAAATTTGTTATATTTTTAACTGTTAAATTTATTTATTAGTCAGAATTATTTTTTCCTCTCCACTTTAGTTGTTTTTCGGTCACTTTACATAAAAAATATACTTTTATTTTTCTCTTTATTTTAAATTTTTTATATGAATAAATATTAAACAAAGTTAACTAAGTTTTAAAAAATAATATTTAAAATTTAATTTTAATGTACTTAAATTAAAAATTAAAAATAATATTCATTTGATTTATTTTGTTGATTTGATAGTTGTGTACGTGGTGTGGGGAGAGACAGATACTGAGTGGAATGGTATTTTTTTCCGAGACAAGAAGGGGGTGCCATGTAAAAAACGTTGATACTCTTTTTTATTTATTTAATAATTAAAATTATTTATTTTTATTTTTTTCATTTTAAATTGTATCTAAATTATATTTATAATTTTTTATATAAATTTATTTTAATTATAAATTTAAATTTAAATTATTTACCAGTCAAATTATAGTTTCGTACTATTGACACGGGCAATTCCTAGTTCTGATAAAAACCGGCCTAGAAAACTAGTTTTTTTTTGGGTAAAATTAACACGAAATCCAAATGAAAATAACGATAATAATTTCAAAAATCCCCTCACAAGACTCCATTTGATTCGTTGCTTACTGCCATTATGTTTCAACGGCTATATATCGGTGGTCGATCATGTTCATTACGCCCAACACGAGCACCAGTTCCAACGGATAACTCTCTCTCTCTCTCTCTCTCTCTCTCTCTCTCTCTGTCCAAAGAGATGGAGGAAGTCGACAAAATGGAAACGGTCCCTCAGGTCGATTTCTGATCTCCGTTTCGTCTGCTTTCCACTTTCTTGTGCTTCAGATTAATCCACAGTTATATACCTATCATTCTGACGCAATCGAATCTAGTTTATAAATTAATTCAGAGCAATATTGTAAAACTTGATTGCATCCAGTCAATCGATTACAATAAGTATCTAACTACCATTGCACGTTTTGCTTATTGTTCGTTTGGCTGCTGAGAAAATGGAGATAAATGAAATTCCAGGGTCGGGGAGATAGGTAGAAGAGAAAGAACATTTAGCATGGAACTCTGCATTGTCGGTTACCTAGTTTTGTTTGATTCTCGCAAATACTTCAAATCAAAGGTTCTAGGACAACTTTTAATTAAGTTGAATCTAAAGGGGCTTGTCCAAACACAAATAGAGCTTTGACTCATTTAACGGATTAGTAAGCTAGTGTTCTAATAAAAATCTATGAGGAAATATGCATGTATTATTATAGGATCCTACTTTTAAGCTGCTTCTATTCTACCTGCAATTACTGCCTAAACAATTAATTTGTATATTGCCAAGTCTTTAAGTTCTATGCCATTTCTTTGAGTTCACAATGCGTAACATAACGTATTTTATGTATATAACTTGTTACCACCATTTAGACATAACTTGTAGTTTTGTTTTTTTTTATTTAGGTTTACATGGCTTGCTTTGCACATGGCCATTGGTAAGTTTCTTGATTTTGTTGTTTACATGTTTGTTTGCAAAGTGATATTGGAAAAGAATGATTTGAAATAGTACCAGCTGAGAACAAGAGGGGGATGCATGAAAATTTGTATTCCAATTGATAATATTTTTTAAATGTATATTCAAACATGTTTTGCAATATCATACAAATAAATATGCCTGAAATTAATTACAAAAAAAAAAAAATGCCTGAAATGCCAGCAACAACCTGGTGAAACCTAATAAAGTAACAATATACCTTATGGCAATTTGTTACTTGCTATATTAGTATTTTAAACTCACCTGTGGTTGATATTGTTGAATAATTGCCTTTTGGATAATTTATCTTGCCAGAATTGGAATTTCTTATTATGATTCCAATGTTTGTCAACTCTATATGTTGGAAGTTTGGGAAGATGGTAGTACTGATTTTCCCCTTGTTGATATAGGTACACATTCTTGTCTCTGTATTGCGCAATGGTTTCAATTTCACATTGGTGTTGCCAATTGACCACAACGTTTCTTAACACCTGGAGTTGAGGGGTTTGATTTGATTTCTAATAGCCAAATTGCTTTTCTCTCTCTAAATGTCATATTTTCACCATCACTTTCTTTGGGATCAATTAGTTCGTCTAGTGTATTTATTTTCATGGCACTTATTCAATTCTCTTTACTTACATTATTTCAGTAAAATATCAAGCCAAGCCCTTGATCATTTACACAAGCACTAAGAGTGATGAGTCATTTTTAGCTGCTTTATAGTGAAACAGTATGCTGCATGTGTCTAGTTGATTTGTTCAACTTTATCTTGCTAGGCTGTTATTTACTCTCTGAAGTAGTGCGGATGGAACATGCGAGGCTCCGTTGAAGCTTATAAGAAGTTCAATATTCTCCTATGAGCAAGCATGGCACAAGTATGGAAGTGTTTATAAAATGCGGTATGAGCTTCTCTTCTGTTATTATGTTTAGACTTCATGTTCCTTGCTTAATTGAGTGATTCTAATTTCATCAAGTATTTGCACATTATTTTTGTAAATTGATTGTCTTGGATTTCACCAGGATGCACAGAATAGATTTAGCTTTGATAGAAATTCTGTAAAAAGTACTTTTTGATTGTTCTACTCATGTTACAATTACTGATAATTTTGTAGGCTTTGCCGAGAAGTCTAACATCTTCCTTTCATACAGTAAATATTTTCAAAACTAAACCCAATATTTTTACTATTTATAACTTAAAAACAAAAAGTTACAATCACAGGGAAAAAATAGAAGAAAAATACTGAACAACGTTTAATTATTTGATCTTTTGTTTTTTTCCTTTGTACATTTTTTTTTTTTTTGGTAATTTTTTTTTTTCCTTTGTACATACATGATAGTGAGAACATATTGCGTTTGTGCATGGGCAACAAATTAGTGATAACATATTGCTGGCTCAGGAGATATTAAAAGGTTATCACGAGAACACTAGTGGTCCTAAATGTGCTCTTAAGGTGGATATTATGAAAGTCTTTAATTCAGTTAGATGGAATTTCCTTTTGGATATGTTGGATCTATTTGGATTTCCTTCGAGAATGGTTGGATGGACTAAAACCTGTGTCTCCTCCCTAAGTTTCTCTATTTCTGTGAATGGTGAGATAGTTGGTTTTTTTAAAGGGAAGAAAGGGCTTAGACAGGGTGATCTGCTTTCACTTTAATTGTTTGTCTTATGCATGGAGGTCCTTTCTAGAATAATTGCAAAGAAAGTCTCTGAGTCGAGTCACTTTGAATTCCATTGGTGGTGCGAATCTCTAAAGATTCCTCATCTAATGTTCACTAATGATTTAATGCTCTTCTCTAAGGGCAAATTGTAAAGTGTGCATGTTCTGAAGGATGCTCTTAATTGTTTCACGATGCTTTCTGGCCTTAAGCCCAATATGAGTAAGAGTGATATTTTTGTAGCAGGAATGAATGATAGGGAGAAACAGGAGCCGATTGATTTTGTTGGTTTCCGTCATGGTTCTCCTATGGTCAGATATCTTAGGGTTCCTCTCATCACTACCAGGCTCAAAGCTGTGGATTGCAAGGCTTTAGTGGATAGGATTGTATGTTGGGTAAAATCTTGGATGAGTAAGTGTTTATCTTATGTGGAAAGACTTTAATTAATCCAATCCATTCTTCTCAGTATGCAATTTTTCTGGGCCTATCACTGTATTCTTTCTATCAAAGTTGTGAAAGAGATTGAAAAGATTCTTAGATCCTTTCTTTGGAAGGGTTCTAGTCCTATTTCAACTGAAGCTAAGGTAGCTTGGGAGGACGTTACAAAGACAAAAAAAGGAGGTCATGGGATTAAAAGAATCAAAGATTGGAATTGTGCTTCTATATGTAGATACATTTAGGAAATTTGTGATCCTGCTTCCAATTCCCTTTGGACAAAATAGGCTAGAGCTAATCTACTCAAGAGAGATTATTTTGGGTTGAAAAGATCCCGAGTCAGTGGTAATGGACTTGGAGGAAGATTTTAAAGCTCAGAGATAAGGTGAAAGATAAAATTATCTTTCAAGTTCGTAATGGCAGCCAAATTTCTCTTTGGTTTGACAAATGGCTTTCAATGGTGATATTTTCTCGAGATTTGGGGCTAGAGTTCAATATGACTCAGGGTTGGTTAAATCTGCTTTAGTAAGCAACATTATTCGTGCTGGTGAATGGCATTGGTCGAGTGCAAACTCTTCTGATCTGTTGGCATTAAAAAGGAAAACTGATACTCTTCCTCCCCCAATTATTAATAATATTGACAAACTTTTATGGGATGGGGGCTCCTCTCAATTTTCGATTAGGACGGTCTGGGAATACATTAAGGAGGACTATCTGCATGTGGATTGGGGACATCTTCTTTGGTTTAAGAATTCCATACCCAATTCATTCATCCTATGGTTAGCTATCTTTAATAAGTTGCCCACACTTGATTGGAGGCATTTATTTGGGAGAATATCTTCTTCAAGTTGTCTTTTTTGTCAACTTCATGTTGAAGATCATAACCATCTTCTTGTTTCTTGTGCTTTTACGATAAAGATCTAGGAATCTTTAATGGAGCTCTGCAATGTTCATGTCTCTCATAACTCCTGGATGGATAGGGTGAATTGGGCTTCTTATAGGCTGAAAGGCAAGTCTTTGCAATGCATACTTGTAAAATTTTGTTTTGCAGGAATCGTTTATTTGTTTTGGCAGGAGCGCAATAGAAGATTTTTTGAGAATTCTTACCTGGATGTTGATACGATATTTTTGAAGGTTGTTAATACAGTGAGAGAGAGATCACTGCATAGTTCGGAATTTAAAGCAACTGATAAGGATAGGTTTCTTCTCGAGAAATGGAGATTGCCAGTGGAAATCTTACTTTGATGAGTGCTGAGCTGAATTGCTTTGCATTGCCCTTTTTGCTAGTGGCTCTGGGCTTCTTCTTGAATTGCTCTCCTGAATTGGGTTCCTCTTGCTGCTTCTTGAATTTGCTTTGGGTGCGGTTTGGTGTGTTATTCTTTTGGTTCAAATTCTGATGGATTTTGCATCTTCATTGCTGAGTTTTGGTGTTGCAGTGAGCTGTAATTGCTGGATTTCGCCTAATTGTTTTGCAAAGGTATGTGGAGCTGCAATAGCTGTGTTTGACCCTTGTTGCTGGTTGCTGGCTTGACTTCATTTGTTGCTTACGACTATCATCTTTGAGTCATTAGCTGAATTGCTAGTTGTTAGCAAAATTGATTTATTTGCTTGTTGCATTTAAAAAATTGTAATTGTGTTGATGTGTTGATTTGGTATCTTTGGCCCCTGGCTTTTAGATAACTCATCAACATTGGTTTGATGGCTGAGATTTTCTTCGGGGTTTCTCACTTGCTGATGGTGGATTGCTAATCCAATTTTCTTTGCTCATGGTGGATTGCTGCTTCTGTTTGGCTGATTTGGTGAACTTCTGATTGCTCAGCTGCTCGCTGCATTTTGCTTTATTTGCACTGACTTGGGTTTTTGAATTGCTGATATGTTCTAGCTGCACCTTTTGCTCTAGCTCTTTTGTTGCTGAATTACTTAGCAAGCTTATGCCTGTTTTAGCTTGATATGCCAGGAAAGATATAGAACTGAGGTATACCCGTTGATTATGGGATGCTGTGGTTCTCCTGTTTTATTTTCAAGATGCTTTGGTTCTGCTAGGTGCCTGTTGATTATAGGTTGGAGTACCTTGGTTCCTGGATATGCTGTTTATGATCTATTGATCATGCAGAATCCATTTCTTCTCCCTCCTCCTCCTTTCTTTTCTTTGTGTTATTTCAGATTACTGTTCAAGATCAAGTTGGGTGCTGATTCTCGATTATTACTTGCTGATTTATGTTCATTGCTGTGGTATGATTCTGCTCTTTCTGGCAAGCTGCTAAGTTGTTATTCAAATTTAGTGTACTTAGTGCGGACTTTCGTGTGCTTATGCTTGGTGGATTCCTTCAAAGGTTGCTGTGTTTTTGTTCTCTAGCTATCTGTTTCTTTTCTTTGTGTTATTTCAGATTACTGTTCAAGATTCAAGTTGGGTGCTGATTCTCGATTATTACTTGCTGATTTATGTTCATTGCTGTGGTATGATTCTGCTCTTTCTGGCAAGCTGCTAAGTTGTTATTCAAATTTAGTGTACTTAGTGCGGACTTTCGTGTGCTTATGCTTGGTGGATTCCTTCAAAGGTTGCTGTGTTTTTGTTCTCTAGCTATCTGTTTCTTTTCTTTGTGTTATTTCAGATTACTGTTCAAGATTCAAGTTGGGTGCTGATTCTCGATTATTACTTGCTGATTTATGTTCATTGCTGTGGTATGATTCTGCTCTTTCTGGCAAGCTGCTAAGTTGTTATTCAAATTTAGTGTACTTAGTGCGGACTTTCGTGTGCTTATGCTTGGTGGATTCCTTCAAAGGTTGCTGTGTTTTTGTTCTCTAGCTATCCGTTGCTGGCCCTGCAGTCTTCACCAATGGGTGCCAATTTATCATGATTTACTGCCGGTGCAAGCCTTCTGGATATATTGTCGCAGTTTTTCGCTGATTGATGACATACTTTTGATCTGTAGTTCTGATGGGAATGATTGATGGTTTCTTGGAATCAATGTTTGGAATGTGGCACAGTTCTTTTCATTTCCTGTGTCAGGTTGCTGTTTGAATGCTGCCAGCATTGGAGTTTCTTCTGGTTTGTGGAGGTGTTTTGGTCTTAAACGCTTGGCCGGATTGTTGATGGTGGTTTTGCGTGTGCTCTTGATTTCTCCCAGCTAATTTGGTTGCTGCAACGAGCTGCACTTGAGGCCTTTCTTTGCTGATTTGTTTTGCATTTTGTTGTGGTAAATGAAGTTTGTTTTACTTCTCTTATACATGATTTGGTATTTCTGATGCTCTGTATGGCGTTGTTGGCTGGGTGGTTAGAGGTTGGAGTGCTAGGATTGGGTCTGCTATATGCAGAATTTTGATGAATCTGTCTTCTTTGTTGGAATGCTCTGCTATCTTTTCTCTACTATGCTTGCACTTTTACTGCTGTGGAATGATTTGAGTTGTGGAGATGGATGTGTTGCTATGTTCTTGGTCTTTTGGTGACTGCTACAATTTTGGCTTCGATTTGTTTTGTTTAGAATGATGCTGTAAATTATTGGTTTGGTAGCTGGATTGCTGACTGGTTTCTTTCAGTTGCTGAGTGATGCCATGTTGCTGGCTCTGTCCAGGTTTATGTCCGAAATTGCTGATGTTTCTTGTAATTGCTGACTGCAATTTAATCTTCTAATGAGGCTCACTGGGGTTGTGTTGTAGCGGGGGTGCATTTGCTCATGTGAATTTTTTTGACTTGGTGTTGTTCCCTATCTTTTGTTGCGCTGGTGAATTGTTCCATGCATCTGCTGAGGCCTATGAAGGTTTCTATGTCAAAGTTGGTCTCCTATTTCCTCCTCCATTGCTTCATGGTTGTGATGCTTTGCATTGGAATTCGGAGAATGTCTTGCAGGTCTTGCTGTTCTTATTCTGTGCGGTGCTCATGTTGTGGAAGCAGGTTGCTGGTTTTGCTCTGTGGAATTAATAAGCTTAATTGCTATTGGCTGAAATGCTTGCTGCAATGCTGCTAGATTTTGCTGATATATGAATAAATTTGCAAATGATTTTGCTGGTTTGGTTTTGTTTGGAAGCCTTGATTTAATTTGTTATTGTTTGTTGATATGATATCTTTAGGCCATGGCGCTTAGATAACTCATCAACATTATTTTGAAGGCTGTTTTGAACTTTTAAATTTTCAAGTTTCTAGAGTGAAAAATTTGGTCTCCATGGTAGTCTATCTAGTGAAATTTTTCATAGCTAGATGTGAGTGTCATTGTAATATCAAGGGTATGTCCCGTAGTTTTTGTAATTTTTATTATAAATTTATTCTTTTTTACCCTCCCCTGCCCCCCCCCCCCCAAAAAAAAAGAAAAGAAAAGAAAAGAAATGGGTAACGGAATAATGGTGGAGGAAGGTTTCTTTGATGAGGTAATACTTTCATCCTATTGTTAATCTTCTTTAGCCGATTAGTGCCCTTTTGAAATTTTCTATAGCAATTGTTATCTGGGCAGCCTTTATTTTCTTGTTCATCCTGGTACCCCTACCCCCACCCTGTCCATTACTTTTGTTAATGTAACATTAATAATTAGAGTTAGTATAGCATTAATGGTTAGTGTATCTGGACACTTGGTAACCAAATGGTCACCAAGGTAAGCTGTAAAGTCTTTTCCTTTTGTGTATATAAATCAATACACACACTGATTCAGGTGTGTGGAAGGTTCATCTCAATCTTAACATGGTATCAGAGTGAGGTTAGTGAGTGTGATTGAGTAAAATAGTCATGTGTAAAACAGTGAGTCAGTGAGTCACTCACTATTTATCAACGTTCATCATCAAAAACTAAGGTCCCGTGTCATTTTTCAAAGCAAAGATCATCAAACCTTTGCTTGTCCAGTCGGTCATAGCAACAAGATCGATCGCCGGAAGTAGACAACCACCGTCGAAGGAGCGCCGCCGCCGGAGAAAGTCCCACGCGCCACTATTGTCACTGTGCGTGGGCTTCATGCGCAGACGCCAAAGCCGCGCGTGAGGGTGCGTGTCTCAACGTCTGAATTCCGACCTTCTTTGCCGACTGCCTACTCCCTGTGGTGAGTCCACCAGTATAATCAGATTGGTAATTAGCCAACCAAATGGTCACTAAGGTAAGCTGTAAAGTCTTTTCCTTTTGTGTATATAAATCAATACACACACTGATTCAGGTGTGTGGAAAGTTCATCTCAATCTTAACATGGTATCAGAGCGAGGTTAGTGAGTGTGATTGAGTAAAATAGTCATGTGTAAAACAGTGAGTTAGTGAGTCACTCACTATTTATCAACGTTCATCGTCAAAAACTAAGGTCCCGTGTCATTTTTCAAAGCAAAGATCATCAAACCTTTGCTTGTCCAGTCGGTCATAGCAACAAGATCGATCGCCGGAAGTAGACAACCACCGTCGAAGGAGCACCGCCGCCGGAGAAAGTCCCACGTGCCACTATTGTCACTGCGCGTGGGCTTCATGCGCGGACGCCAAAGCCGCGCGTGAGGGTGCGTGTCTCAACATCTGAGTTCCGACCTTCTTTGCCGACTGTCCTACTCCCTGTGGCGAGTCTACCAGTATAATCAGATTGGTAATTAGCCAACCTTTGTTTGATTCCTCTCCTTCGTCGTCACTGTTCATCTGCCGTGTGTCATTGTTACTGTTCAAAGTTGCATTTTTTTTATCTTAAATGGCTGTTGGAACCCCGGTTGATCAAAAGATAATGAGTGGTTCTGTTCCAATTCCACAAGAACTGACAACTCGAAAGTTGAATTGAACGAACTACATCCAGTGGTCCAAGGCAATTAAGATTGCCTTAACTGGATATGATAAGAAGAAGCATTTAACTAAGCCAGCACCTCCTGAAGATGATCCTAAGTTTGATATTTGCATCCAAGATGATGCCCATCTTGTTAGTTTGCTGTGGAATTCCATGGAGCCCAATATCGCTGACATGTGTACTCACTTAGACACATGTAAGGATATATGGGAATATATTCGTCTGTTGTTTTCCAGTTATCTCACTTGGATGTACAACCTATCACTAGAATTCTTTCAGCTCCAGCAGTCCGGCAAGCCAATTACTAGTACCTTGCTTCTCTTAAGCGTGTCCATGAGGAATTGAACTCTCTGTAACCATTATCCACTGATATTAATGTTGTGCAGAAGCAGAGAGAACAAATGGTGGTGCTTCCTATCCTTACTGGGCTAGATCCTGAGTTTGAGCCTGTCAAAGCCCAGATACTCAGTGGGGCCACTCTTCCCTCATTCACAGAGACATATTCCAAGGTTATGAGAGCTGCATCTGAGGAATCATCAACTAATTCTGAGCTTGCACGTTCTGCCTTAATTAGTCAGACTCCCTTAGATAATAAAAGCCTTGTTTATCCGTCTTCATCTCAGTATAGTGAACGTGGATGTGGAAGTCGTGGCCGTGGTCGTGGAGGTCGTGGTACTAGACCAAGATGTACTAATTGTGGCCGTCCTGGACATATTAGGGAGAATTGTTGGGATTTCCATGGGAAGCTCGCTCAAATGGTTCATGTTGTTGCATCTGCTTCTTCATCTATGTCACGTTTTGCAGTAGCTTCTCCACTGGAAATTCATTGCCGTTTGGGGCATCCTTCTTTTGAACGGTTGAAATCCATGGTACCAAGTTTGAGTCAATTATAGTCTTTAGAGTGTGAGTCTTGTCAGTTAGGAAAGCATCACCGTGCTTCCTTTAATCCTCGAGTCAATAACAGGTCCTTGAGTCCTTTTCATTTGGTACATTCTAATGTATGGGGACCTAGTCGTGTTAAGTTGGGTTTTAAGTACTTTGTTACCTTTATTGATGATTTTTCAAGACTTACTTGGGTTTATCTAATGAAAGATCGTTCTGAGTTATTGTCTATCTTTTAATCTTTTTGTCTTGAAATAAAAACTCAATTTGATGTATCAATTAAGATTCTTCGTAGTGATAATGCCAAAGAATATTTTTCTAAACCCTTCACTAATTTTAAGACATCTCTTGGCATGATTCATCAGTTATCATGTCCTCGTACTCCACAACAAAATGGAGTTGCCGAGAGGAAAAATTTACATTTGGTTGAAACAGCTCGTTGCTTAGTGTTCCATAGGTTCCAAAGCCCTTTTGGGGGGATGCTATTCTCACAGCTTGTTACTTGATCAATCGAATACCGTCTTCTGTTCTGTAAGGTTGTTCCTCTTACTCTGTGTTGTTCCCCCAAACACCGTTGTTTCTTCTTCCTCCACGCATATTTGGGTGTGTTGCATTTGTTCATCAGCTTGAAGGTGGGGTTGATAAACTTGACCCTCGTGCCATTAAATGTGTCTTTTTGGGATATTCTTGGGTACAAAAGGGGTATAGATGCTATAGTCCTTCACTCAATTGATATTTCATATGTGCTGATGTGTCATTCTTTGAAAATACCCCATTCTTTTCCAATGATTCTTCTGTTTCTGATTTAAATGAGAGTCTCCCTTTGCCTTGGTTTCTCCTTTTCGTCTTTCTTGTCTTGATCTGCAGGTTTATACTAGACGGAGGGTGGTTCCAGATCTAGAGTCTATCCCTGATGCTTCAAGCACTTCACCTTCTCCTATCTTGTCTTCAGATCCTGCTCCCGAGCCAGAACTTTGTGACCTTGATCTTCCAGTTGCTCTTCGGAAAGGTAAACGAGCTTGTACTTCCCATCCTATATCTAACTTTATTTCATACACAGCCTTTGTTTCATCATTGTCTACTGTCTCTATTCCTAACTCTGTGTCTGAAGCACTATCCCATTCCCGGTGGCGTAATGCTATGGAAGAAGAAATGTCAGCTCTTCAAGCCAATGATACATGGGACTTGGTCACTCTTCCTCCTAGGAAATCCACGGTTGGTTGTCGTTGGGTGTATAATGTCAAAGTTCACCCTGATAGTACAGTGGATCGGTTGAAAGCAAGGCTTGTTGCCAAGAGATATACTCAAATCTATGGTCTTGATTTTTTCGAGACTCCCTCTCCTGTGGCCAAGATTACATCAGTACGTCTTCTCATATCTCTTGCAGCCACCTTTCATCGGTCCCTTTATCAGCTTGATATCAAGAATGCTTTTCTCCATCGTGATCTTGCCGAAGAGGTGTATATGGAGCAACCTCCAAGTTTTGTTGCTCAGGGGGAGACTGGACTTGTCTGCAAATTGAAAAAGGCATTATATAGCCTAAAGCAATCCCCTCGTGCATGGTTTGGCAGGTTTAGTGATGTTGTGACAGAATTTGGGTTGATACGTTGTGGTGTTGATCATTCTGTTTTCTACCGCCATTCTTCTCAAGGAAAAATATGGTTGTTGGTCTATGTAGATGACATTGTAATCACAGGTGATGACACACAAGGAATTCATGATCTGAAGATATTCCTTCAAACCAAGTTCAACACTAAAGATATGGGTTTCCTGAAGTACTTCTTGGGCATTAAGATTGCTCGATCACGCATGGGTATTGTCCTTTCTCAACGGAAGTATGTTCTTGATCTGCTCTCTGAAACTGGCATGTTAGGAGCCAAACCAGTGGACACTCCAATGAATCCTAATACAAAACTTCTAGCAGACAAAGGAAACCTATTGGAAGATCCTAGCAGATGATATCACAGATTGGTTGGGAAGCTTAATTATTTGACAGTCACATGGCTGGATATCTCATTTACTACAAATGCGGTAAGTCAATTTCTTGATGCACCACGGACCAGTCATTGGGATGCGATTATTCGTATTCTGAGATATCTAAAAGGTGCATGCACCAGGATGTGGTTTATTGTATAGAGATAACGGTCATACACTTATCCAAGGTTATATAGACGAAGATTGGGCTGGTTCACCAACAGATAGACGGTCCACTACTGGGTACTGTATTTTTGTGGGAGGAAACCTAGTGTCATGGAAAAGTAAAAAGCAGACAGTGGTGGCAAGATCAAGTGCAAAATCTAAGTACAAGGCCATGGCACACACTTCCTGTGAATTAGTTTGGATACATCATATGTTGACAGAATTGGGAGTTCTTGGATCCCAGCCCATTGACTTATTTTGTGATAATCAAGCTGCTGTCCATATTGCAACTAATCCAGTGTTTCTTGAGAGAACTGAACACATTGAAGTTGATTGTCATTTTGTGAGAGAAAAGATTCTACAAAATGTCATCAAAACAAGTTATGTGAAGTCTGAAGATTAGTTAGCTGATTTGTTCACTAAAGCTTTAGGAGGAGCAAGAGTGAGATATATTTGTAACAAGCTTGGAGCATATGATATATATGCTCCAGATTGAGGGAGAGTGTTAATATAGCATTAATACCTAGAATTAGTATAGCATTAATGGTTAGTGTATCTGGACACTTGGTAACCAAATGGTCGCCAAGGTAAGCTGTAAAGTCTTTTCCTTTTGTGTATATAAATCAATACACACACTGATTCAGGTGTGTGGAAAGTTCATCTCAATCTTAATAACTTTCTTTTTAAAAATCTTCATATATCAAGATTTCTGGTAAAATGATAGACTTTGTTGTTCTCATATAGAATTCATGATAGAAGGTTCTTAGTATTCTTGATGTTGGTTTTCTTCTTCTGAATGTGGTTGGATGAGCTAAGGCAAATATACGAGGAATTGCCAAAATTTCTGGAAGAAGTGCTTGTCATTTATTTCATTTTCACACTAAATTAAAAAATGAACGGACAATGAGTCCACATATTGTTATATTTTGGTAAAGTAAATGCGTTGCAGGTGTCATCACTAGAACTTCCAAGGCTTCTTATTATGTCTGGAGACAAGTTTCATCCTTGTATTGTTTATATACATCAAATAAGTCAATCTCCATTTATTTAATTTATGACCCCATCTTCATATGGATTGCATTTTCCTAACTAAGAATTGGTTCACTCATTCCTAGTAAGCTTGGATTGAAGTTTCTTGAATTATTCCATCACCATCTATTTGAAAATTGCTATTTCAAGTCCCACTACAAAACTAATCGGAAAACCAATCTAGGCAAAAGAAATGTAAATAAGCAATTAAACAAATAGGATAATATCATTGTATCTTGATGCCACCGTGGTGGATACTAAATAATGTCTTCAACTTCGGGTATTTCTTGTATCATTGTATCTTGATGCCACCATGGTGGACACTAAATAATGTCTTCAACTTCGGGTATTTCTTGTTGTATTTGAACAAGATCTTAATGTTAATATGGAAAAGTGGAACTAAAAACTTGATATGTTTGTAGTTGGATGAGCTGAGGCAAATATACGAGGAATTACCACAATTTCTGGAAGAGGTGCTTGTCGTTTATTTCATTTTCACACCAAATTCAGAAATGAATTGACAATGAGTCTACATATTGTTATATTTTGGTAATGTAAATGTGTTGCAGGTGTCATTACTGGAACTTGCAAGACTTCCTATTATGTCTGGAGACAAGTTTCATCCTTATATTGTTTATATACATCAAATAGGTCAATCTCCATTTATTTAATTTATGACTCCATCTTCATATGGATTGAGTTTTCCTAAGTAAGAATTGGTTCACTCATTCCTTGTAAGCTTGGATTGGAGTTTCTTGAATTATTCCATCACCATCTATTTGAAAATTGCTATTTCATGTCCCGCTGCAAAACTAATCAGAAAACCAATCTAGGCAAAAGAAATGTAAATAAGCAATTAAACAGATAGGATAATATCATTGTATCTTGACTCTCCATATATATAAAATATATGGATTTGAGCATTGTCACCTTGCAAGTTGGTTTTTGGAGTTGAATTAGGACCATGAGTTGTTCAACACAATTATTGGTAGAGCACATAGCATTACAAAACATCCATTGGCATATTTAGATTTCATAATTGTAGGCTCTTTGATGTTACATTTGAGTAGCTTATAATCTAAAGTTGTTGCAGACACGATAGACTATATTTAAAGAACCTCCATTTTGGATAGGGGAGGTTCACTTTTCCATTGAAAGGCCACAAAACCTTATCCAATTGCATTGCTTGATGTTTGTATTTTTATTACTTCATGGTCAAAGGATTTGTTTTTGAGTGGAGTGGCAGTGTGATTAATGGCTGTTACATAAAACTTACATTGAATGTAAAGCACATTTGCCTTGACAGTAGGGAAATTTCTTAACCCATAAGTTACAGAATCCATTTTTTTGGTCGAGAGATTAGAAATTAATGATGAAATCTGACATAGGATAAGGATTGGCCTTTCAAGCTTTCAAACCATTTTTTCAGAAGTGTGCCTCTTCTATGTTATTTGTTTTCTTCTCCACATAATACTCACGTTTCTTTATTGCAACAAAATGATGGTCACTTTTACAGTTGGTTAGACTAATTACTTACCTTATTGGAAATACTCAAATATTCAAAGTTTTTGATCCTATGAAAATGATATTATTCATTATTACCTATTTGAGGCTTTCCATTTTTTTTTTTTTCATTTACAAGTTTGTTTAAAGCCTCCTTCATTAGGTTTAGGTGAAATGAAGACAGAGACACTCGTTCATACAACGCAACAGCCAAGCAGGTAATTGAAAGACATTCGGAATTATATGTCATTATCATATTGTTAATTGGGTCAGTATTTTAGTATTTTCGAGACCAGTCCTCATGATTGACAACTTGACACCATCCTTTAGAGCTTCCCAATGGTGTAGGAATTATCTTTTGTAGGTCATAATTGGAGCCAAACTATGGCTATGAACTCATCCTACTAAAACTTCCAAATAATAAATAACTTCTAGTTATTACAACTCTCTTTGACTACTACTCAAGGTTGACAACTAGACACCGTCCTTCAAAGTTTGCCAATAGTAAAGTATTTATCTTTTGTAGGTCATGATTGGAAGAAAGCTTTGTTCATGAACTTATCCTATTAAACCTTCCAAATTAATAGAACTTTTTTTTTTTGGGAGGGAGGGGGGATGAAGGGGGGAATGTGCTAGTTTTTTTTTTTGTTTTTGAGATAGGTCATTTGAGTTTTTATCTCACCTGAGCCTTTGTGAATTACTTCATATTTATTGCAAACTCACTTTGACTACTAATCAGCAAAGCCTTAGTTTCAAGCTAGTTGGATTTAGTTGCATGAATTAATTTCTTCCATGCATTTCTATCAAGGCTTACGTTTTCCAGTGGGTTATTTTAAATTAAGTTTTTCTTCACAATTTTAGTCAATGTAATCCTAGGTCTGCATTTTGCACTTTTTACGCCTTCTGCTCTGATCCAATCACTCATATTTACTAGTGCATCTCTTGTTTTATGTTGGCTATAACCGTACTATTTTAAAGATTTTATCTCAACTTCTCTTCTATCACATTAATTTTTTTTTGGGTGTGTTCATTTCCTTTTTGAGGCTGGAATGGTACAAGTAAAAGCTCACGTATGTTGATGTGACGATCACTGGTCAGTGCAAGCCAAAATTAAAAAAAGAAATGTAAAAGTTGCTGACGAGTTAAAACTCAGGCTCGAGCAGAACTCTAGCAGGGTCAAAGCCGTTAACTCACGAGTGAAGCTAGTAGTTGGACTTGCCAAGGGTGTGCCGATCAGAATGGTTGCTAGGCAATACATAGAAAAAAAGCAGGAACTCTTGCTCCCACACAAGGAGTGGTCGTCTCACTTTACTAAATTCATTGATAAAATTTACTAAAAAACATTTTTTTTCCCCAAACATGCAGTTGCTCGGACAAAAAATTATGGTGGGGCAGAGCTTGATGGTGTTGTAAAAAGTGTAGTATCATTTGCTTTAAACTAGCAGTTAAGCATGGATGACCTAACTAAGCTGGTGGATGAGGAGAGTATCAAAGTCACAATGGAAGACTTTTTAAATGCCCTTCGTGAAGTTGGACATGCAGTTGGAGCTTCCACTAATGATCTTGAACACTACAAGTAGGACTAGGTTATTAACTTCTTTGTCATTAATTGCTTTCTTTTGTTTTATCTCCCCCTTTCTCTCTCTTTCTCTCTCTCTCTATCTCTCTCTCTGTCTCTGTGTAAGTGCAGTCAGTTTCATTTAACTCTGATCTGATTGTTAGAGCCTTTTTTATACAGTAGGGCTTTAAAATGTATTATAGCTTGTAATTTTCCCTAGTTATTGCATTCTTAATTTAGTTTGTAATTGTTCCAAGTTCTTGCATTCTTAATTTAGTTTAGATTTTGGTCATATGTAGCTGCCCCACCTTTATACTATTACTTATTGACTAGGCGCAAGAATCTACACTCCTGCTGCTATTTATTTATGTTTCTTTATCAGATGATAACCAAGTTATTGCTTTTCCTTTTCCTTAAGTGGCTATCTATGTTGCCTTCATCCCTTTTACCCATTAGCTACCTCATCAAGTTATCTATGATAGGTTGTTTGAGAGAAGTTTGCATAGATGCATGTTTAATTAGTCTGTATACATGACAATATTTATGTTGTGTAAGGGAATTGTGTCAGTGAGCGGTATATCCGTTAAGGGATTACCTAATTATTTTCATTATTTTATTATACTAAAAGTTTAATCATCTGATTATATTAAACTAAGTAGGTCCATATGTAATTTATTATTTCAAATAGAATATGGATGACACTAGCACAAGTTGAACTGTCATAATAATTTGTAATCCCCCACTCTGAACTTCATGGGGGATTGAAATCGTTGTTAAGTTACTTTTGAATTCCTAAACTATCTTGTTGAATCTCAACCCTTAAGGAAACTCAATAGATGCATGGCTTGATTTTTTGCTGAGTTATTGTAGATATGCTCTAGCTGGCTGCCTTACTAGTTTCCATGCAACATACAACCTATCAGGTATCAGGGGGCTTTGGCATACTTGCCTGGGTTAAACTTGATTAGCTCTATGTCAGTTGCATCATCTTTGGCCCTGTTTCATGCAAAATTTAACCTTACTTTGAATATAAGGAACATTTATTTATGCATAAATAGTTTAGGGACTAACCTAAAAAAAGGAAAGAAATCTAGGACTTTTTTGAAGTCTCTTCCTTTCCACTTCTACATTTTAATCCATTATATAAGAAAATGTTTGCTCACTATTGCCTATATTGGTTTCTTGAACACTTTTTACTTATTTTGTTATTTCTTCAGGCACTGGGTTTGATAAGGGGGAAAATGTTTTGTTGCTAACGGATTCATCCTTGGAAGGATAATATGCTTATGAAGATGCAACTGCATTGGTTGAACTTGCTTCGAAATGTCTTTAGTATGAAGCCAGAGACCATCCAGATATCAAGTTTCTTCTCAGAGCAGTAGCACCCCTTCAAAAGTAGAAAGAGGTGAAACTTTGTTAATTAATTTTGACCCAGAATGGTAATGTAAATTACCAAGTTGGTGGCTTTGTAACTATGTTTTTTAAGATATCCTCATTCACCCTGATATTTATAGGTTGCATCACATGTTTTGATGGGTTTAACTAAAAATCCAGTGGTGCTGCTAATCATGCTTTCTCCTCTTGGAATGGCTTGTGCAAGGATGGACCTGACAGCAGTTCATGATATCTTCCTCAAAACAGGTTATAAAAATGAAGAGGGTGTGGAAAATGAGGTGAGCAAATATATTTTAGTCCTGTTAAGAAAATAAAAGGAAATTAGGAAAATTTTGTATATTAAAACTGTATATTAAATTGTGTATTAAACTGTATATTGAATATAATAGAATAACAACCCTATTTATAGAAGTGCCAAAGTAAAATCAGAATAAGAATAGAAAACTAAATTAGAATAGGAATATGAAACAATAAGAAAACCTATAATGAAAAGGAGAAGGATTTTCTAATTAAAATTTCTATATTTTATAGATGTCAACACCCTCCCTCAAACTCAAGATGGGAAATTATAAACCAACTTGAGTTTGGAGACTAAGAACTAGAAAGCAGTCAGCACATCCCTATCACTTCGCACAAGTTACTTGCCTTGAGAGGTCACGAACATAACTTTGGTTAAACGCCGTAAGATCACGAGACCAAATCTACTAACAAGTCACAAACGTAGATCACGAGCTCAAACCTGGCTCTGATACCATGTTAGAATAAAAGAAGAAGAAAAGAATTATGTATTAATATTGATTATCAATATTATACAACGAAACCCTATATTTATAGGGTAAATAAGAAACCTAAACTTAATAGGATTATGACTAATTTAAGATATCTAATTTAGGACACGAATCAATTTAGGATATATATATATATATATATGTAGGAATATTCTAGAAATAATCTAACACCCCCCGGCAAATTCAAGGAGGTATAGGAGAGACTAACTTGAATTTGGAAACCAAATTATGAAATCGTCTAGGAGGGAGAGGTTTGGAAAATAAATTAGCAGTCTGAACAACAGAGTTCATTTGGAAAACGCGTTGAAGGAGGCGCAGAGAAGCGCGTTAAAAGGTTAAAGGTGCATTGAAGCGCGTTAAAGGAGGCGCGAAAAAAACACGTTGAAAGAGGCGCGAAAAAGCGCGTTGAAAGAGGCGCGAAAAAAGCACATTGAATGAGGCGCAGAAAAGCACGTTGAAGGACACGTGAAAAAGCGCGTTGAAAAAGGCGCAAAAAAAGCACGTTGAAAGAGGCGCGAAAAAAAAGCGCGTTGAAGGGGGTATGGAGAAGCACGTTAAAAGGTTGAAGACGCATAGAAGCACGTTGAATGAGGTGCGGAGAGACGCGTTGAAGGAGGTGCGTTGAAAGGAAACTGGGAAAATTCTCGAGGTCACAAAAAAACGTAGATCCAAATCTACTAACGCGCCTCGAGGACACAAAAACGTAGATCACTAACCCAAATCTACTAACATGCCTCGAGGTCACAAACGTAGATTATCACGAACCGAGTTTATAGGGGAAAAGGCGTTGAATGGCTAAAATACACAAAGCCAAAAGCGCAAAATAGCATGTGGATGTCTTTAAACGAGTGATTAGGGTCTTCAATAGAGAAACTGAAGTAGCAACAAATATCTCCAAAAGAGAAATTTGAAATTTAAAAATTTCTAAAAAATCAGATATGGCATAAACAAAAATAACATGGAATTGGATAGAGGAGCAGCGGAGGCAGCGGCGACGCCAGGAAGGGCAACACTGGCGGCCAAAGATGTGGTTGTTGGATACCTAGTCTAGCCAGGATCAAAAACCATGCGCTCTGATACCATGTTAAGAAAATAAAAGGAAACTAGGAAAATTTTGTATATTAAAACTGTATATTAAATTGTGTATTAAACTGTATATTGAATACAATAGAATAGCAACCCTATTTATACAGGTGTCAAAGTAGAATCAGAATAAGAATAAAAAACTAAATTAGAATAGCAATAGGGAACAATAAGAAAACTTATAATGAAAAGGAAAAGGATTTTCTAATTAAAATTTCTATATTTTATAGATGTCAACAACTCCACAATTTGTTTAATCGATTAACTGTAATCTGCAAACAGATAAGAATTGCAGGTAATAATATCATCACATGGCCTTTTGTGCCTCCTCTTAATAATCTTTTTAGTTATCTCTCTTTTTCTTCCTCACCCCCCCCAAAAAAAATCAGAAAACTTAATTAATTTGAGTGTTTAGTGAAATTTGGTGTCATACTGAAAGATTGCAGAAAATAAATATAAAGAAAATCTGTGGAATTTGTGATCTCCTGCAAAGATACATATGTCTTTATACACGCCACCTAATTAGTGGTTTTGAGTTCAAAGTTGGAAGCCCATATAGATGACTGATATACGACTAGCTTTATTTGACTTGTTCATTATTATTCTCCAAGCATTGCAAATTGTGTGATTGGGAGGGATTGCTGGATTCCATGCTACATATATTCATTTTTATCCCATTTAATTTATGCCCATCTTATACACTTGTTTTTCTTCTTGTTTTTTTTTTTTTTTTTTTGGTTTTTTTCCTTTCCGCAAAATTCTAAAGTGGGTTTCATTTTTATTAATTGATTTTTATTTTTTAATTTGAGTTAATCAATTGCATCGCCTTTCTTGAACCTTTAAACATTTGTTCGTTTGAGTTCTTATTTATAGGTTACTTTAGTTTTGGGTGATTGAAAGCAGTTTTTTGAGGTAGTAGATTGAAAGTACTTTGAAGTTATATATTTGCACAACAAAATTATATTTTGTCAAATTTTTCAGCAAAAAAATTTTAGAGTTATTAGCTATTTTTTTTAGTGGGTAAAGTCTGAATTGAATGTTCTACATTTATATAGTGATTAGCTATTATTTCGGGAGCAGAGGCCGTTCTTTGCTTGGAAACCTTAGATTTATATGATTTAACCACTCAATCTGGTATCTGCACAATTCAGCTCCTATGGTTATTTCCTTTTTCATTACTTATTATTGTGGTGTCTAAGTGAGCTGATATTTTTCCTTGATTTTATATCATTCTTAATGATGTTGCTGATCTAAGGACAACGGAGTGGTAAATTTCTACCCAAGCCGAAGTTTAAAAATGATAGGGAGAAACCTGGCACTAACACTTGTCGTGTAGATGGGGTTGAGCCTCTTCATTTCACAATGCTTAGTCCATTCCTTCTGAAAGTAACTACATAATAGGGGCTCAATTCCTGTTGAACCTTTAAACATTTGTTCGTTTGAGTTCTTATTTATAGGTTACTTTAGTTTTGGGTGATTGAAAGCAGTTTTTTGAGGTAGTAGATTGAAAGTACTTTGAAGTTATATATTTGCACAACAAAATTATATTTTGTCAAATTTTTCAGCAAAAAAATTTTAGAGTTATTAGCTATTTTTTTGAGTGGGTAAAGTCTGAATTGAATGTTCTACATTTATAGTGATTAGCTATTATTTTGGGAGCAGAGGCCGTTCTTTGCTTGGAAACCTTAGATTTATATGATTTAACCACTCAATCTGGTATCTGCACAATTCAGCTCCTATGGTTATTTCCTTTTTCATTACTTATTATTGTGGTGTCTAAGTGAGCTGATATTTTTCCTTGATTTTATATCATTCTTAATGATGTTGCTGATCTAAGGACAACGGAGTGGTAAATTTCTACCCAAGCCGAAGTTTAAAAATAATAGGGAGAAACCTGGCACTAACACTTGTCGTGTAGATGGGGTTGAGCCTCTTCATTTCACAATGCTTAGTCCATTCATTCTGAAAGTAACTACATAATAGGGGCTCAATTCCTGTTGAATAATATTCTTGATTTCTCTTCCTTGGGTTTAGGTGATTCTTCATGAACTCCCAGTGAATGAAGAACCACCAAATCTTGTGGGGACTTCTCGCCCAGTTGCTTTCCTCGCTGGAGATCGACCAGAGGCTACTCCTGAAATTCTAGAAAATGTCGGTACACATTAAACTTCTATTTTGAGTGCATTTAATGTTTTACACGTTAAGACTTTGTATGGCTAAGTTCTCTTTGCACTTGTAGAAAAAGAAAGCATTGTTAATCATTTGTCAGAAAGATATTTTCATCTCTGCAAGTGCTCATCATAATATTTTCTACTAGAATAGCTTTGCCGTTTAATTGTCTTTTTTATTTTAATTTATTTAGGTACTTGCTACAAGTTCTACATAGTTTTAGAGCTTGCATTACCATTGCCTAGGAAATAGCAGTGAGTGATGTGCCCAGGTTGTATGGAAGTTAATTGGTTTTATTTTAAGTGAAATGGAAAAAAAAAAAAAAATAAAATAAAATCAGTCTCTCCAAAAATAAGAATTGCTAGATTGATTCGCCCCACTCTTAGAAAAGAAGAGAAAAGAGTGATAAGAATCAAATCAGTTCGCCACCAAACAAATTTGACATTTGCTTAGATAAGAACTAGGGTAGAGAAATGCCAAAGCACTTTCTGGAAAATTCCCAGTTCGTGATCTGATTTCAACACACATATTACATCTATTCATAGCTTGGAACAACCCTCCAAGAATAGGGAAAGCCAAAAGATGCAAATAATAAAATCTAATGCACATAGTTTCAAAACAGCATAAATGCAGCAAATTCTGGTGCATGAGCTAAATTAATGAGCCAAAATAGCAATGAATGCATATTTATTCCATGTAGGAAAGGCAAAAGACTAAAACGGGCTTGTCTAAGTCTTATGAGCTCCCTTGGGCCTCAAGGCTTGAATTTGCACCAACATGAGCTCAAATCTGCCCCTTCAACCCCAAACTCACCAAAAAGGCCCAAATCAAACCCCAAGCTCCATTTGAAGACACTTAAACACCCTTGGCCCATTTTCGTTCACATTGCAAGTGTCAAAGTCCAAAGAAGCTTCAATCGCCCCAATTCTACTTGTTAAGGCCCTTTGGAGTTGTTTGGCCCTAGCTCTTGTCATTGGCCCATCTGAAACCTTTTGCATGCTAAATTCATTTTCATGAGTTGGATTATAACTCTCATGATGCACACATCACTTCCGGGCTGAGAATGATTTGCCCTCAAATCAGCGTCTTTTAAATCCCCCAAATAAGGAGATAAGTCCTTCACATTGAATGTAGTTGAGAGACTGTAGTCTCCAAGAAGATCAATTCTATAAGCATTATCATTCACCTTCTCAACAACTCGAAAAGGACCATCAACTCCTCGCATTAGCTTGGACTTTCTTTTGGTAGACCTTCCCTTGCTAAGATGCAGTAAAACAAGATCTCCAAGTTCAAATTCACCATTTTCCATCCTTTGTTAGCTTGTTTGGAGTACTTAGCTGTTTTCTCCTTAATGTGAGCTTGATGTGCCCAGGTTATATGGAAGTTAATTGGTTTTATTTTCAGTGAAATGGAGCTAAAAAAAAAAAAAAAAAAGAAAAAGAAACTAACAGCTCGTGTTTGATAAGAATAAGTGTCACAAACAAGAATTGCTAAATTGATTCGTCATACTCTTAGAACAAAAGAGAGAAGAGTAATAAGAATCAAATCAATTCGCCACCAAACAAATCTGAAATTTGCTTAGATAAGAACAAGGGTAGAGAAATGCCAAAGCACTTTCTGGAAAATTCAAACTTCATAATCTAATTTCAGCACACATATTACATCTATTCATAGCTTGGAACAACCCTCCAAGAATAGGGAAAGCCAAATGATGCAAATAATAAGCTATAATGCACATAGTTTCAAAACAGCAATAAATACAGCAAATTCTAGTGCATGAGCTAAATTAATGAGCCAAAAACAACAATGAATACATATTTATTCCATGTAGAACAGGCAAAAGACTAAAATAAGCTTGTTTAAAAATCTACTTGTTAAGGCCTTTTGGAGTTGTTTGGCCCTAGCTCTTGTCATTGGCCTATTTGAAACCTTTTGCATGCTAAATTCATTTTCATTAGTTGGATTATAAGTCTCATGATGCACATCATTATTCTTGCGCCGAGAATGATTTGCCCTCAAATCAGCATCTTCTAAATCCTCCAAATAAGGAGATAAGTCCTTCACACTGAATGTAGCTAAGACATTGTAGTCTCTAGGAAGATCAATTCTATAAGCATTATCATTCACCTTCCCCACAACTCGAAAAGGACCATCAACTCCTGGCATTAGCTGGGACTTTTTTTTGCTAGGAAACCTTCCCTTGCTAAGATGCATCGAAACAAGATCTCCAGGCTCAAATTTCACCATTTTCCATCCTTTGTTAGCTTGTTTGGAGTACTTAGCCATTTTCTCCTTAATGTGAACTCGAAGCTGCTCATGGAGTTGCTTCATCAATTTAGCCTTTCTAATCCCGTCCATGGAAGTTCTCTCATCAATCGGAAGGGGGACAAGATCATTACGAACATTTGGATTGAAACCGTAGACAACCTCTCCTTTGTAGCACCATGTACACTATGATTATAGGCGAACTCCACCATAGGCACACAAATATCCCAATGCTTCAAATTCTTCTTTATAATAGCATGCAATAAAGAAGAAAGAGTTCAATTTACTACCTTGGTTTGCCCATCAATTTACAGATGACAAGCAATACTAAAAAGTAGTTTTATCCCAAGTTTCTTCCAAAGAGTCTTCCAAAAGTAGTTTAAGAACTTGGTATCACGATCAGAAACAATGCTTTTAGGAATCCCATGTAACCGCACAATTTGCTTAAAGAATAAATCAATAACATGAGTAGCATCATCAGTCTTATGGCAAAGAATGAAATGAGACATTTTGGAGAACTGGTCCACCAAAACCATCACCGAGTCCTTTCCTTGCTGTGTTCTGGGCAATCCAAGCACAAAATCCATGCTAATATCCATTAATGGCTGCTCCGGAATAGGTAAAGGCATATATAGCCCATATGCATTCTTTTTACCCCTAGCTTTCTTGCAAATGCCACATCTTTCAACCACTTTATGAATATCTCGTAACATTCTAGGCCAAAAGAAGTGTTCTTTCAATAGTTCATAAGTCTTCTTCTCCCCAAAAGTGACCACTAAGATCACCACCATGAGCCCCACATGCAAGTAATTCAACATTCTACCCATCTTGAAGCCATCATGCACAAAGAACCCATCACAAACTCCCTTAGCACATTCAGACACCACACTAGCAAAGTAGGGGTCACTGGCATATTGTTCTTTTACTTGTTCAAAACCCAACAATCTTGCATTCAATATGGAAATCAATGCATGCCTTTTAGAAAGAGCATCAACAACAACATTAACCTGCCCCTTCTTGTATTTTGTGATACATGGAAATGACTTGAGGAACTCCACCCATTTAGCATGCCTTCTGTTCAATTTGCCTTGCTCCTTGAGATACTTCAAAGATTCATGGTCCGTGTGAATAACAAACTCTTTAGGTAGCAAATAGTGCTCCCATCAGGTGCCTTGTGAGATTAATGATGCGGCTGTCATTTCATGTAGCTGGTCTAATGCCGGGCAAGTTTCTCATTAAGTGCAACTTTCATATTCTTCATGTGTTAGTTGTGGTAAAGATGGGAGATAATGGTGGATCTGCTGATGCCTTACGTATTTGCTATCTGTGATGCCTCATCTGTGGTTGGATGGTGCTTCACTAGCTATTGTGTGGTGCTTGTGATGATGCCTTTGGGCATTTGCTAGTTGTTGTTTTGTACTTTTGTGAATAAGTTTGAATGGTGGTTATTGCTGCTATGTGTTATCTGATCTTTTCTCTTGCACCCTGTTATGGCTTGGTTGCATATTGCTACACTATTTTGTGATGCAACTTCTGACATGGGCTATATTAGAGCTGGTTTTATGTGGTTAATCTGGGGCTATTTGGATTGTCAGCTGATCTGGATGCTTGAATTGTTTTGCAGAATATTATTTCAAGGTTAGATGGTTAAGCCATCTTTGTGTTGTTGTGCAAATGTGCTTTGCTGCTGCTGTTAGGCTATTCATCTATTGCTGCTAGTATGTGAACTAACGTGTTTCTGGGTTCCATTTGCCTTGTCTACCCGAGCAGTGATCTATTTGTCTTTGGTTTACTTTGTGTTGTTAATTTGAGGCTCTTGAGTTGTGTTTATGCCAGTTTGGTGATATTGTCCTGTGGACTGATGTGGTGTCTAGCATTTTGTTTAAAGGGGATTTCTATGTTTTGTATGGTGGAATGATGTTTCTTGCTGGAATCTGATTTGGTATGGGTCTTAGACGCATTGTTGATTGTACCTGATTGTGAACATGGAGCTGCTGTGATCGAGTGGTTGCCGTGTTGTGATTAAGTGTTGTTATTTGATAAGTTTGAGCAGCTTTCTTACTTTCTTAGATATTCTGATATTGTATGTTGATGGTTTGTATGGCACATTTCCTGTGGATTTATTATGCTGAATTGCTGCATTCAATACTAATGTGGGAGTTTAGTTTGGTTTGGCTGCCTGGTAGGGGTGTTGCTTGTACAATGCCTATGCCATTGGTTGCTGCTGTAGGGATATTTTGCCTTTACTATTTGAGAGTGACATTATTCATTTAGCCTGAACTTACACTGTTGAACTGGTGGATGTGCTTGGTCCTCCTTGAGCCACGACATTTCCATCAATCACACTGGTTTCCCTCTCCCTCTCCCTCTCTTGCTAGCTTGCCTCGAAGAAAATTTCTTTAGCAAGTTTCTTTCATCTTGATTGCAGTTAGGGTTTTTTTTTTTTTTTTTTTTTTTTTTTTCTCTGTGGAAAGGATTTTTCAAAAGCTTGGGTTTGCGGTTGAGAAGGTTTTCTGGTTTGAGTTTGATTTAGAAGGGGATGATTTCAAGTGAAATGATCCATGGAGATTTCTTCTTATGGCTTTCATTTCATTTATTTGTCTTCATTGAGTGAGTATGTATAGTTATTATATCTTGTACTCCTTTTTTTTTTAATCTATTTTGCAGAAATTTGAAGTGGCTTTGATCCTTATTCTCTTATGCTATTATTTCTTACTCTCGTTTTCTTGTCGGAGCCAACAGGTGAGATTTTCTGCTGAATAAGTTTTATTGCTATTTTAACTTATTATTATCTCAGTTGTTTATGGAGGTCGACCTATTTTGCTTCTATCTCGTATTGTGTGTTAACAAATGGTAGTTTTGAATTTTTTGGTTGATTGTTTTGTTAAAAACCCTACATGATGAATAATGCATGATTTACTTTTAAAAATTTGTTGAATGGCTGTTAGTTTTTTATTTTCACTGGTATGGATTTACAGTGTTTTTTTTGGGGGGGGTGAATCAAGTTTTATTTTAGAAGAGAAACACATTACAACTGTATAAGAAACACAAACAAAACAAAAAGAAAATTTCTTACAAACTGTCTCTATCAAAAAATACAATTTGATAGGTATTGGTAACTTCTTAAAATCCACCTTTCAAAAAAAAAAAATTCTTACAATCCATAAATTTCATATATTTCTTGTCCACATGGAAACCTATCTTCAGCACTTAATATGACATAATTCCTTGCCTCCCATATGCTTCTGTTGACCTAAATTTGTATCAGGTACACATATGAAAGCTTGTTGAAAGTCAGTAACCAAAGAAAAGCTATTGAAAGCCGAAAAACTGTACAATCGTTATAGTTTTTCCTGGTGACCTTAGGAGTATACTCAATTGAGTTTTGAATAAATTACACATATTTGCAATGCTTGGGAATTTTCATACCGTGATGAGTTTTACGATTTGATAGCAATTAAAGTTGATTTTTTTTTTTTGCAGTGAATTGGGTGTTATCAAGAATGTGGATTCATATGACACGTTGCTAAAAATTGTGGGGGAGGAAAAGAAAGGTAATCTATTTTCTTAAAAGAAGTTGCATAGCCATTATCCATTTATGGTCAAATTTTGCTTTAATCCCTGCATTTTGAGGAATCTCATTTTCCCACACGATGATATAAAAGTGAAGCTAAATTCTAGCAGCCTTACATTTCGATGTGTTTGTAAATATAGAGATTTTAGGACTTTTAACATCATTTCAATTGTTTTTGAGTTCTGAGACTTTCATGTCATTGTTTTAGTGTTCTCATTCTTATTGAAATAAGGGAAAGCAAAGTTATAATTTCAGAGTTGCGGCATGCTTGTGCGGGGCCACTTGTTTCCTTGCCTCCTGTTGGAAGCCTTGTTGTATACTTCCCTCAAGGTCACAGTAAGCAAGTATGTTTAAAATCTCTTTGTTATGTAAATTTAAAAATCCTAAGTTCGGGTTTCTAAAAGAACATATTTTTTTCTTCCTTTTTTCGATAACTAAAAACCTTAGATAAAAGCATCAATGCAAGAGGAGATTGATGGGTTCCCAAGCTATCCTAACCTCCCTTCCAAGTTGGTATGCACGGTTCATAATGTCACTTTACATATATGAGAACTTCACCAATTCAAACCGCAGTTTTTTATTAGTATTTTCTTGTTTTGATCTTCCCAACCTTCTTACGCTGCCAATGGCTTAGGGCACGTTTTGGTTCTAAAAGGCTACATGATACCATCAAATTTAGATAGACATGCCATTTACTCAGTTCTATGTTAAACACAATAAAAACAAGAACAATGAAACAACTAGATTTATATAAGGTATCTAAGAACACACTTAGCAATTTGTTTTGATTCATTGATATAGGGCAAAAGCAACCCAATAGAAAAAAGAAATGTTAGTCTCTTCTTCCAATCACCTGTCTGGATAATTAGATATTGTTTGCACATCCAAAAGATTAAGGTTCCAAGCAAAAGTTTAGATCTTTAAGGCAATTTATCAAACAACTGTAAATTTGCTCTCTCTCTCTCTCTCTCTCTCTCTCTCTCTCTCTCTTTCTCTCTCGCCTAACCTTTGGATCATAAAGTGGTATGAATTGAATTTTGTTTTCAAACATCTCCCATCCGATACTATTATCTTCTTCTTGTGGTAGGTATGTTAGATTTTTATACGGAATCCAGAGAGTTATCTAATTTCGATGTAAATTTGAGTTTGTTGTAATTGCAAGATTTAACCTTCATCCCTTGATCTAGCCATGCACTCACACTATGCTTGTCTCTTATGTTGTGGAATTCCATTTGTTGGGAAAAAAACATCAAAGTTGATGATCATTTATTGTGATCTCTTAAATAGATATCAAGAGTTTGAATGCTGGTTAAATAGGCAATTGATTTTGTTGCTTGTTCTTGGTTGATATAGATTGATTTATTGTTTAGCCAATAATTTAACTCTGCGTTTGAATTACTGATATTTGGTTTTCAACTTGGCAGCTAACTGTGCAAAAATTAAGAGACCTTAATTGGAGTATAAATTGGATTTATTCATTTGCGAGCTTGGTTTGTTGGGTTGGTCAAATTTTCATAAAATTTGATCTCGGTTTCTTTTTTTTTTTTTGGCTTTAACTTGAATTTATTCCTTAAGATTTTGGTTTCTCTTATGGCTATGTTGGATTTTAGTCTTAACCCTTTGGTTTGCGTTGCTCGTTTAGGTTATGACTAAATTCTCCCTCTTTCATAATCCAATGATCTAAACCTATAGATCATGAACTATTCTCAATTGACTATTATCCTGAGGAATCACATCCGTAAGTTTGCTAATCAAATTATTTGGATTCTTGTTAGTTAGCTCAGTTTTGATTTACCTTTAGAGAGGTTGTTCGTATGGTATACTTTCGCCATGCTAATGTGTGCACAGGGGTTTTTGTAGGTTTTGAAGAGGTGTGATTAGTCATAATCCTTGGGTTAAGGTCGGAAATTGGCAAGTTCATTTGGTAACCCCTTGGGTATACTACTATATTGAATTGTATCTTTAACAATCAATCTCTCAGGTTACAAGCCAATTAGATCTTAATTTTCGATTATTTATGGCTTCATGTGAGGTTTCTCTTATGGTAAGCATTGGCTAATGAGGGCTGGTTCTTGTAGGTTTCGAAGAAGCATGTATTGCAATGGTGGGTGAAATTCTGAGTAAATATGCTTCATTTTTCTTAACTATTTGTATCATACATTAATTCAAATTGAATTTGATATTTAGCAAACCTTTGAAGTTAACTAGATCTTGGTTATTTGTTTCAATTAGAATTAAATATTTTAGATAGAGGGGGTCTCTCTGCAGGTCGATTAGAACATATGCTCCTCCTCTCATAAACATTTGCATCGTGGACTATTCTAAACTGGTTAAAACATACGTCAAAATTGAATGTTTCAGATAGAGGTCTCTCTGCGTGTAGGTTTTGAAGGTTTTGGGTTTGAGGTGCTAGGTAAAGTTTTTGAGTAAATTTTTTCTCTCTTTTATAACCTTCGGATCCCAAAGTGGTATGAAACATTTCCCACTCGATACTATTTTATTCTTCTTCTCCTCCTCCTCTATCTTCTTCTTCTTCTTGAAGTAGGTATGTTGGATTTTTATACGGAATCTAGAAAGTTATCTAATTTTGATGTAAATTTGAGTTTAATGTAACTGTGTGATTTAACTTTCATCCCTTGACCTGGCCATGCACTCACGCTGTTGTTGTCTTCTATGTTGTGGAGTTCCCATTTGGGTTGTTGGAAAAAGCATCATAGTTGATGATCTTTTATTGTGGTCTCTTAAATTGATATCGAGAGTTTGGTGTTGGTTGTATCCATTAATGATTTTGTTGCTTGTTCTTGCATAATTTTTTAGATGCTAGATATAGATTGATTTATTGTTTTAGTCAATAATTTGACTCTGCATTTGAATTACTGATGTTTGGTTTTCAACTTGGCAGCTGACTAATTACCAAAGAAAAAACTTGGCAGCTGACTGTGCAAAAATTAAAACAAGTTACTAAAACGAGAATTTTATGCTCAAGTAGGTTGATTCTTTTCAAAAGTAGCTAACGAATTTTTTCCTCCTATCATTGGCTGATATAGATATTAATTATGATATGGGCTTGGTGCATGCTACTTAATGACAAAGTTCCATTTAGGATGCAGTGGCCAGAGTATGCGGATTTACAAGTCAACGGTATTGTATATTACTTTTGTTTCACTGATTAAATTAATGTGACTTACACGTTAAACTTATCCTAAGGGAATTCTCTACTCAGTATAGTTATGAAAATTTAAATTTTGTATTTGTGCAATTTGCTTAATTCTTGCTAGGTGGTGGTGCTCCTTGTAAAGCTGACAATAATATCCTTGTGGCATTCATAGCCCCCAACATTAACATATTTGCATCCAGTCAATACCCAATCCTTTCGCTCTATCTGTTGGGCTTTGGATTTGTTAGAAAGGATAAATTTTGGTCTGCCAAAATTTCAGCATGTACAAAGCTTAGAATCCAGCGGCCTACCACTTGAAACTCAAGCCAATTTCAGCCCCTCTGTCTGCAGAATTTTGAAACTTCTTTCTTCCTTTTGAAACTGTGAACTTGTGTTATGTCCTTTGATTAAACCAATCATAACTTGTTCTAAGTTTCTTGAGGTTGGTCATCAATATGGCCATTCGTTCCCTATAATACATTTAAGCAACTTACAGACGATGCACTTGTATGCTACAATAGTAAAGCAGAGCTGGCTTTGTTGTCTTCAAGGAATATCAAAATTGGGAAAAATGGTTATATAGTTGTCCCTAACCTTGTAGCACTTAATTACCCTAGGGGGACCTGGAACCACACCGGTTTATCACAGTCCTCAACGAACTGTTTAGCTGATGGGTAAGCTAGGGGTGTGTGCACTGCCTCCTTGCACGTCCTGGGTGAGTGGAAGGAATCGAACTTGGGTTGACAATGTGGGGAGCAAACCCACTTGCTTACTGATGCGGAAGCCAAAGAAAATATGAAATAATTATTATTAGAATTTTATTTTATTAGGATTATATTTTATATAAGGATTTTACCTTATTCTATTAAAGATTTATTTTATTTTAGGCAAAATTTTATTTAGATTTATTTTAAGAAGGATTTATTATAATATTTAATTTTGCTTTATTTTTAGTAATCTTGAGAATGTATTAGCCTATTTAAAGGGTTATGATGATTAAGGTTTGATACATTGATAAATATGAAAATTTGAGTTGTTGAAGCCTCGTGGCTTGTTTTCCCTCCCCTCTTCTTCTTTCTTTCCTCTCTCCTAAACTTCTCTCTCTCTATTTCTCTTTCTTGGCTTTATTCTCTACCGTCCTACATCAATTTTGGTATCAGAGCAAATCGATCTATAATCAACGAAAACTCACTGTTCATCTCAAACCCTAGCCGCAACTGCATCATTACCGCTGCACGTGCCCTACACGCTCTCAAACCTTTTGAGTACACTTTCGTACATTCTCAGCAGTACCCAACTCCGGCGAACCCCACCATTGGCACCACCAACCTCCTGCGAACTCGTTGGTGACTCTGGCAACCTCCGGTGACTCTTTCGGCGACCTCCAGCGGATTTTCCTGTGACTTCTGATGAAGTCTAAAATAACCACTACACTCCAGCAATCTGACCTGTGCTCCGCGCGAAGCTCCGGCAACCTCCGACAACTTCCAGCGAAGCTCCAGTGACTTCTAGGAGGCTTCGAAACACCTCACAGTTCATTTTTTGTAGATTCGAAATTGTTAGTACACTATCGGGTACAGTCAAACAATAATCAGATGCAAATCCAAATAGCAGGCCTCACTGAAGCCATTCAAAGACTAAATGCGAGGTTAGACACATGGGAGGAATACTATTGGCCGAGCAACCCTATTCACCTCTGTTCTAACCAAATATCGAATTCTAAGTCAAACACAGTTTCAGCTCCTCTATTTGGTGCTCTTACCGAAATTCCAAAAGTAATTGATGAATTAAACAGAAAATCTGATGACGACCACTTTGAAGTGAAGAGAGAGTCTAATGATGATTAAATTGAGGAGTTGATTTATGAGCTTGATCCTGACGACTTTTATTTTTCAGATGATGAAGATGATGACCAAATCGTAGGCAAGCCACTTGATGAAATTATTGCAACTACTGAAATTATTGCTACTAATAAAGTCAGTTCTTTTGATGAGGCATAGATTTCCAACGATATTAGTGATATCCCTGTAGCTACTATCGGGTTGAAGAGTATATCTAAAATTTATGGTGCTTCTGTGGATTTTGTCTTTCCTACACCTAAACTTCTCTCATAAGTTGGTCCATTTTTTGTCTTCTTCCAACATCTATAGGTTCTATTTCCTGAATCGCGGGACTTCTATTTCGGAAGACTTGGTGGATACACTAGATTTCTACCACTCCTGATGAGTGTTCATGGACTTTGGGAGTAGCTTGAACATCCGCTTTATTCGTAGCCTGGCGATTGAAGGCGTAAGCAAATTTTTAACTCGACGGAGTCGAGTTTTTCTAAGGGGTGGAGAATGATGCGGAAGCCAAAAAAAAATATGAAATAATTATTATTAGAATTTTATTTTATTAGGATTATATTTTATATAAGAATTTTACCTTATTCTATTAAAGATTTATTTTATTCTAGGCAAAATTTTATTTAGATTTATTTTAAGAAGGATTTATTAGAATATTTGATTTTGCTTTATTTTTAGTAATCTTGAGAATGTAGTAGCCTATTTAAAGGCTTATGATAATTAGGGTTTGATACATTGATGAATATGAAAATTTGAGTTGTTGAAGTCTCGGGGATTGTTTTCCCTCCCCTCTTCTTCTTTATTCCCTCTCTCCTAAACTTCTTCTCTCTCTCTCTATTTCTCTTTCTTGGCTTTATTCTCTATCGTTCTACATCACTTACCCTAGTTACCGAGCAATTGATCCATTTGTCCCAAAATACATTTCCAATATGGCAATGGAAGCAGCTATTGATATGTACGACACTTTCTGTGAGCAATGCACGAAACCAAATGGTTTCAGGGATTTTTTTGCGATTTGTTCCACTAAGTACTTCACAAAACAAACTCAATCTAGATCGAGAATTGCTTCTTCCTGTGGTCCACCTCAGAGTAGACCCTTTGTCCTTATGGCTAAATTATTATCTACAAGCTCCCGATCTTGATCCATTCATAGCTTGAGGCTTTCCAACAATCAATCTACTAAGCAACCCCATCCTTGGGTCTTGTTATGGTCTTCACAAACATGCACATGTGAATCTTCTAGTTTTGTTTTGGCTTTATTTTTTATAATTATAAATTGTAGTCATATTATATAGCCTATGACCTTAAAGGTGTGCCAGTGCAGGCAATCAATAGACCTGGATTGTTGGGGCCTAATGGTCGTGATGATGGCCCTGTTGTGAGTAATTCCTCTTTTCTTAAACTAAATTTTTTGTTGGCTTATTTTATGCCAACATTTTCTTAAGTAGTACTTCCTTTTTACTTTTTTCTTCCTTATTTTTTTTGGGGGGGGGGGGGGGGTTAGGGGATGGGGGTATATTACTTAGGTTGGTTGGGGATGATTGTATTTTAAGCAGTACTAAAGTGTTTGTTGCTCTTTTCCGTCAGATCACACCATGCACCAAGGATAGAATTAATAAAATTTCCTTAACAGGATGTGATTCTTGGCTATTTTTTTTTTTTTTTTGGGTCAGAATTGTAAGGTGGCGTACTATTCAACTGCTCGTGTTAACTTTTTCTAACTTAAAGATATGGGGGATTAATTTTATGTCTGTGCCATTCACGTACAAGGTTTTCAAGTATGCTTGTAATAAAAGAAGCAATCTATTCACTGTGGATTGCTGCATTTTGCAACTAGTATTTGAAATTGCTTCAAGGCTTTTCTAGTTGTTGAAGAATTTCTTTGGTCTTTTTCTATTTCTTTTTATGCTTAAATTTGCATTTGAGCAGTTTTTCCATTTCCTAGCTCTTTTTGCTATTTGTTTGCATTTGATTTAATGTTAACACAGGAATTTCAATATAAATGGGGGAACATCATAATACTGCAGTTAAAAGATATTTGTTTCTATTTCTGAGTTAATTAATATATGCTGCAGTGCCTATTTCACGCGTTTAACTACGAAAAAGGAGGAGGATTTTCAAAATTTTAAAGATAAATCAAATAACAAGTCATTAAGGGATATTACAGAGATGGTGTGATTTGATTTTGCTCACAGAGCTATATTTTTCATTAGAGATTATCATCCAGAACAGAATGAGGATAATGTATTGGCAAGAATGTTAGACCATACCTAAGATGTAAAACAGATATTGGGCATTCTAGAAAAGCATTTTTGAAATTTATTTACTGAAAAATCAATTTTAAATCCATTAGATTTTTTTATTTCATCTTTTTTTTTTTTTAGAAAAAAATAGGGTAGACGATTTGGAAGATATAATCGGAGGACATGTATGGTTAGGTTCCATTTGTATCCTTGGTGGAATCTGGCATATTTTAACCAAACCCTTCGCATGGACTCGACGTGCGCTTATATGGCCCGGAGAGGTTTACTTGTCTTATAGTTTAGGTGCTTTATCTATTTATGGTTTCAAACCTCAAATTGATGGAACATGGAGTAGGCCCATATCTAGGCCTAGACGAGATAGGAAGCCCAAATCCAATGATGATTTTTATTATTATTAGTTTATTTATTTAATTATATTTTTCTGGATTATTCTTAGTTTATTTATTTTAATCATATTTGTTTTGGATTTATCTAGTAGGGTTAGGGTTTCTGTTAGTGCCTATAAATAGCACCTTGCATTATTATTTTTAGACAGACTTGATGATATTGAAACCTTAATATTTTTTTTCATCTTTCTCTTGTTTGTTTTCTTTATTTTTTTCTTGTTCGTCATAGCTGAGCTACGTCAATTTGATATAAGAGCCTCCTCTTTGCAGTTTCTGCCTTTCTTTGGAGTCGTCGGAATTTTTCGTCACCGCCAGATTGCCCACGTGCCCACGAGTGCTGCCACAATAATCTTTTACGCACCACCCAGGAAGCAGTTCGTGAATCCTTTTCTTAAACCGATTTTCCAGTTTTGGGATTTTTCCAAATTTTTCCCGTTTTCTAGTTTTCCTCTGTTTCATCTTGGTTTCCGTGACAACAAAAGAAAACAAAAGCCACATATTTTTGGCAATAACTCTGCCTTCGTCCACGTTGATTTATTGGCACCACTGTTGGAGCCTCAGACTGATACGGACGCTGCAGGTCATCACAAGCTTTTGCCAAACCATCATGCGAAACATCGGATTCCTCTTCCCTTTAATCACCCACAAGCTAAGTTGCGCGGACTCGCCCAAAGAGTGGAGTACCCACTCGGGTGTGGGTGGGGTGCTGGTGCGGGTGTGGATGCGGGATCGGGTGCTGCACTTTCAATCCGGATATGGCTATGATACTTAGATGAAAGAATCATTTATTTTGGACTTCGATTGCATGATTCGTGAAAGAAAGTGTATTCGGAGAATAAGCCCAATTTTAAAAAAAAAACCAGATCAATCAAAGCGATTCACATAAACAAAGGAGAATGGAATACATACAGCTTCTTCTCTGACGATGGCGCTCTCCGACAGCAGCCATTTTTCAAATTAACCAGAATTCCCACAGGTTATCCGGCGATGGCGCTCCCCGGCGGTATCGATTTTTCAATTTACCCATCTCTCTATCTTCACTTGACAAGGATAGTGGATGGATTGTAGGGAGATAAGAGATATCAATCTGGGGAGAGGATATGGCTGGAGATGTGAATGGGGAAGAGCTGGGTGGTCGGAAAGACAAAAGGACAAACGACAAAAGGAAAGATGAAAGGACAAACGACAAATGCTTTTCCTTTTTTTTTTTTGTTCTTTTTAATTTACGATGGCAGATAGATAGTAGTAATTGAAATTTTTGGGAACTAATCAATTGCTTCCTATGGCAGTCCTAACGAATAGATATTGTACAGTTTGTAAGAATTAATTGCTTCTTATGGCAGACAAAAGGGCAAACAATAGAGAATAGATATTGTAGAGTTTGTACTAGTTAATTACTTCTTATGGCAAACGAAAGGGCAAACCACAGAGGATATTTTTCAATTTTTAGGGACTTAGTTATGTTGGCTTGGGGTTTACATTTGTCCAACACAGATAGTGGGGAAAAAAAAAATCTCATAATAAATGAATATTGAACTAATCAATTGCTTCCTACGGCAGACGAAAAGGCAAACGGCAGAGGATTTTTTTCAATTTTGGGGGAATGAGTTATGTTGGCTTGGGGTTTACAATTGTCCAACGCAAATATTGGAAAAAAATCACACAATAAATGAACTTCGGTAGTTGTTGGAGCTCATAAATTAGCTTCTAGTATTGCTTAATAAACTGTGGGAAAAAAAAAGAATTAGCTTGTTCATTTTAACATTTTTATAAATGGTACATCACTTGTAAATTGTACATCTACCAAATACAGTCTAATTAAAGTTTCTTAGTTTCAGTTAACTTTAGCATTTTTCTTTAACAATTCAGAGACAAAAAAAAGTTATCACATCCCAAAAATAAAAAATAAAAAGCTCGGCCCAAAACAAAAATAAATTTTAAATATATATATATATATATATATGGAATAAAGAAATAAAAATATTTATTATTAAGATATGAGAATTATTTTGGTTGAATTCTTATTATCAAAAAATATTTTTTCCAACCAAATCAATTCTCAAATCTTAATAATAAATATTTTCAACCAAATCAATTCTCAGATGTTAATAATAAATATTTTTATTTCTTTATTCTATATGTATTATATTTATTCAATTTTCAAAATAAATCATAGAAAGGATATCCTAAAAAATTTGGTATAGAATTTTAACCCAAATTTAAATTAAAAAGGAACTAAATCAAATGAAAGTCTTATAATGTTAAAAAAACAAAATTATTAGGTTTAATTTGATTTTTCTTATTTTCATTCAATTTTACTTAAAGTGTTAGGATTAATAGATGAAGGGGTAAATTGAAAATCAAGTTTAGTTGAAGAGTTTCAATATAATTAACCTTAATTAAATCATTTTAACTAAGTAATGAGCGCCATATTGAATCTTATTATGCGTCTCAAATAAGAATCTATGTCTATCATACTCTAATCAAGCTACGTTGAAGTTATAATTCCCACACTAGTCTTGATCGTAGATAATAATCTCCCTTTGATATACTCTTACAAAGCATAATATAACTAGCTAATGAGCGTCACATTGGATCTTACTTTACATTTCAGTCCTATGATTTCACAATTAGAAATAATAACCTCTGTTTGTCATGCTTGAATCAACCTAATTAATAAGTTGAAACTTAGACTATTAGTAACATTGTATCTTATGATTTCACAAGTGATTATGTCGAACCAATCTAATTAATAAGTTGAAACTTAGACTATTAGTTACACTGTATCCTATGATTTCACAAATAATAATCACTGTCTGTCATACGTTAACCATGCTAAGTTCAACATATAATGCCTATACTAATCATGATATCACATATACTAAGAGTTGAATACATTATAATGATCCCATATAACTTCGCAGCTATTTCTCAATCACATATACTGATCAGACAATGATAGTTTGATAATTGAATCACATTCTAAATAAATTAAATTAAACATCGATAGCTTGATAATTGAATCCCTTTCTAAATAATTTAAATCGGGACATTAGTAGCTTGATAATTGAATCTCACTGAAAATAAATTAAATTAGATATTGATAGCTTGATAATTGAATCCCATTCTAAATAAATTAAATCGGGACATCGGTAGCTTGATAATTGAATCCCACTTAAAATAAATTAAATCAAACATCAATAGCTTGGTAATTGAATCCCATTCTATATAAATTAAATTAAGACATTAGTGGCTTAATAATTGAATCCCATTTAAAATAAATTAAATCGGATATCCATAGCTTGATAATTGAATCACATTCTAAATAAATTAAATTAGATATCGGTAGCATAATAATTGAATCCCATTTAAAATAAATTAAATCGAAAATAAAAAAGAAAAAAATAAAACTAAAAAAGAAACCAAAAAAGATACCTAAAACAAAGAAAAAAGAAACCAAAAAGGAAACAAAAAAGAACGAAACCCAACCTTCTAATGAATCTAATAAAGAAAACAAAACCAGCAACTTCTCCTATGTCAGGTAGCCCTTCATTCTCTTTCTATGCAATTGGACAAAATCAAACAAAAGGGGGAAACCCAAACGGCCCTTCATTTGGCAGCCAGAGACATATAAATCCAAACTAAACCCTTATAATTTTTCCATCCAAATATCATCTACTCTTGTTCCTAAACTCTCCAGTACCTACAAATGTCTTCATCCCAATCTCTGCGTCCATCATCTGCTAAAGGAGCTAGATTTGATGATAAGCCTTTGTGGAATCATGTAAAGGTTTTAGAAAAGGCTGAAAGTGGAGGGGGAAACAGAACTTGGTTGTGCAATTACTGCAATAAAAGGGTTGTTGGATCTTACACGAAGGTGAAATGCCATCTAATGAGGATTCCTAACCGCAATGTCGAATGCTGCCCATCTGTAAGTGCTGAGGTGCTTGAAGCTATAAAGAAGGAGCATGAAGTAGCTGAAGCTAAAAGGGCTCAAGAAGGGCTAAATGCATGGAAAAAGGCAGATTATGCCTCCATACCAGAAGGTTCTGATCTTGTCCAACAGAAAAAACGCAAGGGAATGGCCCCTCAAGGTGATTTAGCTTTGGCATTCAACGTTGCGCAGAGAGATGTTGCTGACAAAGAGGCTGCTCAGATGTTCTACGCTAGTGGTATGCCATTCAATTTTGCAAGGTCGCCTTATTTTCGAAAGTACTCACTGACCCTTGCAAATAGCAAGTTAGCTGGTTATATGCCTCCGTCATACAATAGGCTACGTACCACTTTGCTAGCCCAGGAAAAAAGAACACGTCAACAGGTTGTTGCAACCAATCAAGGATACGTGGAGGAAGAAAGGTGTTTCATTGGTCTCTGATGGATGGTCTGATAGGCAACGCAGGCCTTTGATTAACATAATGGCAGCATCTACAGGTGGAGCCATGTTTATCAAAGCCATTGATGCAAGTGGAAGTACTAAGGATGCAGAGTATGTTTCAAACTTGTTCATACAAGTGATCAAGGATTTAGGACCAGCAAATGTGCTCCAGATTATTACTGACAATGCCTCAAATTACAAGGCTGCTGGGTTAACGATTGAAGCCAAATACCCACACGTGTTTTGGACTCCTTGCGTTGTGTACAGCCTCAACTTGGCCTTGAAGAGCATTTGCGAGCCAGGAGAAAAGTCACCTCAGTTTGCCCAATGTAAGTGGATTTCAGATTTGATAAAGCAAGTGCAAGATATTCGTAATTTTGTTTTAAACCATAGCATGGCAAACTATATCTTCAATCAACACTCAAATCTGAAATTGCTAACTGTAGCAGAAACTAGATTTGCATCTAGCATTATCATGGCTAAACGTTTAAGGGTAGTTAAGACCTCTCTCGAAAAAATGGTGATGGATACAAACTGGAAAACATATAGAGCAGATGGAAACACTTTAGCTGAAACTAAAGCTCGTGAGGTCAAAAAATGCATTGTTGATGACACATTTTGGGATCAATTAGATTATCTTTTAAGTTTCACCGAACCAATCATTGACATGTTAAGAATAGCTGACACGGACTCTCCGATTTTGCATCTCGTATATGATATGTGGGACACAATGATTGAGAATGTGAAAAGGAGGATATTTGAACATGAAGGAGAGAACATAGAATTTGGTAAATCTACCTTTTTCGATGTTGTGCAGCAAATTTTGGAGAGTAGGTGGAACAAAAGTAATACCCCTCTGCATTGTATGGCTCATTCATTGGTCCCAAAGTATTATTGTGAGGCTTGGCTAAATAGTGGAGGTATTGGAGTTGCGCGGGTGGCACCAAATGAGGATCATGAGGTCTCTCTAAATAGAAGCAAATGTTTCAAACGTCTCTTTCCTAAAGAAAGCGACTTGAGACAAGTTTATGCTGAATATGGAGCATTTTCTAGTGGGTCTGAATACTTTAGCCAAGCTCATGTTATCGATGCCCAAATGTTTGAGGAACCTATTTCATGGTGGGCTAATCATGGGGCTTCAACCTCGTTGCTACATGCCTTAGCTTTTAAATTGCTTTCGCAACCAGCATCTTCCTCTTGCTGTGAAAGGAATTGGAGCACTTATTCTGTGATTCAAAATGTGAAGAAAAATCGACTAGCAACTAGTCGAGCTGAAGACCTAGTCTTTGTGCATTGCAATCTCCGCCTACTCTCAAGGAAGAGCAAGGAGTACTTAGAAGGGCCTTCCAAATATTGGGACATAAGTAAGTTCCTTTTTTCCCTAATCTTTACCAATGGCAAGATTTAGTGTTTAGTACTACAATTTGAAATTGGTTTTTGTATGAATTTTCTTAGGTGGAGATCAGTTTGATATTGAAGGACAACAATTGTCAGAGCTTGCACAACTTTCTCTTGATGAACCAGAGTTGGAGGGGATAACGTTTCAAGAGGTTGAGGAGGGTGAAAAGAATCTGGATGGAGATGAAAATTGGGAGTTGCTGGTACTAAGTAATAGTATGCTAGAGTCAGGTGGACTTAGGAACGCTTCCTCCTTTTTTTTTTCTTTTTTTTTGTTTGGGGGGGGGGGCTTCAGTAGTAGTACGTTGTGAGCTTGACTAGGGAACATATCTTTGTTTTTGGTTTTGGATCAAGTAATACTCCGTTTGAACTATGGATTGGAATCATTTGATGTAATTTTGGGTCAATTTGGTTTATGTAAGACAATTAAATTTCTATGAATTGCCATTTTCTATTATTTGAGCTTGTTAATCTATTATGGAATATATTAAAAATATATACTTGTAATATTAATTTATAAAAAAATTAAAAATTACGTGGCTTATCCTCATATCCATATCCAAATTCGGATTCGTATCTGCATATCCTCTATTTCTAGACTTGAGGTGTCTGACACCAAAATTCACACCCACATCCGATTCCCGTACCAGAGTCTGAGCAACTTAGCCCACAAGACAAAACAAGGTGTCTAACCCACTGATTTGTGGTGGGACTCTGTACACTACCAACCTTGGGGAGTCACGTGCAGTTTTGGGAAGGCTTGGACGCCGTGACAAAACAAGCCCTCCTTTCCAGTGCATTGATCCAATGCTGAGACGCAGCAAGTGAGTGAGAGATATTTTGGTGCGACGACTTATCTCCATTGTGCCCGTCCTCTCCTCTGTTATTCCAAAAAAAAAAATTTACACACCTTGTTTGGCTCCTTTGCAACATTACTAAGGTATTGTAGGCGACTCAAAGCTCCTTTAACGAGGTAAATTTTCTTATACTTTGAGAACTCGTGATATTTAGGTATATCTTGTTTGAGTGTTTAGATTCCAGTTTATTTGATAGAGCATAAAGAGTATTAAAAAAAAAATCTTTTGTTTTTAGTTAATTCTTTCATGATTCGTGCAAATTGTGGCATATAATTGCATTAAAATTTTTTTAGCTTTGTGTTTGTTGCATCAGCATATCGTTTATAAATTTCCTTACTTAGTGAAATTTTAGATTTTAACTCAGCATGTCAGCCACAAAAAGTGACACCATTGAACCTTCCTCCTCTAACACAAAAGACCCAGGTGAGAGACTTAATAATTTTGACTTAAGACTACAAGCCTTATCTCAAGATTTAAATGATAGTCTAGCATGTATTACCCATCATCATGATGCAAATAAAGCACAATTTGATTTAGTCACTGCATCGGTGAGTAATTTAAATTCAATGTGTGGTCAATTGACTCAACGTCAATCTGCCCTCGAACAACAAACTCATGCAATGAATCAAAAAATGGATTTTCTTTTAAAACATTTGGGTAAACATGAGATAGGTGAATATGTTAATGAAACTATTAGAAAACTCTTTGGGTCAACACACACCAGGGGTTTAAGTCCTTCTGGGGGTTCACATCAATCTAATGAATTCACAAATGGTTTGCATGACAATTTGGGAAAAATGAACTTGGGTAGTAATTCAATTGCTCAACCTCATACAAGGTTAACCGATATGGGAGGCCCTTAGTTCAACCTAGGTGATCAGTTTCAACCTGCCAATGTTAATTTTCCATTAGATTACCAAGGCAAAATCACCCACCAAATCAGGTGAGAGAGGATGGTGCTCCTCAGCGATACCAACCTAGGGTTAATGGTAATTGGGGTAGGGATCAGGATAGGCAAGTTAGACAACCTCAAAGAGATATCACAAAAAAATCAAGGTCAATACTCCTGAATTTGATGGTAGAATGGATCCTAATGCTTTCTCTGATTGGTTAGTTGCTATTGAGGAATATTTTGATTGGTATGAAATGATTGATAGTGAACGTATTAGGTTTGCTAAAATGAAATTAACTAATTCAGCTAAAATGTACTGGCAAAATGTGTTGCAAGACATGATTCGTTTGGATGAACCACCCATCACCTAATGGGCTGTTATGAAGCAAAGTTGCAAGAATAAGTACATTCCTCCATCATATAAGAGTCAGTTGTTTCCCAACATGATTAATCTAAAACAAGTGACTCTTAGTGTAGCTGAATATTTTGCTAAATTTGAGGAAGCTAGGCTTAGGTGTAGTGAGTTTCATGCTGAGGATCAATTTGCTATTTGCACCTGTTTTGTTAATGGCCTCAAGTTTGATATTCAAAAGATGGTAAATTGCATGCACCACACACTGTAGAGGATGCATATCAAAAAGCCTTGGAAGTTGAGAAGTTTAATAATAGACCTTCCTCTTTTGCACACACAGGTCAGTCCAAGTCACAGTCCATGTCATCAAATGGTAATGTTAAGCCCAATAACGTTAGGAGCAAAGAGTCTAGTTTACGTAACTCTCTTCCTGTTGCTTCTTATATTGAGTCTAAGGCTAGTAATCTATCGATTGTCTATCATAAGTGTCATCAAAAGGGTCATATTGCATCTCGTTGTCCCCAACGTGCATTGGCATTAGATGTTGGACAGAGTAGTTTGAAAATTGAGGAAGACCAAATTATTGATCCTTTAGAATATTCTGGTGATGAAGATGGTCTTCAAGAAGATTTTGACGCTGATGAGTGTGGTAGTGTGGTTAGATGTGTGCTATCCATGACTGTAGATAATGATAATTGGAAGCGTACTAGTATTTTTCACACAATCATATAGAGTGGAGATAAGAAGTGTAAGTTAGTGATTGATGGGGGTAGTTCAATGAATGTGGTTTCTAAAGATGCTGTTAAATTATTAAACCTGAAAGTAGAACCACATCCAAATCCTTTTAGGGTAGCATGGGTGAATGACCATACTTTGCTTGTCACTCAAAGGTGTCTAGTCTCTATTCAAATGGGAGATTATAAGGATGAAATCTATTGTGATGTGCTACCCATGGATGTTGCCCATGTTCTCTTAGGTCGCCCTTGGCTTTATGATCTTAATGTTACCAATTTTGACAAAGATAATATTTATTCATTTAAGTATAAGGGTAAGAATATTATTTTGAGACCTGCTAAGTTGAAAAGTTGCAATAGTAACGTGACATCTCTAAACTTCCTGAACGGAATTTGCATATTTTAAAATGTAAGGAGTTTGAGAGAGAGGGAATTGAGACTGGTATGTGCTTAGCTTTTGTAGCAAAAGAAGTTTCATCTGATTCTTCGATTGCTGATGTTCCTTTGGAAGTGATGAAATTACTAGATGATTTTATTGATGTGGTGCCCAATAAGTTATCTAGTGAACTACCACCTTTGAGAGACATTCAGCATGCTATAGATTTAGTTCCAAGTTCTCAACTGCCTAACCTTCCACATTATAGGATGAATCCTAAAGAGAGAGAGGAGTTGAATAGGCAAGTAGAAGGACTTTTAGAGTAAGGATTTGTTAGGCATAGCCTTAGTTCTTGTGCGGTGCCAGCTTTGTTGACACCTAAGAAAGATGGATCTTGGAAAATGTGTGTGGATAGTAAAGCCATCAATAAGATCACAATCAAATATAGATTTCCTATCCGTCGCCTTGAAGATATGTTGGATCTATTAGCTGGTTCTAGTTGGTTCTCTAAGATAGATTTGTAGTGGTTATCATCAAATTCGTGTTAGGCCAGAGGATGAGTGGAAAACTGCATTTAAAACACAAAATGGTTTGTTGAGTGGTTAGTCATTCCTTTTGGTTTGTCTAACGCTCCTGGTACTTTCATGAGAGTTATGACCCATGTCCTACAGCCTTTCATTGGGAAATTTTTAGTGGTCTACTTTGATGACATATTGATCTATAGCAAATCCAAAGAAGAGGCTAAACTTTATGTTAACCTTAAGAAGTGTTCTTTCATGCAACCACATGTGCTTTTCTTAGGCTTTATTGTGTCTGAACATGGCATTTCAGCTGACCCCGAAAAGGTTAGAGTTATTAAGGAGTGGTTTGAACCAAAATCTGTCACTGAGACTCGTAGTTTTCATGGTTTAGCTTCTTTCTATAAGAGATTTATTAGGAGATTTAGCACCATTATGGCTCCTATCACAGAATGTTTAAAAAATGAGGAGTTTCAATGGTCTAATGTTGTTAGCCAGGCATTTAGAGAAATTAAGGTAAAAATGACTAAGGCACTTGTTTGGAGACATCCTGATTTTACCAAAGTTTTTGAGATTTCTTGTGATGCATCAGGTGTAGGTATTGGTGGTGTCTTAAGTCAAGAAGGTCACCCTGTAGCTTTCTTTAGTGAAAAACTCAATGATGCTAAAAGACGATATTCTATATATGATAAGGAGTTTTATGCTAGAGTGCAGAGTCTTTGCTTTTGGAGGTTTTATTTGTTGCCTACTGAATTTGTGTTGTTTTTTGACCACCAAGCTTTAAGATATTTAAACTCACAAAAGAAATTGAATGCTCGACATGCTAAGTGGGTTGAATTTTGAATGAATATTCTTTTGTGATTAACCATCGTGCTGGTATTGAAAACAAAGCTGCCGATGCACTTAATCGATTAACTATTACACTTCATTGTATGAGTGCTCATGTCATTGGGTTTGATAGATTGAAAGACGAGTATTCTACGTGTCCTGACTTTGGTATTATTTATGATAAGGTTAGTAAGGGTAACCGTCATAAGTATGTTGACTTTCTTGTTGAAAATGGTTATCTGTTTAAAGTGACTAAATTGTGCATACCTCGAACATCACTTAGAGATTTGTTAATTTGGGAGATGCATGCAGGTGGTTTAGCTGGACATTTTGGGAGGGATAAAACTATTGCATTGGTTGAAGATGGATTTTATTGGCCTTCTCTGAAAAAGGATGTTGCTAGGATAGTTACACAATGTAGAACATGTCAGTTAGTTAAGGCTAAGAGACAAAACACTGGTTTATATACTCCTTTACCTGTTCCTCATGAACCTTGGAAGGATGTTGGTATGGACTTTGTTCTTGGATTGCCTACGATTGCGAGAGGACATGATTCTATTTTGGTTGTTGTCGATTGGTTTTCTAAAATAGCACATTTTATTCCGTGTAACAAAACCAATGATGCTTCGTATGTTGCTAAATTATTCTTTAGAGAAGTTGTTAAATTGCATGGTTTGCCTTCCACCATTGTATCTGATAGGGATGTGAAATTTGTTAGTTATTTTTGGACAACTCTTTGGAAATTGTTTGGTACTACTTTAAAATTTTCATCTGCTTTTCATCCCCAAACTGATGGTCAAACTGAGGTTGTTAATCATAGTTTGGATGATATGCTTAGTGTTTGGTTGGGAAAAAAAGGTGCTTGGGATTTAATTTTGCCAACAGCTGAGTTTGCTTATAACAATTCTGTTAACCGTTCAACTACTAGAAGTCCTTTTCAAATTGTTAATGGTTACTAACCCCGCACACCCATTTATCTTGTTCCTTTACCACCTCATATGCGTGTGTCTGAACTTGCAGAAAGCTTTGCAAAACACATCCATGACTTGCATGCTGAGATTAGGTGAAAGATTTCCCTAAGTAATGAAGAGTATAAACTAGCTGCTGATGTGCATCGTAGATCTAGGGAATTTAATGCTAGTGAATATGTCATGGTTCACATTCATCTTAAAAGAATTCAAAAACATTTTCAAAAAAACTTTATGCAAGAGCCATGGGCCATTATTGTATCATTCGTAGACTGGGATCTAATGCATATCTTCTTGATTTGCCTAGTGACATGGATATTAGTCCTGTTTTCAATGTAGAAAATTTGCTACCTTACCGAGGCACTTTTGAGCCTCCTACTTTGCCTTCTAGTGTGTCTGCAGGTGGAGCTAGCAAAGGTGCACCCTCTATGCCTTCGTTGTAGTATTCTAAGGAGATTGTGGATACTATCCTTGATGATGAGTTCGTGACTTCTCGAGATGGTGGTTTTCGTCGCTTCCTTGTCAAATGGCATGGTCGTCCTGATTCTGATGCTACTTGGATACTAGAGGATGATCTTCGTCATTTGGATCCTTCATTGTTGGATTGCTACCTTTCCTCCCACTCTTCGGAACAGAGTTCTTTTCAACTTGGGGAGAATGATGGAGCATGGAGTAGGCCCATATCTAGGCCTAAACGAGATAGGAAGCCCAAGTCCAATGATGATTTTTATTATTATTAGTTTATTTATTTAATATTTTTCTGGATTATTCTTAGTTTATTTATTTTAATCGTAATTGTTTTGGATTTATCTAGTAGGGTTAGGGTTTCTGTTGGTGCCTATAAATAGCACCTTACGTTATTGTTTTTAGACAGACTTGATGATATTGAAACTCCAATATTTTTTTTTCAGCTTTCTCTTGTTTGTTTACTTTATTTTTTTCTTGTTCGTTGTAGCCGAGCTACGTCACAAATTCATACTAGAACCATGATGATTCAATAAAAACCCTAAACTAAGCCCAAGAATTCCATAAGTAAGAACCTTTGGATCATCACGCTTATTCCATGAATAGATAGAATGACTAAAAATCCAAAAAAACCTTAAAAAAATACATACTTACTTAAAAAGTAATAAACCTCAGTTCCAATAAATCATATCTTCTACCTAAACATTCACCGAGGAAGCAGAAGCCATTTTGAAAGAAGCTATTCAGGAGCAGATGGAACGTTTTATTATATGTTGTTCCTTTTGTTTTCTACATATTTCTGATGTTGGAAGTCATTTTCCTTGTTAATCTGGCTTGCATTAGTAGGTGTAGCCTGACGGTAATCTGGGATTGAACTGTTTTGTATCTGTTATGGTATTGGAGGTTATTTTGGATAAATTTTTTATAGTCATACCACGTATACATGCATTGAAAATTATTAAGCACTTAAAATCACTTGGTAAATATGTAGTTTGGGAGGTAATATTTGCCTTGCAATACCTCTTCTCCAAAACTGAGAATTCCGTAAGGCCTCCCTCTCCCCTTCAAAAAAGAATCACTCTTAAAAAATGGTTTATGCCTTTGGTGGTTATATGTTGTTTTTACTTTGTCATCTAGATTCTCAACTTGATACCCAAGGAATCAAATGGTGAGTAATTTGAAGATGCTCTTGCTCGAGTTCATCGTTGTGTTGGTAGCGGGACTGTAATAACCTGAAATTTTTTTTTTATTTGCTTAAGTGTGATTGTGATATTTATTTATAGTAAAAATCTAAAAATTGAGGATATGAAAATTTTTGGAAGATAAATTAGTTGGAAAGATTTTCGGATTTTATTTCACCCTGTATGAGAGTTTAATGTAAAAAATTTCTAAACTTTTATCCAAACAATTCCTAGCCCAATTACCTATTTGGTTCAACCCAAGCCCATTAACCCATGGGTCAACCCTTTCTTTGACTCATCTCAATTCACTTCAACTCACTTTATCACTCACTGAGTTGACTCATGAATAGTAGCTCTAAATCATTTCCCGGCAAACTTCATTTTCCATCCATCATTTCTTCCATACATCTCTCACAATCTCTCAAATTATTTAGTTTATTAGTCAAAAAGAAGACCCTACATTGATGACTTTAAAGCATTTCTTTCAAATTATTTAACAACAATGATTTAAAGACTTAAAGCTTCTTTTAAATAATTTTTTTAATTAGTCAAAAAGCTAGCATGATTCCCGGATCATGCCACCCATCACCATCCATCATCGAATACCTCTCTTAAATTATATGGTTAGATAGTCAAAAAGCAAGCATGATTCTTGGATTATGCTACCTATTGTATATGCATAATCCTACTTTAGTGGCTTTCAAGTTTAGGAAGTGGAGGTTGTTTTTCTCTACCGACACTTTCTTTACACTCCATGATTTCTTATAAATTTGTGTGCCTTCAAAGAGAAAAAAAATAAGAAAAACAAATCATTATTTAGTGTGGTTGGAGATTTGGTGTTGCTTGGAGGAAGAAGAAAGGCCTGGAGCTTTCCAATTGGGTAGTGTTCAAAACTCAACTCCTTTTTCCTTCTCAGACTTGGTCACCAATATTGAAGCTAAAGCATTTTCTGGGTTTGAAGTATGAAACTTGATTGTGATAAAAAAAATAATACTCGCATATTGGGGGTAGGGAAGCCGAAACTTTGACTGATGTAGCCCAGCATGCTAACATCTCTCTGTTTGTAACTTCTGATGTGTTTCTGACCCCTAAAATAATGGAATTAGGCTTCGGCTAAAACATAAAAGTTGTAGGAGCCCCTTTAAGTTTTCTTTCCAATCCAAAAATATTTGCATCAATCCGATTTGTGAGTCAAAAGTTATGCCCAAAATATTGAGCACGTGTAAAACTGTATCTTCTGAACAAACTGAATTCAAGATTGTTTTTGCACCTTTAGACCTTAGAATTTTAAAAAGTGTAAAACATGAAAGTTGTAGTTCTTAAAGTCTAGTTTCTACAAATATAAAGTTTATAGATATTGGAGTTCTGCTCTATTTTATATAAATTTTCTTTTAAGCTACTATCTCTGCTTAGCCTTTAATTGATGCTTGTTTGGATTTTTTCAGAATATTATGTTTAAAGATTTACTTAAATTTTCAATTACCTTCTGTTAGTTATTGTCATGTTAATAATTTCTATTGATATGTAATTTTGTTCACAAGACCTGATATAGTAAAACACTTACACTAGTTGATATAATACTGAAGTGGACTGTTAAGTTGATACTACTTAGTTATCTTCCAATTGATATGAAATTATTTTAAACTGAATATTATGTATTATTCGACACTCTAGTATTTATGGTAACTGACTTAGACAATCAGTTTCATCATGGATAGTTGGATGACTTATTCAAACTAAAATGGCTAAGTAGAACCAAGTATTTGATAAAATGCCTAAATGAAACAATGGACTTATTCTTTCCTTATTTGGTCTTCCTTAAATGAAATTTGATTTATTTTAATTGATTTTTAGGCATTGTTTTGTCAACCTAGCAAGTTATATAACTATATTTTTATGATTAAGTGAATTTAATGAAACTTATTTAATACCTTCCTAAATATGGAATAATTCTATAGACGTTTGTGGATATCTTGAAGTCGAAAAACATATGATAAGGGTTTGATTATAAAGTAGATGATGATTGAAAATTTATTCAAATTATTTTGAATAAAATAAAACTTATCAATTTTTCTAAATTAAATATTTTTATATTCCATAAATTAATAAAATAAAAAAGGCAAAAACTGAGATCACAGCCAATGAGATTCGAACTCGCGACTTCAAATCGCAATTAGGGTCGCCCGCCCACTGAGCTGGCCAACCTCGGCTTAATTAATAATATACCATTAGAAATATTTTATTGCTATCAAGGGTAGTACGGCAAAACTGTCAAAGAATTAACTAATATACTAATTCGAATTCTAAATTATTCTAGTATACTTGCTACTTGTTAATTTACATGTAGTACCTACCTTTGTGATAATAATATTAGTGATTATGTTTAATCTTTAATTTATTGTGAATTATTATTTAATATTGAATTGAGATAAAATACTTAAAGTATACCGTATGATTGAATAATCCCACTTAGGATTCATCACCCGGGAACATTGCCGATTGTTATTAAAAATGTCTGATTGACATACAAGGTACCCTTGGAATGTCAAGGGGTGAAAATAAATTAAGAAACTCGGTGCTAAAGTTATTTTTGGCAATGGGATGATGGGGGGGTAGAAATGGCATTTTAGATGGAGATGGGAACATATGTATTTTTATTTGGGAGATGCTCCCTTCTGACCTGGCCAGTCAAGTAGCCGGTCGCGACGACTAGGTTTTTGGTGGGTGACACCGTCGGAATGCATTGAATGCTAAGCCCCGTAAATTCACTCGGTGCTAAAGTTATTTTTGGCAATGGGATGATGGGTGGGTAGAAATGGCATTTTAGATGGAGATGGGAACATAGTATTTATTGGGAGATGCTCCCTTCTGACTTGACCAGTCAAGTAGCCGGTCGCGACGGTTAGGTTTTTGGTGGGTGACACCGTCGGAATGCATTGAATGCTAAGCCCGTAAATTCACCCCTTGACATTCCAAGGGTACCTTGTATGTCAATAAGATATTTTTAACAACAATCAGCAATGTTCCCGAGTGATGAATCCTAAGTGGGATTATCCTAGGAGGATTTAGATTAAACTCTTTAACCAAATTTTACTATAACTGGTAATCTCTCTTGCTTATGTATGAATGATGTGTTAGAATTATTTAATTATATTTAATTTCTTTGATGAATATTTTATAAAAAAAAATATATGAAACCTATATTGCTACGGGGTTTGATCCCGAGATCTTAAAAATCTAAATCTGAAATCCCTACCACTGCGACACCGATTTCATTATGGTCCAAATAACAACATTAAACTATTTGACGCGTAAGTAAAATCATAGTTACAGTGACGGTCTCATCGAACCGTGGTAAGTATAATTTACATTATTCAGTTGGGATCTATTGAATTAATTGTTGCATGAACAGTATGCCACCTAATAACATTCACTGTATGGGTCCATCTAATACAGTGTAGTATTATAACCACTGCATATAGGCACCTAGGAGATTCTGACTATGGGGCTTAGTAGCTCACCCCTTTGTGGGAAATATTTTTCAGGATATTAAGCACAGGGATACTGAAGATGAGCTAGAAAGAGATTAATTTCTCTTAAATATTCCACCAGAAGGGTTATCTATTTTTTTTTCTTGCGCTAGCTACTGGAAGACTTTATTTATTATTGTGGTCTGTAATAATAATTGTTGGATGATTGTAATAATTAAGTTTCGACCTAGTTGCTTTTATTTGATATGTAATGTTAATCGCATGTTTTGGGACGCTTAGATGGCTCTGCAATACTATTCTCTATCTTTATTTTATACTCTGCGGTTGAACCCTACCAAATGATTCAGCCTAATGGCTTATAAATATTGGTTGGGATAAACTAGGATTTTGAATATCTTAATTTTTTATTGTGAGTCAACCCCAGTTTGAAAGAAAATTTGGGGTTGTGACGGCGTATTGTTATCATTTCATTTTTATACTCAACAAATAATCCTTAGTCACCCTCGGGCATTCGGGTTATGAAAATCCGAGGCGTGACAGGGACTGCAATAGAGACTATAGATAGTGACAATGATAGTGATATAGAAGTTTGTTGCTTATTCCATTCCTGTCTGTTTACATCCGTCCTATAAGTAATTTTATGTATGTCAATGCAAGCATTCTTTCTTGCATGTGTTGATTGCTTGAACAAATTGATCTAGTCGATATGTATTTATTTTCACTTGATTTTACTTTTGAGTAAATTCTCAGATGCCTTTTAGTTATCAATAATGTCTCTATTTCAGTAATCTTAACTAGTAAACTTCGTGAAATATATTTATGCCCTTTCTCTTGGAGCTTTTGGTGAACTGATGAATGGATGTGGTTTTTTGCCCATGCTAAAAAAAGTATCATTTTTTTATTTTTGTTTTCCATTTTTTGTTGTGGTGGGAGCCACCCTAGTGGCGTGGGAGGTGTAGTGATTTCTCGTGTGAGAAAGAACAGAGAAGGGGTGGAGAAGTGAAGGAGGTGTAATTGCTTTGAAACTGTGATGACCAATCTACAAAAACTGGTTGGAGATAGCAGTTTGTTTTAATGTAAAATGTTTCCCTGAAAACGATTTTACTTATGTGTTTAGGAAAACATTTTATATTGAAATAATTGGAGAAGTGAGAGAGAGGAATATGGCATGTATTAAAGGCACAAAGCAAAAAAGAGTACATACATCTATCTATATTATTTTCTTGCTCAACCAGAGGGCAGAGAAGGGCCGTTTTTTTTGTTGTTATATGAACTGGTCTCTCTTCTTCTTGTTGCAACCATACGGACAGAGCAAAAGTATCGAGTTTTCCATTGTTGAATTTTGGTAGATAAAAGTTTAATTATTTCTTACTCTGGAACTTTTAAATTGGAAACTACAGAATATTTTATTCCCTTTTCCCCTCTTGGTTTGTTAAAAGGGTCTTTGATATAAGTATCAATATCTCTATATAGTAATATAAGAAAAGCATTCAAATGTAATCTCATGTCTAATCTTTATCCCATTTAATTGGATCCATTTACCCTTTATTACTGGTTCATTTCTAAGTCTTACCTTCGACATGAGCAAATCATCTTAAACAACACTCTCTCAACTCTCTTCTATCAATGCCACCTTAATTTTCTTTTAATATAATCATTTCTTATCCTATTTTCCCTTGTATTACCATATATCTAACTTAGCATTCTCACTTGCACCATATTCATCTTATGAGAGTGTTGTTCCTTGATGGTGATAGAGCATATTATGTCTTATAACTATTCTATAAAATTTTCCTTTTAACTTGATATTGTAATCTCAACTTCATAGGTATCTAGGGACTGTTTTGTCCTAGTTTTGTTTGCTTGTTGATGGTGTCTAATGTGATTTGCTGTTTGGCTTTGGATTTGTGCTTGTTGCAGCTTTGTATGCTGCTTGCCTTTTGTTTGAGGCTTTGTCTTGTAAAAAATCACCACAAGTACGACAACTCCTTTCGTTTTAAAACTACCTATCCAATTAAGTAATTTCAGTTTTAATTTTACAATTGACGATGTAATTTTCCGAATGCATCCACTATTTACCTAATTGAATAATAAAATTGTTGGTAAAAGTTATTAGGCATGTTCCTCTAGTATAAAAGGGAATAAAGAAGAAAGGAGAGGACAATAAACCAAACCAAACCAAACCAAGCCTTTTCCCACTAGGTGGGGTCGGCTATATGGATTTGTCGACGCCAATTTGATCTGTTTAGAGGCATGTCCTCCGATAAATCTTGGTAGGTTAGGTCATGTTTAATGGTTTCTTTCCAGCTTCTCTTGGGTCTTTCCTCTACCTCTCCTATTCCTGACAATCTCCATACTTTCACACCTTCTAACAGGTGCCTCTGCTGGACGCCTTCTAACATGGCCAAACTATCTTAATCGGTTTTCTCTCATTTTATCTTCAATCGGTGCTATTCCTACTTTGCCCCCTAATCTCCTCGTTCCTAATCCTATCTTTCCTTGTAATCCCGCACATCCACCTTAGCATCCTCATCTCCGCAACTGCCATCTTCTGACCATGGTTATGCTTTACTGCCCAACACTCTGATCCATATAGTAGCGCTGGTCTAACCGCTACCTTATAATACTTTCCTTTCACCTTGAGGGGGATTTTTCGGTCGCACAAAACTCCCGAAGCACTCCTCCATTTGGTCCATCCAGCTTGAATCCTGTGACTTACATCAGTATCAATTCCTCCATCTTGTTGCACCATAGATCCAAGGTACCTAAATTTATCTTTCTCTACAATCTTTTGTGTGCCTAAACTTACTTCTATACTACTCGTTATCCTACTTTGACTAAACTTACATTCCATATATTCCGTCTTGCATCGGCTTAACCTAAACCCTTTTGTCTCTAACGTATCCCGCCACAATTCTAGCTTAGCATTCACTCCTTCTCTCGTCTCATCTACTAAAACAATATCATCTGCAAATAGCATACACCACGGCACCTCATCCTGAATATGTCTTGTAATCTCATCCATAACTAAAGCAAACAAGTACGGCTTAACGCTGAGCCTTGATGTAACCAATCGTGATAGGGAAACTCATTAGTCTCTCCACCAGTCGTCCGTATAGATGTCATGGCTCTATCATACATGTCCTTGATCGCCTCAATATATGCGACACACGCTCCTTTCTTTTCCAATACTCTCCATAGAATTTCCATAGGAATCCAATCATATGCCTTCTCTAAATCGATGAACACCATATGTAAATCTTTTTTACCTTCTCTATACTGTTCCTTTAACCTCCTCAGAGAAAGATAGCCTCCATGGTTGATCTTCCAGGCATGAAACCAAATTGGTTCTCTGAAACGTTTGTTGTCCTTCTTAGTCTTCTCTCAATAACTCTCTCCCATAATTTCATCGTATGGCTCATCAATTAAATCCCGCGATAGTTCGCACAGTTCTGAATATCTCCTTTGTTCTTGTATATGGGTATAAGGATACTTTTCCTCCATGCATCAGGCATCTTCTTGCTCTTTAGCACTACATTAAAAAGTTTTGTCAACCAACTTATGCCATCCTCTCCTAAGCAACTCCAAACCTCAATAGGGATACCATCTAGCCCAACCGCTTTCCCATTCTTCATCATTTTTAATACTTCTTTACTTCTTCCCTACTGATTCTCCTATAGAACGTAAAATTTAATTCTTCCCTAAAGTGGTAAACTCCCCCAAATGTATGTCACTACTACTGCTTTCGTTAAATAACTTGTAGAAGTAGCTCTTCCAACGCTCCTTTATCTCCTCTTCCTTTACTAATACCTTTTCATCCTCATCCTTAATGCATTTAACTTGGTTTAAATCCTTGGTCCGTCTATCTCTAGATTAGCAAGCTTGAATATCTCTCTTTCGCCCTCCTTAGTGTCAAGTCGCCTATATAAATCCTCAAATGTCTTTGCCTTAGCCACACTAACTGCCTTTTGGGTTTCTCTTCTAGCTTCTCTATACCTCTCCAAGTTCGCTTCATTTCGGTCGTTTTGCCAAGATTTAAAACACTCTCTTTTAACTCTTATCTTGTCTTGGACGGCCTCGTTCCACCACCATGCCTCTTTCTGTGCCGGAGCACTCTCTTTGGATTCTCCTAAGACTTCTTTCCCTACCCTCCTAATACATTTTGCTACCTTATCCCACATAATATTTGCACTCTCATTTACCGTCCAAATGTTTTCCTCTAGTACTCTTTCCCTGAATGCTGCTTGCTTATCACCTTTTAAGTTCCACCATTTAGTCTTTAAGCATCTATACGACTTCTTTTTTCTAGCCCACCTTTGAAACTGCACATCTATGACCAACAACCTATGTTGGGCAGTCAAGCTTTCCCCCGGTATAACTTTACAATCTTTCCAAGCTACACGATCTCTTTTCCTAGTTAAGAAGAAGTCAATCTGTGTCTTTGAGGAGCCACTCTTATAAGTCACCAAATGTTCCTCTCTCTTCCTAAAAAAGGTGTTCGTCACCATGAGATCATAAGCCACTGCAAACTCCAAAATATCATTCCCTTCCTCATTTCTATCACCGTAACCATATCCCCCGTGTACTCCTATGTATCCATCTATGTCGCGTCCTATATGACCATTCAAATCTCCTCCTATGAAGACCATCTCTCCTTGAGGTATCTCTAATAGCATTCCTTCCAAGTCTTCCCAAAACTTCTCCTTATGTACATCTCCTAAGCCCACTTGGGGGGCATAAGCACTAATTACGTTTACTATCTCTTCTCCTAACACTAACTTAATTGCAATAATCCTATCTCCACAGCGTTTCACATTAACTATATCTTCCTTTAGGTCATTGTTTACTACTATGCCGACCCCATTTCTCGATCTATTAAGTCCCGTATACCATAACTTATACCCAGTCCTCTCAATCTCTTTAGCTTTCTGTCCCACCTACTTCGTCTCTTGCAAGCAAGCAATTGCAATTCTTCTCCTTTCCATTGTATCCACCACTTCCATAAGTTTCCCAGTTAAGCTCCCAATATTCCAAGTACCTAATCTCAGCTTTCTATTTTGGACTAACTTCCTTGCCCCCCCCACTCGTCCAGGAAAGTGACCGAACCCGGGCGCCGATGCAGCGGTCCTTGCTTATTTAACATTGTACTCGGACCATACAGCGCGTCGCTAATTAGGGAACGCCCCCACGAAATCTCATTAGGTGTCATAAAATCCATAAAAAATTTGACAAAGTTTTACGCTGGCTGTCGACTACCTAACACAACCCTCCTCCTTTATCCGGGTTTGGGACCGGCCATGAAAAAAAACATAGGCGGAGTTAAGAAAGGAGAGGACAATATGGTTGCAAAAAATAAACAAGAAAAAGTTACAGAGCTCTTGTTTTTGTTATAAACATAATCTAAATGCCTGAGTAATATAAGACATTTTGTTAAAAAGACTCCTAATGGTTATAACTTGTAACTTATAATGGAAGGACTGTATTCTAATAAATATATATATACACACAATAGAACCTCTCTATACTGATACTCTATATAATTGTAACCTCCACTTAGATATAAAAAAATCCGCTCCTAACTTGGGCTAGTTATATATAAAAATTATCTCCATATTGTAATAAGTTATAATTTTTTGTGTTCCATCCTTTAAAAAAATTGCTTTCGTATAGTAATAATTGTTAATAAGACAAAAAATATGCAATGTCATAGCAAATATTTAAGATGAAATAAAATATTTCTATAAGATGTATTTATAGGATTTATGTACTTAGAGGGAAACATTAGATAGATTAATGCAAAATGGTAGATTTTCAAGATGACAATAATCCATGCATTTAGTTCTCTCCTTTTCCAACACTTACAAATTAAAAATTGATCTCTTAAAAATTAACAATTGTCTCTACATATATTAATATGTATATTATATCCAAACAACTTTTATTAAGCGGGAAGCTTCTTCTATGGGAATGGTGTCGTGTGATCTTACCGTGGCCATCCGAGGTTACCAAGGCGATGTGGTTTGATGCCGCGGGGATTAAAACTGAAATTACTCTATAATATAGCTACTTGAGGTATTTTAATTTGCTGAGTTCGTGATGTGGATTTGGTGTGGGTTTTGCTGTTTGTGGGTGGTATGGACTGGTATCGGAATATGCTGTCATGAATTTGGCTCCAAGTGTTGCATTGCATTGGTGGTTCATGATGCTACGTTAAAGTATTCTTCGTAGCCTGTTTGTAGATGGGTTTTGTTCCTTTAGGCGCTGGTCTGTTGCTCTAATAGTATATTATCTATTGGTGTTGATGTGATTGGTTCTACTGGCTTGAAATTGGAAAGGTTTGGGGATTTAAATTCTCTTCTTTGCTTTTTTTTTATGTTGGGTGACGGTTGCTATTGTTGTGGTAGTGTTGTGTAGGTTAGTTGTGAGCAATATGTAGATTGTGTATGTGTGCAGTGTGCTGATTGTTTGAGAGCAACGTGCAGATAGTACAGATATTTGTTCTGGTCATATTGTCTTTTTGGATAACTGTGCTCTTGCAGGGTAGCATGGTCATGATTTGGCTGGTTTTCACTTGAGTTTGTTATTTGTGTACTCTTGCAGGAAATTTTGTTGGCAGGGTTTGATAGGTTTGCTACCTATTGTTTGACTCAACTCGCTGATTGCTTAGGATGCAAAGTGGGCTTAAGATTGGTCAGGATGACGATGTTGCATTTGCTGGATGATTTCTTGGTTGTGTTGCTGCTGTGCTGCTTTCTTGCTTTCTTCATTCATGGTTTTGTTGATTGGAGATCTTCTCAGCCTGTGCGTTTGGCCTTGAGTGTTATTTGCATTTGGTGGTGGATGGTGCTCTTGCCTCTTTCATCTGCTATAGTGAATTTGAAGTTAGCTGGGTTAGGAAAATCTCAGTTTGGTGCTTATTTTAAGTATCTATAAGCTTAGTGTTGTTAAGAAGATTTCTGTTATGGACTTTAGCTGAAATTTCGTATATTGTTTCAGTTTGTTGTGTATTGTTTGTGCAGGTGTCTTCCATGGTGTTGGTTCTGTCTGAGCTTGCTATCCCGTTTGAGATATTGCAGTCTAAATTATGCTGTGCAGTGTCTCTCTGTTACTGCAGAGGTGTACATTGCTTCTGATGGTTGATTGTTTGATATAGAAGAACATGTTGTTGGAATGTATTTGATGATTTGTCACTGATTTGCTGTATTGATAGCAGTTTTCCTGCTGTTCTTGCTGTTTACTTGTATTAAGTTGTTAAGTGTGGTATTGTTCGATATGTTGCTGGTCTGGATTGTTCCTTTGCTGCTGGTGATCATTTTTAGTGCTGATTCTTTGGCCTATCTGTCTTCTACTCCACTAAGTGCTTGTGAATCTTTAACGAGGTGCTGGTGGCTGTTTAAAATGAATTTGCATTCCCATGTGGTGGCTATTTTGCTGTATTCCCTTCGTTTGCTATTATGGTGTAACCGATGAGGGCGGCTGGTGTGGCATGGATGTTTTGAGATGGTGTTGAGTGATTTAGAGCTACTAGCGGTTGAATGGTTCTTGTGGCCATGGTTTGGTGGCTGATATGTGGATTGTGGCTGGTACTTTGCTGATTTGCTGAGGGGTATTGCATCATGGAGGCTTAGGATGCTTGGTGGCTGTTCTAATATAAATGGTTACTGTTGGATTCGAGGTTGCTGGTTGTGTTAAAAGGTGCTATTGCTGATTTGAGGACTTAATGTGGTGTAAGATGCTGGTTTTTGGAGGTGTTTTTTGCTGATTCCTGCTGGCTGTTGAAGTCTATGAAGATTTGTTTGATGAAGGCTATGTTGTGCACTTCTGTTGATTGATGATTAGTCATATGGGCAAACTCACTCTAGATGTTTAATCAACATTGTGTCACTTTCTAGTTTGTCCTTTGCAATATTGTTTAAGTTGGTTCTAGTATTCTGCTTGGAAAATTTGAACTCTCTGATCCCTGGTTCATTATTTAGTTTGTGAGTTCCTCTAAGCTAGTGTGAGGGAAAGCATATAAAGCTTTATAGGGGGTTAGTTTCAGAGAAGAATGATAATTGGAATTGTAACACCATTTGGCCAAGAATAACCAGTTAGACCACATTTTTGGGTTTCAACTGAAAAATAACAGAGGTAGGTTTCCATATAATGATTAGTCACCTCAGTTTGACCATCCGTCGATGGTTGATAACCGGTACTAAAGTGTAACGGAGTTCCCAATAGTTTGAAGAATTTTTTCCAAAAAGAACTTGTGAAAGATGAATCTCAGTCTAACACAATAGTTAATGGTAACCCTTGGAGTTTAAAAATTTGTGATATAAAAATTTAGGCTAATTGGGCTATAGTATAAGGATGGGAGAGAGGGAGGAAATGAGTAAATTTAGACAATCTGTCTATAATTAGTCAAATAACAGCGGCCCTCTTAGAATTTGATAGTCCGTCAACAAAATCCATCGAGATCTCTTACCAATTCCTGGTTGGTGTAGGGAATGGTTGAAGCAGCCTTGGATTAGCTACTATTTCATACTTATTCGTCTGACAAATATCACATTCCCTCACCTTTGTTTTTAATATTTGGTTTCATGCTTGGCCAGTTGAACTCCTTGAGAACCTTTTGGAGAGTATTCTGATAACCACCATGTTCCGCTATGGATTCATCATGTACATACTGTAGCACTTTTTCTTTGATTGAAGTTACACTTGGAATATATATTCTCTTTGTAAGATAATAAATTATGCTTAGGAGAATTTATACATATTGTTAATGTATGTTAATGTATATTTATGTACCTAGTGTATCTAGTATTTATGTATCTAGAGGATATGTACCTAGTCTAGATTCCTTCTGCAGTATTTGTTTTATGTGTATATTGTATGTGTGTAAATACCACAAAGTGACAATGGGTGTGTTAAACATTTCAGTAAATCCTCTCCATAACCATTAGTCTACTTTGCGTGGTATAAATGTTAGGACACTAAGAATTTTTCTTTTTTTTTTTTTTTTTTTTTTTGTGGACCATATATTTTAGAGACCCGAACATGAAGCTGACAATTTCTTATCCTTGTGTTATGCTTAATGTTAATGTTGCAAGGAACAATACAAATGACCAATTCCAAGTCAGGTGAAAATATTTTGCTACTTGTTCACATTTAACAAATTTTGCTACTTGTTCACATCTTGCTCTTGTGTCCATTACTTTCTTACTGACCATGTGATTGTAATATTAGCTGAAGTGTTCCATTTATTTTCTTCACTTGTTTAACCTATTCACTCACGTACTGTTGTTTTCCTTACATGATCAGATGATTTATACATAAACTATGAATGGGGAGTCATTCTATTGTTTAAAAAATAACATGAAAGGAGGAGTTTTGTTAGTGTGTTCTCATCTTGGGATCAAGGAGTTATGGTTTGTGTTAGTTTTTTTTTGTTCATTTTCATTTCAAATATTTTCTGATTGTTTTCTTTTCTTTTTATTTTTCCTATTTCTCTGTTCTCAACTTTGGAAATATTGACTAGTTTAATTGTTCAAGCAAATTGCTTATAAGTGATGGTTTTCTCACTTTTGGAGGCATATTTGAAATTCGCATGAGTAATTCAATTTATATATCGTATATTGCAAAATCTTCTCATGGGTATTTTTCTACTTTAAAGCTTGTGCTAATTCAAAATATTTATATTTCAGTTAATTCTTTTTCACTTTGTCTGTCTTCTTTGTTACATTTGGTAATTCTTATGGATAACTTCAAAACAACTAGTGAAATGAAATTATGTAAAGTTGTTCTAAATAATTCAACTTGAGTCCTCTTTCTGCAAGCAATTTAAGAACAATGATGTTGGTGAATCTAGATATGATTGCTCCAGAAATTGGAGAAAACACAAAACGTTTGAAATAACATGGTGTATTCAATCAAAAAGCGTACATTCAATGAGTTAAATTATAAGACAATCGATTAAATATAGAAAAGAACCATCCTTAGTATACGATCAATTTTTTTTGCAGATATTCAAACTTTAACATAGTGCAGAAAACGTTACATAAGTCACGTTGGCCTAGCTTGGCAATGCAGTAAATTGTTTTTTAAAACGAGGTGTAAAGGAATATAAACTGATAAATGATTGGCATGAGGTGTGCTGGGAAACACGTTTACAGAATTATAGCAGTTTGATTTGATTGAAATATTAGAAAATGCTATCACTTTTCACTATATTAGCTCATTATGCAACACTTTAATTGCAAGATAAATGCTTTTCAAGAATGATATGTAGCGTATATTACATAGGAAGATGCCTCTTTATTGTATGCTTGTTCCTCGTTTATTGCTTAGCTTGTTTTCACTTCTTTGTTTATCGTGGAATATTAATATTTGAAGGCGCAATGTTTGTGTTCAAACATGTTCACTCCAATATTGCTTTTATGCACTCATTGCAAACAATGTATTCAATTGTGAGTGGTTATCATAGAAAAGGTTTTGTGTTTTACCTTTTTGTGTTATGATTTAAATTGGCATTTCTCTAAGTTATCCAATAAAAAGGGCGTTTCTCTAGTATTTATAATAAATTGACGTAAATTAATAGTGTTGCATGCTTGAATCACTCGTTTTCTCCTTTAAATACTGGAAGCATTCTTTTTGTTTTTTTTTTTTTTTTTTTTTCAGTCATTTTTCCTTTTCTCAGTTTTTATATTCCTCCTTTAGGCCTTGAACATTGGACAAAAAATCTTTAATACTTTGTTAAATTAAAGCATTTGACTTCCCCGATATTGTCGAGTGGAGTTAAAAGTTGAAATTTGTTTAATTTTTGAAATTATTTTTGAAATGATTCAACTAGAAATTTAACTTTACTAAGCTTTAGGGGCACATAACAATATGCGAATCTATCTTTTATTTTTTTGGTAAGTGCGAATCTAGGTCAGAAGATGGCAGTTGCGGAGATGAGGATGCTAAGGTGGATGTGCGGGATTACAAGGAAAGATAGGATTAGGAACGAAGAGATTAGGGGCAAAGTAGGAATAGCACCGATTGAAGATAAAATGAGAGAAAACCGATTAAAATGGTTTGGCCATATTAGAAGGCGTCCAGTAGAGGCACCTGTTAGAAGGTGTGAAAGTATGGAGATTGTCAGGAGTAGGAGAGGTAGAGGAAGCCCCAAGAGAAGTTGGAAAGAAACCATTAAACATGACCTAACCTATCTAGATTTATCGGAGGACATGCCCCTAAACAGATCTAATTGGCGTCGACAAATCCATATAGCCGACCCCACCTAGTGGGAAAAGGCTTGGTTTGGTTTGGTTTGGTTTGATAAGTGCGAATCTATCTCAATTTCATTGTTAAGGAAAAACTATAGCAAATCAAAAGAGACAATGTATCCTAATGATAGGTTTGTTTATTTCTGTAGTAGCGAGTTAATATCATTTGCTAGTTTAGCAATGTATCTTCTATTGGATGTTGTAATTCAGAGGCTAGTTCTTTGCATTGCTTCCTTCTTATATTCCCTTACTTTTGGTTTGGAACTCGAGTTGACTGTTTGGTAGACTCCTGCTACTATTTGCATTGTTGTGTGCTGTTTATGTCATTTACTGCTGGATGAATTAGAGCATTGCCACGACTGATATTTCCTAGTTAGACTATTGCTTTCTTGAGTGGACGATGCTATGCCGGATGGTGTGGTTTGGTGACAGCTATTGAAGACTGGAATTGTTGAGTTTGCTTTGTGCTTGAACCTGTGTGCTTGTTGCTGGTTCCTACTTGCTTTGCTTATTTTTATTGATGTTCGTTTCTTATTTATTTTGGGGTACAATTGACGTTTGATGGGGTGCTATTGTCGATCGCTATTCTGATGATTTGGCAATTCTTAGGTTGTTTGAGAGCTAAAATAATTTTTTTTTTTGTTAATTATTGAGATCTAAAACTTTAAAATAGTTTGGTGTATTTTGGTTGGTCTATTAAGAGATTACGGTGGTTAATTGGTTGTTTTGCTACCTGTCTTTTCTGGATCTGCACTTGAATTTTTCTTGATACATGGTGGCTGTTGTAGTGCTTAATTGATGGCTCTTGTGTTGAATTTTGCACTTGTGTTAATTCCTTTGCTATAAATTCCATTTTTATTTTTGGAGTGGTTGCTCCATACTGTTCTGCAACATTTGCTCGGTAGTGGAATCTCTTTGTTGCTGCTATTGGTTTGACTATGGTGGTTTGTTCGGTTCTATAAGATGGATTCTCCAAGTGGGATTTTGGCAAGTGTTGGAAAGAAAAAGTCAAGCAAAAAATTGTCATCTCCATTCTTATCTTTCTTACCAGCATCTCTCTTCCCCTGGCCCTTGAAGATAAGAAGTATCAAAGAAAGGCTTACTTTCAACAAATGACACATCCATGGAAACGAAAAATTTCCGTGAGGGGAGACGATAGCACTTATTGCCCTTTGGTGTAGGAGAATAGCCAAAAAAAAAAAAATGAACTTTATGGCCCGTGGGCCAAGCTTTCTTCTATTGTGAGCATGAATATGAACAAAACTAACACACCTAAACACTTTTGGGGGTAGGCTACTGTGTATACGCGAAGTGGGAAAAAAGATAAGGAACACTTCCATTGGTCTTTTAAATCTAATGTTTTGGAAGGTAACCTGTTTATTCAGTGGGCTGCAGTCAAAATTGCTTCTCCTTAATAGGCTTTAAGAACATTCATTTGAAATAACAAGATTCTAGTTACCTCAAGTAAGTGCCTATTCTTACGCTCAGCCACCCATTTTGTTGAGGAGAATCAATGCATGAAGAATAATGAATAATTCCTTCTTTTTTGGAAGAAACAAGACAAGGTTTGGTTAAAATAATCCTTGGCATTATCACTCCTTAACCCTTTTTATGCTCATCTCAAACTGATATTTTATCATTTGGAAAAAGTAGGAAAATTTTGACTAACTTCGGATTTGTTTTTCATAATAAAGACCCACAATACCCTTGTGCAATCATCAATAAAAGTAACAAACCACTTGCCTCTTGACACATTAGCTATCCTTGATGGACCCTAAATATCTCAATGGATTAAAGCAAAAGGTAATGAAGACTTATTATTGCTTAAAGGAAAGGAAACCCGAAAATATTTTGCAATCTCACAAATATCACAATGTAAATTGTTTATTTCATTGCTTTTGAGCAAAGTACGGAACATGGTTTTCATCAAACTGAATGGAGGATGGCCAAGTTGATAATGGTAAAGCCTAATAAAACTGTTGGTTAAGGTTGTGTTTTGGGTCATATATGACAAAGGATGCTACTGGACCCACTCTCAGTATTCAGAATGTAAAGTCCATCCCTTTCCTTAGCAAGCCCAATAGTCCTCCCTGAAGTTCGATCCTAGAAAACACAACTTGTAGGATAAAAAGATCACATGACAGTCTAACTCTTTTGTAAGCCTTTTAATGGACAGGAGATTTGTAGATAATTTGGGAACATATAACACATTTTGTAATAAGAGGTGGAAAATAGGGAAACAATTCCTTTGCTCGCAACAGTAGTGAGAGACCCATCTGCAACTTTAATTTTCGGTAACTAGGACAAGGACTACAAGTGATGAAAAATTGATAGGACATTATTATATGATCTATAGTGCCTGAGTCTATTACCCAAGAACAATTGTGAGGGACATAAGAGGCACTAAGAGCATAAGAATTAGAACAACTTACCTGTCTGAGCTAATGAACATGATCCCTTAGGAGTCTTAAGAGAATTAAGGAGACTCCTCAATCGCTCAATCTCTTCTTTATTAAAGCTTCCTACATCTGATCTAATTTGGCTTTGTCCCTCATATTGTTGATGGTTTTCAGAACCAGTCAAATGGGCTTGCTCTTGTCCTCTCTTGTTGCCCCGGTCCTTCCTAATATTTGGAGGCTTTCTATGTAATTTCCAGCATGTCTCCTTGGTGTGACATGGTTTCTTACAGTGAGTACCCCAGACCCCTTCATGGTTTGATGTTCTTGGAGTAGTCAAATTGAAATTTTGGTGTTGGTTTAAGCCCCCTTTGTTGGGTTTCATGGACATAAGTGCCGAGCCTTCAGTAGCACGAGTCTCCAACATTATTGTCCGGCAGCTTTTTCCAGCATGGATGATTGAGAAAGTCTCATTCAAAGACAGTAGGGGCTCCTTCCCAAGCACTTGAACTTGGATTTGATCAAACTCAATATTGAGACCTGCTAGAAACTCAAAAATCATTTCTCTTCCTACAAACTTCTGCAGCATCACACTGTCATCACTGTACTTCATTTTAATATTCTGGTAATGGTCTAATTCTAGCCAAAGACCCTTCATGAGATTGTAGTACTCACTGATAGAACGTGTACCTTGCTTAGTGGAAGATATTTTGGTCTTGATCTCATAAGTTAGGGAGGCATCGTTTATCTTGGAATTAGACTGACAAACTGCCTCCCAGATTTCTTTGGCAGTCGGTTGGAATGTATATGCCTCTCTAATGTTTGGCTCCATCGAGTTCCAAAGCCATGAAATAATCATGGAGTCTTCTTCATTGCAAGCCTCAAACTTAGGATCACCCGCCAGCTGGACCAGTTCTTTACAGGTAACTAAGTTTCCCTTTGCCTTTGAGAAAGGTTCTGTATGACGAGTGGATTAGGTGAATTTTCATAGACACACAGACTTGCTCTAGTGTGTCAATTTATATACACTAAACCTTGATTGTACATATTACGTTGGTGTCTCTTTGGATCACCAAGTGACCAGATACATTTCCTATATTAACTACTACACTTAATTACATTTACACATACATTAACACTCCCCCTCAAGCTGGAGCATATATGTCATATGTTCCAAGCTTGTTACAAATATATCTCACTCTAGCTCGTCCTAAGGCCTTAGTAAACAAATTAGCTAGTTGATCTTCTGACTTCACATAGCTAGTTTTGATGACATTCTGCAATATCTTTTCTCTGACAAAGTGACAATCCACTTCAATATGTTTGGTTCGCTCATGAAATACTGGGTTAGAAGCCACGTGAACAGCAGCTTGATTATCACAGAATAGGTCCATAGGCTGGGTTTCATGAATTCCTAATCTGTCAACATATGATATATCCAAATCAATTCACAGGGAGTATGTGCCATAGCCCTATATTCTAACTCTGCACTTGACCTTGCTACCACAGTCTGCTTCTTACTTTTCCGTGACACCACGTTTCCACCCACAAAGATACAATACCCAGTAGTTGACCGTCTATCTGATGGCGAATCAGCCCAATCTACATCTGTGTAACCTTAGACACGTGTATGACCATTATTTCGATACAACAAAGCACATCTTGGTGCACCTTTAAGATATCTTAGAATATGAATAATTGCATCCCAATGACTTGTTCGAGGAGCTTCAAGAAACTGACTCACTACACTTGTAGCGAATGAAATATCTAGTCGAGTAACAGTTAGGTAGTTAAGCTTCCCAACTAATCTGCGGTATCGACCAGGATCATCTAATAATTCCTCTTTATCTGCCAGAAGCTTCGTATTGGGATCCATTGGGGTATCAATTGATTTGGATCCCAGCAAACTGGTTTCAAATAGCAGATCCAGAACATATTTCCTCTGTGAAAGAGTAATTCGCTCATGTGATCTTGCAATCTCAATCCCCAAGAAATACTTCACTGCACCCAGATCCTTGGTATTGAACTTAGTTTGAAGGAATATATTTAGATCATGGATTCCTTGTGCATCATCACTTGCGATTATAATATCATCCACATAAACCAGTAACCAGATCTTTCCCTTAGAAGAATGACGGTAGAAAACAGAATGATAAACTCCGCACCGTATTAATCCAAATTCGATCACTACAGCACTAAACCTACCAAACCAAGCTCGAGGAGATTGCTTTAGACCATATAGTGTCTTTTTCAACTTACACACTAGTCCAGACTCTCCTTGAGCAATAAAACCAGGAGGTTGCTCCATATATACTTCTTCAGTGAGATCCCTGTGGAGGAAGGCATTCTTAATGCCAAGTTGATGAAGTGACCAGCAAAAAATGGCTGCAAGAGAAATGAGCAGGCGGACTGATGTGATCTTGGCCACAGGAGAGAAGGTCTCTGAGAAATCAAGACCATAGATTTGGGTGTATCCTTTGGCAACAAGTCGTGCCTTCAATCGATCAACTAAACCATTAGGAGAAACTTTGACACTATACATCCATTGACAACTAACTGTTGACTTACCAGGAGGTAGAGTAACCAAATCACATGTATCATTGGCTAGAAGAGCTGACATTTCTTCTTCTATAGCATGACGCCATCCAGAATGAGACAGTGCTTCAGACACAGAGTGAGGAATAGAAATATTGGACAAAGAGGTAACAAAAGCATGATATGATGGAGACAAGGCTGCATAAGAAACAAATTAGAGACAGGATGGGAGGTGCAAGTGCGTGTACCTTTCCGAATGGCAATTGGAAGATCAAGATCACAGGGTGCTGATGCAGGAGTGGGATTTGAAGACTGGAGAGGAGAAGGTGAAGAGCTTGAAGCATCAGAGGAAGCCTCTGAAGTTGTTCGCTGTCTGGAGTAAACCTACAAATCTGGATGAAAAAGATAAGAGGGAGAAATAACAGGTAGCGGAAGACTCTCATCTACATCAGAGACAGAAGAATCATCAGAGAAGAAAGGCGTACTTTCAAAGAATGAGACATCAGCACATACAAAATATCTATGCAGAGAAGGACTATAACATCGATACCCTTTTTGTACGTGAGAGTATCCCAAAAAGACACATTTAAGGGCACGAGAATCAAGCTTATCAGTCCCATTGTCCAGTTGATGAATAAAGGCAACACAGCCAAAGATTCATGGAGGAAGAGGAAATAGCGGTGTCTAGGGAAACAATAGAGAGTAAGGGGAACAACCGTTCAAAACAGAAGATGGCATCCTGTTAATTAGTGAAGAATTATTATTTCTTCATATGTAAAAACTGATTTAGAGATCTGTATATATAGATATACATAGGGTGGATAAATCTTCCTACTTTGCAGCTATTGCTAGCTTAGGATTAGGAAGCAAATTCCTAAAAATCAGGAATCTGATTTCTATAAATCAGAATTCTAGAAACTGCATCTGCATTATCTAATAAAGGAAATAACTAATTAGCTTAATTCTTTCCTAAAATTAGGGAATAGAATCGTAGGAGAAAAATCACAACCGATCTCTCCTTTTATTCCTAAAATACTTTCCTAATAAATTCCCTAACCTTGACTTCTGAATATTCAACACTCCCCCTCAAGCTGGAGAATATATATCATATAATCCCAGCTTGCAAATTAAGTCTTCAAAGTGAGGTCTAGGTAGAGCTTTGGTGAGGATGTCTGTAGTTTGTTGCTTGGTAGGAATGTAGTTCAATTTAACAGTCTCACTAGTCACCTTCTGTGTGATGAAGTGTCTGTCAATTTCAACATGCTTAGTCCTGTCATGATGTACGGGATTCTTTGCTATGCTAATAGCTGTCTGATTATCACACATCATCAGAATAGGAGATGAACTCATTTGTCCCAGTTCACTAAGAACCCTTTTTATCCAAATCCCTTCACAAATTCCCTGTGCCAGTGCTCTGTACTCAGATTCTGCACTACTTCTGGCTACCACTGATTGCTTCTTACTCCTCCAGGTAACAAGATTACCCCAAACAAAAGAACAATATCCAGAAGTTGACCGTCTGTCAATGATGTTTCCTGCCCAATCTGCATTTGAATATACTTCAGTGTCACGATTTCTCTGTCTTTCTGAAGAATATGCCTTTCCCTGGTGTCATCTTCAAGTATCTAAGAATCCTGTAGACAGCTTCCATGTGTTCCTCTGTAGGACTGTGCATGAATTGACTTACAACACTCACTGCAAAACCAATATCTGGCCGAGTGTGTGAAAGATAAATCAGGCGTCCAACAAGTCGCTGATATCTCCCCCTGTCTACAGGTGTACTTTCTTTCTTAGTGCCAAGTTTCTTCTGACTGGCCATAGGAGTATCAACTGGTGTGCATCCAAGCATACCAGTCTCCTTAAGAAGATCTAGAATATATTTCCTTTGAGAAACAACAACGCCCTTCCTTGATCTAGCCACTTCCATTCCAAGGAAATATTTAAGATTTCCAAGATCTTTAACTTCAAACTCTTTTGACAAATACTTCTTCAAATTCTGTAATTCCTCCACATCATTCCCAGATAGAATAATATCATCGACATAGACTATCAGTATAGCAATTTTCCCATTGTGAGATTTCTTGACAAACATAGTATGATCAGCCTGACCCTGTATGTAGCCAAGCTTTAAAACAGCCTTTGTGAATCTATCAAACCAGGCTCTGAGAGATTGTTTAAGGCCGTACAAGGACTTCTTGAGTTTGCAAACCTGATTCTTTGCCATACTTCTTTCAAAACCAGGTGGGATTTCCATGTAGACTTCCTCTTCAAGGTCACCATTCAGAAAGGCATTTTTTATGTCCAGTTGTTGCAAGCACCAATCTTGGTTGACAGCCAATGAGAGAAGAATTCTGATAGTGTTAAGCTTTGCGACAGGAGCAAATGTTTCTAGATAGTCTATTCCATAGGATTGTGTAAATCCTCTAGCAACCAACCGAGCCTTGAACCTTTCAACTGATCCATCTGCTTTGTACTTTATAGTGAAAATCCACTTGCACCCCACGGGCCTTTTCCCAACTGGCAAATCAGTAATAGTCCATGTTCCATTCTTCTCTAGTGCATCAATCTCATCTTGTATTGCCTTCTTCCACTCTGAATTTTGTAATGCCTCTTGTATTGTATTGGGAACCTGAATATCATCAATAGATGTAGCAAATGCTCTGTAAGATGGTGATAGCCCTTCATAAGTAACATAATTCCCAATTGGATAACCTATGCATTTCCTTACACCCTTCCTCAATGCAATCGGCATGGTAGAATCATCAATGCTAGGAATTGGCACATCTCCAATCCTATCCATAACTATGTTTTCTTCAGGTGGACTTGAAATTAAGTCAATATCCTGGCCACATGCTGGTTGTGATCCGTGCTCTAGCTCCTGTCTTTTCCTCCTCCTGATGTAGACTTGAAAATTCTCATTAGCAAGTTGTGGAGCCACAGTTTGAACAGGCACTGAAGAAGAAACATTTGTGGGATGGATTGATGACTGAATAGGCACGGGTGTTAATAAGTCCTGTGCACTGTCAGTGGGCACAAGCACAGGTTGAGAAAAACTTGGGGACTCTGAGTGGGCAGAGGGTACAGACTCAAGAAGAGACTCCCAAACTTGATGTTCATTCATGCTCTCCCCCTGAACATGAGATTTGGGATAGAAGGATACATGTTCAAAAAAAGAGACATCCATGGTGGTGTAAAAATTTTTGTTGGTTGGAGAATAACATTTGTACCCTTTTTTAGTTGGAGAGTACCCTAGAAAAATGCACTTATTGGCTCTAGGATCAAATTTGCTACGGTGTTGAGGATACACATGAAGAAATGCCGTGCAACCAAATACCTTGAGTGGTAAATCAGATGAAATTGCACGGGTATGAGGAAAATTTTTTAGAAGAAGCTGACGTGGAGATTGGAAGGTAAGAACTCTAGATGGCATACGATTGATTAAATAGGTAGCTGTGAGAATGGCTTCCCCCCAGAAATAATTTGGAACATTAGAAGAAAACATAAGACACCGGGCCACCTCCAAGAGATGTCTATTCTTGCGTTCAGCTACCCCCATTTTGTTGAGGGGTGTTAGCACAAGAACTTATGTGGATAATTCCGTGGTTCTAAAGATAGGTATTAAGATTACTAGTGAAGTATTCTCTAGCATTGTCTGACTTGAGAACTTGAATTCTAGAGTTGAATTGATTTTGAACCATAAGATTGAAAGTTTGAAAAATTTGCCCGACCTCTGACTTTTCTTTCATAAGAAAAACCCAAGTTACCCGTGTATGATCATCAACAAATGTCACAAACCATCGGGTACCAGAAACATTTTTTATCCGTGAGGGACCCCACACATCACTATGGATCAAAGAAAAAGCAGTTGAAGGTTTGTATGGAATTTGAGGATATATTGTTCAAGTATGCTTTGCAATATGACAAATTTCACAATGAAAAGATGCTGGATTTTTATTGATAAATAATTTGGAAAACAATTTTGCAAGATACCCAAAGCTAGGATGACCAAGACGATAGTGTAACAATATAATTTCACTATCTTTATTGACATTGGAATTTGATATAGAATTGAAAGACTCTAACAGATTTTGAGATTGGACACAACTTGCTTGAGAAACTTGGTTTGAAGATTGGTCACATGAGAGGAGATAGAGCTCGAAGCACAGTTCAGCACTGCCAATCATCTTCCCCGATTTCAAGTCCTGAAAAACACACAAGTTTGGATAAAATTTGGTAACACATTGAAGGTCATGAGCCAATTTGCTAATGGACAAAAGATTACAATCTAAGTTTGGAACATGGAGAACAGAGTTGAGATACAACTCTTTAGTAAGTTGGATGGAATCTGTCCCAACAATTTTTGAATTTGAACCATCAGCTATACGAACAGAAGAGTGACCCCTTCGTGGTTGGTAATTTTGGAGAAGAGCAGCATCTCCTGTCATGTGATCGGAAGCACCAGTGTCGACTATCCATGGCCTCGTTCCTCCTTTGTTAGCAGTGAAAGCTGTATGAGATTCTGTTTGAGCAACCAAACCAGTCCCAGTAATGTTACCACTGCCAACTTGACTAAACAGTTTTTGTAGCAAATCCATTTGCTATTTATTGAATGGGCTAGACTCGGGAACAGGAGCCCTATCAGAGTTGGAAGCCACATGTGCTTTGCTGTCTCTATCAAACCTTTGCTTTGGTTTCCAATCAGCTGGTTTGCCATGGAGCTTCCAGCAGGTCTCCTTGTAATGGCCTGGTGTCTTGCAGAAATCACACCAAGGCCTTTCCCGTTTCTGTCGATCTCCACCATTACTGTTAGATGATCGGACAGCAAGGGCAGATGCATCCAACATTGAGGTAGGTTGTTCCTTAGATCCCATCATCACTTTCTTTCTACTTTCTTCACGCCTAACCTCTGAGAAAGCCTCCCTGAGACTAGGCAGTGGTTTTGTGCCCATGATTCGACCTCGAACGTCATCCAACTCCCTGTTAAGTCCTAAGAAAAACTTGAACAGCCTTTTTTGTTCCACAATCTTCTTGTATATTGCTGCATCTTCTGGACATTTCCATGAGTGAGTCTCGCATAAGTCAAGTTGCTGCCAATACCGTGTGAGTGTGTTGTAATACTGAGTAGCAGACTGCTCTCCTTGGCGAAAGTCATGAAGGACTGATTCAACTTGAAACAGCTCTGAGGTATTTTCAGAGCTAGAGTAAGTCCCTTTGGCTGCATCCCATATTTCTTTTGCTGTCCCAAACAACAAGAAATTTTCACCTATGTTATTATTCATAGAATTGATAAGCCATAACATGATCATACTATTTTCAATCTTCCAATTTCTGAAACCTGGATCTGTATTCTTTGGCATGGCTGCTGCTCCCATGAGATAGTCATCTTTTCCCTTACCACAAATGAACAGCAACACAGATTGTGACCATTGCAAATAATTATGGCCATTTAATTTGTGTCCTATGATAAGAATAGAAGAAGAATCATTGCCACCAAGGTTTGGGATTTCTGAACTGCCTTCTAATTCTGGTGCAGTGATGTGGGATGTTTGTGATGAAGCCATTCCGTACTTTGTCATGCTCCAAATATTGAGAAGAAGTAGGAGAGGGCGGAGAACAAATAAGGTTTTTGAAAAAGAGACGATGAAGAAGGCCGAAGAGAATGATGGCCAAGGGAAGAGATGGCCGGAAAGAATGATGGCCAAAGAGAGGCGGCTTGAAGGAATTAGGGTTCAGAGAATTCCAGCTCTGATACCATGAAGAATTATTATTTCTTCATATGTAAAAACTGATTTAGAGATCTGTATATATAGATATACATAGGGTGGATAAATCTTCCTAATTTGCAGCTATTGCTAGCCTAGGATTAGGAAGCAAATTCCTAAAAATCAGGAATCTGATTTCTATAAATCAGAATTCTAGAAACTGCATCTGCATTATCTAATAAAGGAAATAACTAATTAGCTTAATTCTTTCCTAAAATTAGGGAACAGAATCGTAGGAGAAAAATCACAACCGATCTCTCCTTTTATTCCTAAAATACTTTCCTAATAAATTCCCTAACCTTGACTTCTGAATATTCAACAATTAGGTAACATGCTATGAGAACTGCATCCCCCCAAAATATATTTGGAACTTTCATATGAAACATCAAGCATTGGGCTGTTTCAATTAAGTGTAAATTCTTCCTCTCAGCCACTCCATTTTGTTGTGGAGTGCGAGGACAAGATGACTGATGAAGCATGCCATATGATGTCATAAAATCTGTGAAAGGCTTAGAAAAGTACTCCTTGGCATTATCACTTCGAAGAATCTTAACAGACACATTAAACTAAGTTTTTATTTCAAGACAAAACGATTAAAAAATAGATAACAACTCAGAACGATCTTTCATTAAATAGACCCATGTGAGTCTAGAAAAATCATTAATAAAAGTGACAAAATACTTAAAACCCAACTTGGATACAGCTCGACTAGGTCCCCATACATCTGAATGAACTAATTGAAAAGGACTTATGGACCTATTATTGACTCTAGGACTGAAGGAAGCACGGTGATGCTTTTCTAACTGACAAAACTCACAATCTAAAGACGAAAGCTAACTCAAACTGGGAACCATAAACTTCAACCTGTCTAAGGAAGGATGACCCAATCGACAATGGATTTCAAACGGCGAGGCGGTTACAAAACAAGTGATAGATGAAGAATTAGCTAGATAATAGAGTTCCTGAGCTTCATGCCCTTCTCCAATCTTCTTCCTTGTCTTCAAATCCTGAATAATTACAGAATCAGGAAAGAATATCATTGAAAAATTTAATTGCTTGGTGAGTTTGCTTACAGAAAGAAGATTGAAAGATAAGGATGGAACATATAAAGCTGAAGATAAGAGCAAATTAGGGCATGGACAAATTTTACTGACACCCTTTACGGGATTAGATGAACCATTTGCTGTAGTGACATTGGGAATTGGAGAGCTCTGAACATTAGAAAATAATGAAGAAATTCCAGACATATGGTCTGAAACACCAAAGTCAATAACCCACGTATGTGAAGAAGTGGATATACAAGTAATAGAATCACCTTGATGGGCCAAAGATGCTACTGGAAGAGATGCCTGCTAAGCCGTTTGATACTGGAAAAATCTAGCATACTCTTCTCCTGAAAGGGTCACAGTTGATGATTCACTTGTGTTGAGTTTTTCTAAAGAAGTGGGAACATTAAATGAAGTTACATGAACCATGTGAGTTGGTTACCCATGAAGATCCCGACAATTCTCCCTAACATGTCCAACACGACCGCAATAAGAACATTTAGGTCTAGTGCCATGGCCTCCACGACCATGACTACGTCCTCCACGACCACGTTCACATGACTGAGATAAAGGCTTATAAACCAAACCTTGATTGTCAATAGAGGTCTGACTGACTAGGGCAGAACGTGCAGAATCTAGAGTAGTGGTTGAATCCTTAGTTGGATCCTTAGAGGCAGCCCTCATAACCTTGGAATAAGTCTCTGCAAATGAGAGAAGAGTATCCCCACTCAGAATCTAAGCTTTTACAGGCTCAAACTTAGGATTGAGCCCTGCTAAGAAATGAAGTACTACCATTTGTTCTCTCTATTTCTGCATCACATTGATATCTGTTGATAAAGGTTGCAGAGAGTTTAATTCTTCATGAACACGCTTCAGAGTAGCAAAGTATTCTGTCACTGGTTTACCAGACTGTTGAAGCTGGAAGAATTCCAGTGACAAGTCATACATTCGAGTGAGGTCACTAGAGAAAAGAAGACGTATGTATTCCTATATATCTTTGCATATGTCAAGATGAGTGCACATGTTAGCGATATTGGGCTCCATAGAATTCCACAGTAGACGAACAAGATGAGCATCTTCTTGGACCCAAATATCATGCTTAGGATCAGTTTTAGGTGGTCCAGATTCTGTCAAATGCTTTTGTTTTCCATACTCTGTTAACACAATTTTAATGGCTTTTAGCCCATTGAATGTAATTTGTTCCATTCAACTTCCTTGTGGTTAACTGTTGAGGCATGAAAATTGAGCCACCAATAAATTTTTGTTCAACAGACATTTCTGAAGCCATCTAGAAACCGATTATAACAAATTACAGTAGCCTTTCTGGAATCTAAAATAAAATAGTAGAGCTAAAACACAACAGTGGGCTTAAGAACCAAGAATAGAACTAGAACACCAACACCAACATCGGGGCAGAAATTGAAGGATATAGGGACACTGGAAGATTCTCCAGAGATGAACATCATTGCCGGAGGATCAGCAAACTTCAACAGGGTTGCACGCGCCTACACGCGCTGGTGAGGCTTCTGCGCGCGGGCGTCACGCGTCAACAGGAGGACCGCACGTGGGGGCGCGTGGACACTATTCTGGTGACAGGACTTTCACAACGGCAATCACCTGAGATTGACAATCCTCTTGGTGGCTTTGAATCTTTGAAACGACGAGTGGTTCAAAAATGGGTAAGCCTTTTGCTGCTCGGCCGAGACTTCCAGAGGTCTGACCAGACCTGTATTGTTAACCAAGAACAAAGACTTGGGTGGGACTAAGACTCCGAATTGATTATGAATTTCCTAACCTGGCTCTAATACCATGTAAGACGAGTGGAATGGGTGAATTTCGTACACACAGAGACTTGCTCTGGTGTGTCAATTTGTATATGCTAAACAGCGACTGTACATATTACATTGGTGTCTCTTTGGATCACCAAGTGACCAGATACATTTCCTATATTAACTACTAAATTACATTTACACATACATTAACATATTCTAACAATCTATGACCAATGCAAGTAATTTTTACCATTTAATTTGTAAGAAGGAAACGGGTTCTGCATATCACCTATATGGGCTGGGGTTAAACCCTTAGAAGGGTTAGTAGAAGAAGAGATTTAAGGGACGGATGATATTCTAGAGTTTTTGGGTTTGGGTTTGAAAGGTTAACAATCAGCAATGAAGGCTGAGTAATCAAAGAAAATTAATAGATTAAAAATCAGCAATGAAGGCTAACTAATCAGAGAAAAAATTCTAAGTAATTAGAGAAAAAAGATTAAAAGTCAGCAATGAAGGCTGAGTAATCAAAGAAAAAACTTAAGGAGATGTATGCTCTAATACTATGAAGGAAAGAATAATTTTTCTCCTATAATTACAAAGCCAGTATGGCTGAATATATATACACACCCTAGTTCTCTGCTTAGGAAAGTTGTACCCATATAAGGTAGTAATTAAAGGCATTGATTACCGTAATTATAGCCACTAATTACCTTAATTACAGCAACTATTAATTACCCTAATTATAGCCATTAAATCATGCCTATATACAGCCTAAATTACATCCTAATTATCTATCCATTTTCTAACATTTTTGACATTTACAGCATGTAGTTTATTGTTGTTTATGTATGACTAAAGGAAAAAAAATAGTGAAAGCTAGAGAGAATTGATTGAATGGCTTGATACCCAATTGGGTTATCTATGATTTGTATTTATACACATAGAATAAGGACTTTACATATTACATATATCACCCCTAGACTAGATACATAAATTCAAAAAAACATGAATGACAACAATAAATGAATTACAATTTCTAGAATCAGACTTGGAAATCACCAACACATGGAATGAATTTCTAGCTGTACAAACTAAAATATTCTGGATTTTCAACACTCCCCCTCAAGCTGGTGAATAGATATTTTCCATTCCCAGCTTGCATGTAATTTCTTCAAAGTTTGAAGTTGACATTCCTTTAGTTAAGATATCTGCCAACTGATTGCTCGATGCTATATATGGAGTGCAAATTATGCCGCTATCCAACTTCTCTTTAATAAAATGTCTATCTACTTCAATGTGCTTCGTACGATCATGTTGCACTAGATTGTGTGCAATGTTGATGGCAGACTTGTTGTCACAATAGAGTCTCATAGGTCCTTCCCACTTGAGTTTAAGGTCATCAAGGATAATCTTGAGCCATAGTAATTCACAAACTCCATGAGCCATAGCTCTAAATTCTGCTTCTGTACTTGATCTTGTAACAACTGGTTGCTTCCTACTCCTCCATGTCAATAGGTTCCCACCAAGAAATGTACAGTATCTTGAAGTTGATCTACGATCCACCACAGAACTTGCATAATCAGCATCAGTGTATGCCTCTATGGATAGTCCTTCATTTTTTGCAAACAAAATTCTTCTACCCGGTGTAGCTTTGAGATAGGACAAAATTCTGTTGACAGCCTGTAAGTGTTTCTCTCTTAGATCATGCATAAATTGGCTTACTACGCTTACGGCATATGCTATGTCCGGCCTTGTATGGGACAAGTATATTAGTCTCCCAACCAATCGTTGATATCTTCCCTTGTCTACCGCACTATCATCGTTCTTCTCACTCAATCTTAAGTTAGGTTCAATGGGTGTGCTTGCTGCCTTGCATCCAAGATTCCCTGTTTCCTTAAGTAGGTCTAAGACATACTTCTGTTGAGAAACAAAGATGCTTTTACTTGAGTATGCTACCTCAATGCCCAAAAAATACTTTAGCCTCCCGAGTTCCTTAATTTCAAACTCTTTTTCCAAGCACTTTTTGAGTGATTGTCTCTCTATTGAATCATTCTCGGTGACAATGATGTCATCTATATATACAAGTAGTGCCATAACTCCTCCTTTTGAATGTTTTACAAACAAAGTATGATCTCCCTGACTTTGTTTGTATTGCATTGCTCGCATCACTTTAGTAAATCTTCCGAACCAAGCTCTAGGCGATTGTTTCAATCCATATAGAGCCTTTTTTAACCTCCATACTTTCTTTCCGCAAAAAATTTCATTGAAACCTGGTGGATGTTCCATGTACACCTCTTCTTCTAAATCTCCATGTAAGAATTCATTCTTAACATCAAATTGCTGTAAACACCAACCAAAGTTAGCAGCTAACGACAAAAGAACACGCATAGTATTCATTTTTGCTACGGGTGCAAAGGTCTCTTGGTAATCTACCCCATATGTTTGTGTGTATTCTTTTGCAACCAACCGAGCCTTATACCTTTCTAGTGAACCATCAGCTCTATATTTCAAAGTGAACACCCATTTACATTCCACTGTTTTCTTTCCTTTAGGCAAGTTTACAATCTCCCAAGTCTTATTTCTCTCCAGGGCATTCATCTCCTCTCTCATAGCTTGTACCCAATTCTTATCTCTAAGTGCCTTTTGTAGTGTTTGTGGAATTGAAATGGAGTTGAGGGTGGTAAGGAAAGTGTTATGTTGTGGAGAAAGTCTATGGAATGACACAAAATTTGAGATTGGATACTTAGTGCATTCTCGGGTTCCTTTCCTAACAGCGATAGGCAGGTCTAAATCATTAAATTCACTAGGAATAGAAACTTCAGTACCTGATTGTGGTTTAGGCTCTTGGATTTGCATAGGTTCAGAAATAGGAACTTTCTTCCTTGAGTAGACCTTAAGTGGCGTAGTAGGATTCAAACCAGTTTTTTTCTTTGTTAGCTCAGTTTCAAGGGCAGAACAGCTTCAATTTCGTTACTAGCATGTTCAACTTTAGATTCAACATTAGGTACTTGATTCATTTCAAGTTCAGTTCCATTGCTAGCATGTTCACCTTTAGAATTAGGTTCACTGTGAGGTGTATAATCGGATTTGGAAGACTTCAAATTTGGTGCAAGGCTTTGAAAATCAAGGAGGAATTCCTTATCTTCCCAAGAACTCTCCCCCTGAAGATGAGGATTGTTATTTTGAGAGTAAGGTTCATCTTCAACAAATGTGACATCCATGGAGGTAAAAAATTTTTTAGAAGGTGGATGGTAACACTTGTATCCTTTCTTTGTGTTTGAGTATCCCACAAAAATACATTTTAAAGCTCTTGGATCAAGTTTCCCTCTATGGTGTGCATGAATATGTACGAAGGCAACACAACCAAACACTTTTGGTGGCAATTTGCAAGAGACATTAAAATCAAGGTAAAAATCAGAAAGTGCAGCGATGGGACTTTGATTATTTAATACTTTAGAAGGTACTCTATTTATCAAATATGCAGCAGTTAGAATAGCCTCCCCCCAAAAGGTTTTTGGAACTTTATGTTGAAACAAAATTGCTCGAGTGACATTGAGTAAGTGTCTATTTTTTCGTTCAGCAATCCCATTTTGTTTGGGTGTGTCTACACAAGATGACTCATGTATTATACCTTCTTTTTGGAAAAAAGATGAGAGAATTTGATTAAAATAGTCTCTTACATTGTCTAACCTTACTCTTTTAATCAGACTTCCAAATTGTGTACAAATCATTTTATGGAACATTGGAAAAATACTGCTCACTTCTGATTTTTCTTTCATAAGAAATAACCAGGTAGTTCTAGTACAATCATCAATAAATGTGACAAACCATTTAGCTCCAGCAATACTAGAAATTCTACATGGCCCCCAAATATCAATATGTATCAAGGAGAAAGGTCTAGTAGATCTTGTATTACTCAATGAAAAAGACACTCGATGATGTTTAGCAATTTCACATGTGTCACAATGAAAACTACTAACATCTTCATTCTTAAAGAGTGAAGGAAACATGCTTTTAAGTAAAATAAAAGGTGGATGTCCAAGACGGTAATGATGAAGCCAAATTTCAGATTTATTGGGAGACAAGTTACTTGAGGAGCAGGTGAGGGATAGCTTATTGTTTTTATTCTTGTCGCCACTTATGTCCTCAAGGTAATAAAGTCCATCATTCACCTTAGCAAGTCCAATCGTCCTCCCCGTAACCAAATCCTGAAAAACATAGTGGGTAGAATAGAAAGTTACTTTGCAGTTTAGATCTTTGGTAATTTGATGAATGGATATGAGGGAGGTCAATTTTGGGACATGCAACACATTATTAAGGGACAAAGAATCAGATAGATTTACTATTCCTTGACCTACAACGGTTATAGGAGATCCATCGGCAACGGTAATTTTTCTATTTCCAGGACATGGGCTATATGTTCTAAATCTGATAGGGCTATGAGTCATATGATCAGTGGCTCCTGAATCGATGACCCAAGAGCCTAGGGAAGACCTACTTAAGGCACTCAAAGCATAAGAGTTAAGGCACTTACTTGATTGAGCCAATGAACACGTACTAGAGGACTTTTCGAGAGAACTTAGGAGGTTTCTTAGCTTGCGTATTTCTTCTTTCTTGAATTCTCCAATATTAGCATTGTTGGATTTTTCTTGAGGTTGGTCTTCCCCATTAGTGAAGTGGGCTTTTCCTCCTTTGAATCCTCCTTTACGGCTAAGGACTTGCTCCTTCCCATGGAGTTTGAAGCAATCCTCTCGCGTATGGCGTGGTTTCTTGCAATATGTGCACCAAATTGAGTCTTTATTTGACTCTGCACGCCCATTACCTGTCCTCGTTTCCTTATTGTTCAATTTTGTAGAAACCATTGCTGAGCCTTCTAATGTTTTGGACTCCAACATAACTTCTCTCCTATTCTCTTCAGCCTGGATCAATGATATTGTCTCGTTCAGAGAAGGTAAGTTTTCCTTTCCCAATATCTGAACTCTTACTTGATCAAACTCCACATTGAGGCCAGCAAGGAAGTCATAAACTCTATCCTTTTCGATAAAGCTCTTCAAGGTGGCTGCATCTTCACTACACATCATCTGAACACACCTGTATTGGTCCATTTCTTGCCATAGATTTTGCAGAAGATTGGCATACTGAGTGACAGAAAAGTTACCTTGTTTAGTGGCTGAGATCTTCGTTTTGATCTCATAGATTAGGACAGCATCTCCTGCCTTTGAATAGGTCTGGCAAACAGTATCCCATATGTCTTTGGCTGTTGGTAAGAACATGCAAGTATCACTTATTTCAGATAACATGGAGTTCCACAACCATGACATGACCATGGAATCCTCTTCATCCCAAGCAGCGAATTTCAGATCTCCCTTCCAAGTAGGTGACTGAGTTTGCCTTTTCCTTTGAGAAATGTTTGAACAAATTGTGACCACTTCAAATAATTTTTTCCATTAAGCTTGTAGGCTGCCTAGATATTCTGCAAATCCCCGTTTGTTGAGCATTTGATGTCTCCTTAGATTTGATAGTGGGGTTGATTTCTGAAGTTTCAGACATGTTGAAGGTTTCAATAAGAACAAAGAAAAATTGGCAATCAAGGCCGATGATGGGAAAAAAATTAGCAATGAAGGCTGAGAAAAATTGCACTTGGCAATGAAGGCTGACAGAAGGAGATCCCAAGAGCAACAGCTCTGATACCATGAAAGCTGGAGAGAATTGATTGAATGGCTTGATACCTAATTGGGTTATCTATGATTTGTATTTATACACACAGAATAAGGACTTTACATATTACATACATCAGCTCTAGACTAGATACATCACCCCTAGACTAGATACATAAATTCAACGATACATGAATGACAACAATAAATGAATTACAATTTCTAGAATCAGACTTGGAAATCACCAACACATGGAATGAATTTCTAGCTGTACAAACTAAAATATTTTGGATTTTCAACAAATAGCTTCCTATAATTTCTCAAAAATTATTAGTGGTGGTGTGCATATCTCTGGAGTTGATTATTGATATAATCTATGTATGTTTATTTATAAAATCGTATATCTCCTTCTCTCACTTTTGGGTCTGATTTCTCTCTACTTTGCTCATTTATTTGGTAAATCCAATTGCTTAGAATTGGGAGTCATGTTCACTTGCTAGTGCAATAATAAATTAACAATTCAACTTCAAGTTGATTTCTTTGGGAGAAAACAATCTTCAAATTGGGCTAATTCGACTTTTCTCTTTTATATGGTAATACATGCACAGAATAGCTTAGGGGGATAAGACATTTTTCTATGTGGTTAGTCTATTAAATATTTGCCACGACAAAACGAAACTTCATAATGTCATAAGCTGATACAACATTTGCTAATGTGATCTCCTAAATGACTTTTTCTAATTATATTGAACATGAAAGACAGGCCATGTGCAAATGACATTAAAAGAATGTTCTTATAGATCTAAATTGAGATAAGGGGATCGTCTCTGACCACTTCATTTATTTTATTTATGGAAATATTTAGTAGATTAGTTAAGAGGGTGGTTCGGGGCTTAGTTGTTAATCTCATATTGTATTAGCGGGTACGTATTGTGCCAGGCAAAAAAACGATAATTTATCGCTTATGTTCTATACCAGTATTTGTATTGGCCAGTATCGTTCCCAACTGCAATCTTGGCCAGTCTCTGGCACGAAAGTAATTTTAAATTTTTGTGCAGCCACTTAATCTATGTGTTTCTCAAGAATGGCTAAAGTTCTATATCTATTCACTTTGTGCATAGATGCAATTAAGAAAGAAATTCTTTGCGGCAATATGCTAATTGACGTGAACACTGGGTCAAATGGCTCAAACCCACGATCAATTGAATCACAACACAAGAAAGCTAAATTCAGATCACAAGAACATAGAACCAAGACCCGTTGATTTCTTGAATGAAGAACCTTGGCTTGAGAATAGATGAATGCCACAAGATTGAATCTTGATAAGTTTAGAAGTTTAATGAAGAACAAGGGGAGAAAATGAATCACGTTGACTTCAAAATAATTCTCTAACTATCATTAAGTGCAGCTAATGTAAATATCTAGTAATTACAATGAAACTAAACCCCAACTAAGCCCTAGGCCCTTAATTAGGTTCATTAAGCTTTTAATAATCTAATTAACTAAACCCTTCTACCTAATTAAATCACATGCATGGGCTTAATTAATATCAAAAGTTTAGTCCAAAATAGTAAGAACACTATCACAAAGCCCAAATCCACTTAGAACATAAGTTTAATACCCAAAATGTCTTAAAACATAAAAATAAGACCTAAATCATTATAAAACAATCTTCAAAGGCCCAATTCTAGCTTTACACATCATCTAGGCTGAATCTTGCTAAGCTTGGATCACATGAACTGATCTTGGTTTTTCCTCTTTCAAGCCTATCTTGAATGTTGTCTTGTTTGATGTATTTAAATTCTCATCCCCCGCAGTTTGAACAAGCCCAAGCATTGCTTATTCCTTGATCATTTTTGCTCCAGCTCTTGTTATTGGCCTATCTAGAACATGCAATGGATCATTGGTACTTGATCTTCCATCTCTTCCTTGGTACTCATCATTCCCCCTCTCCTCAAAAGGATTTGACCTTGAATCGACATCTACATCAAAAGGAGAAAGAACAGTAACATTAAAAGTAGCACTAACATCATACTCACCTAGTAAATCCACTTTGTAAGCATTGTCATTAATCTTCTCAAGGACTTGGAATGGACCATCTCCTCTAGGATGCAACTCAGTCCTTCTATAAGCTGGAAATCTTTCTTTTCTCATGGGAACCCAAATCCAATCTCTTGGTTCAAGTGTCACACGCCTCCTTCCTTTGTTGGCTTGTGAAGCATACTGTTCATTCTTTTTGTCAATTTGAAGGCACACTTTCTCATGGATTGACTTGACCAATTCGGATTTCTTCTTTTCATCCAAACTACCCCTATCATCAATAGGTAAGGGCATCAAATCCAAAGGAGTAAGTGGATTAAAACCATAAACAATTTCAAATGGAAAATAAGTAGTAGTAGAATGCATGGTTCTATTATATGCAAACTCTCCTCCAAAGTTCTCAAGTTTCTATGAATAATGGTGCGCAAAAATTGAGTTGAAGTCTTATTTACCTTAGTCTGTCCATCTATTTATGGGTGACAAGTAGTGCAAAACAAAAGTCCAGTGCCCAACTTACCCAACAGAACTTTCCAAAAGTAGCTAAGGAAATTAACATTGCTATCAAACACAATACTTCTAGATACATCATGGAGTTGCACTATTTTCCTAAAAAACAAGTCAGCTATATTCGTGGCATCATTAGTTTTATGGCAAGGAATGAAATGTGCTATCTTACTAAATCTATCCAATACCACGAAAATAAAATCTCTTCCCCTTTTTGACCTAGCAGTCCTAAAACAAAGTCCATACAAACATCTACCCACGGCTCACTAGGTACTGGTAAGGGTGTATACATCCCATGTGGTAGAACCTTAGACTTGGCCTTTTTACATGTAATGCATCTACTACATATGCAAGTGACATCTTTCTTCATCCGAGGCCAAAAAAAAAAAAACTCATGCAAGATCTCTAAGGACTTTCTAACACCAAAATCCATGTGCCTGACACACTAATAACTCACACATTAAACAATTAGGCACACAGAGCTTACTTTCTTTAAATAAATAACCATCATGCTTGTAAAACTTGCCAAATGCTCCCCTATCACATGCCATATACATATTAGAAAAATTAGAATCATTGGCATACATATCTTTCACATATTCAAAACCAAGCAATTTAGCACCCATAGAAGTGAGAAGTACATACCTCTTGGATAAAGCATTTGCAACTATATTTTCCTTACCTTATACTTTATGACATAGGGAAATGTCTCAATGTACTCTATCCATCTAGAATGCCTTTTGATCGACTTATCTTGGCTCTTGAAATGTTTCAAAGACTCATGGTCAGTGTGTATCACAAACTCTCGAGGCCATAGGTAGTGCTGCCACGTCTCTAGAGTTCTAACAAGTGCATAGAACTCTTTGTCATATGTTGGATAGTTCAAGGCTGCTCCACCTAACTTCTCATTGAAATAGGCAATGAGTTGTCTATTCTGCATCAAAATTGCTCCAATCCCTATTTCTGAGGCATCACATTCAATCTCAAAAGTTCTGTTAAAATTAGGTAATGCTAGTACAGGTGCATAACATAACCTTTCTTTAATTAAATTAAAAGCATGATCTTGTTCTTTGCCCCAGTGAAATCCAACAGACTTTTTGATTACTTAAGTGAGTAGTGTGGCAAGTGTGCTAAAATCCTTAACAAACGCCCATAGAAACTAGCTAAACCATGAAAACTCCTTACCTCAGTAATGCTTTCAGGCATTGGCCACTCCTTGATTGCCTTTACTTTCTCTTCATCAACCTTTATTCCCTTTGCCCTAACAACAAATCCAAGAAAAACAACCTTTTCCATGTAAAATGTGCACTTTTTAAAGTTAGCATATAGTTTCTCTTTTCTTAAACCTCAAGCACACTCCTCAAATGATCTATATGCTCGTCTAAGCTCTTGCGGGGTGTGTGTGAGGGGTATTGTACATCTCCCCGGTTTATCCATCGGCTACATGATTCATTGAGGGTTGCAATAAACCAATGACGATTCCAAGTTACCCAAAAAAAAAAAAAAAGTATAAACCGTAAACTTATCTATGAATGCGAATAAAATATGATTCATTAATCTCATTAATGTGCTAGGTACATTTGTAAGACCAAATGGCATAACCAACCACCCTTAGAGAATGGACCATTAGTTTCATTTATAGAAGAAGAAGTAGCTGATGAATTACCCCAATAGGACAATTCTTTAGTTGGTTATGTGCTCAGGCTCAAGCCAACCTTTAAACAGATGAAGACATATGTTGAAAAGAGCTGGTGTTTTTATCTTTAAGTTTAAGAATGACAAAATCAAACAAAGTGTTCTTGAAATGGCCAGGGTCTTACTTTGACAAACCACTACTACTGAAACCTTGGTCTCCTACTTGTTCCTTTGAAAGAGATGCTATCACTACGATTCCAATATGGATAAGATTGCCCCATTTAAAGCTGCATTTATGGCCTGCAAAATCTTTAAGCAAAATTGCAAGTGCAGTTCGAACTCCTTTATTCACTGATAAGATGACAACAACCAAACAAATGCTGCTTATGCACGGATTTGTGTTGAAATCGAAGCAGGAACTAGCCCTCCACAAGAGATAAACATCTACTTGGGAAACAATATTGAGTATGCCCAGAAGGTGGAATATGAGTGGCTACCAGCAAGCTGTGAGCGTTGCAAAGCCTTTGGCAACAGGACATCTTCATGTATAAAGCATGTCAGACAAGAATGGAAGCCAAAAACCAAACAGCCTAATGAGGAAAGAGTAGCATCCCCCCCCCCCCCAAAAGAGAGGAATCAAGACTTTGCAGAGAAGCCACCTGAGCCTATAAATATAATTCAGTTAGCATCAAACAAGTTTGAGACGCTCATGTAGGATGAAGTTGTGCAACCTCTTGTGGTCTGTCCATTAGCCATTGATGACAGTATGGTGCAAACTACCACAGATCAATTGAATGGAAGCAATGAAAGCATTGGGTTAAATGAAACATCTGTCATTGAGTCAAAACTAATGCTGCCTTCTACTTCCAGGGCCTAAACCAAAGACACTAGACTCTCAAATGCTATAACCATGGAACTGTTCGTTAAATTTTACTTTTTTTTGGTCTCTTGTTAGAAGGAATTTTGATTCTCGGTATTGAATTTGAGTAAGATCCCAAGGTGTTGACATTGATAAGAGAACTTTGAAATTGACAGCCACATGTGTGAGGACAACCCACTATCTTTATATTTTGCTATTACGTATCCTAACCTTTTAAATGTTGTTGCAGTTTCCTGGGAATAATCCTAGTAAGTTAAATAATTTCTTAAAGATGTATTATGGTTTCTTAATTTGATTTACTAAAATATAGCAAACTACTTTAGAAAATACAAGCATGAAATTAATGTCTTAGAATCTAGTTTGGGTTTAAGGACAAAATTCAGCACTTTGGACATTGCTATTTAATCCAGAAGTTAGTTCTGTTGTAGTCTTTAGCATTGCTTGCTAATCGCATGTAGTACTTTTTTAACATTTGACTCCCCCCATTTCCATTTTATTTTCATTTTTGCCTTTATAAACAAAAGAGAAATTTATGAAGGAGGTGGAGTCATGTACTGAACATAGAGGCATAGGATTATTAGTGCCTCATATTCATTTTGCTTTCTTTGTTAATGCATCAACTGTGCCTTCCACAAATCCAACTCTTGGTAGATCTCAACCTTAGGAAGACACCACAACTTGTGGAATTGGTGGAAGACAACAATGTAATTAACTGTCATTTACATCATATGCTTCCAAGTTTCGTTTGTACGTCTTGGTTTTCAATTTATGGGAATCTAACATCATTATGCATCATACAATTTTCAGGATGTGGTGGAGCTGATGGGATTAGCCCCAGAAAAGGTATTGTTGAAGTGGATGAATTTCCATTTGAAGAAAGCCGGTTACAAGAAAAATGTAACAAATTTCTCTTTTGACCTAAAGGTATTTAGCACATTATTAAAAGCTAAAGGTGTTGTTTATCAATTATACACTTTTCACATTGAAAGGCATGCTTTATAAATTTGTCAATTTGTATAGAATTTCTAGTATGGACCTAGTGTAGGAGCTTATTTAAATGATTCAAAAAATAAATATTATTAAAAATTATTTTTGCCCAAGTCTCGTGTTATTTTATTTTGGTGATTTCATCTTGGTATTTTTATGTGACTTTTAGGCTGTGTTTGGATTAAGAGTTGGTAAAAAATGCTAATGCTAAGCTGCAAATTTATTTCGAACTCGAGCTTATTCGAGCTCGAACTCGAGCTTATTCAAATTTGATCTCAAGCTCTTGTTTAACCGAGCTATTCACGAGCTAAGCCCGAATACTATATTTTCTTTATCGAGCCGAGCTCGAGCTTCACCAAATATTTGAACTCGAGCTCGAGCTTACTAACAAAATATTAAGCCGAGCTCAAACATGCTAATATTCGGCTCAGCTCGGTTCATTTCCACCCCTAGTTTCATACACAGGAGATATGAATCTAAGTATTAATAAATCTAGATTTGTTCACAGTACTTACCAAAAAGAAAAAAAGATTTGTTCACAGTCAGTGTTGAGATGAGGACATTTCAACTAAAAGATTGTAACATTTTAGATTTCTATATGATAGAATGATTTATCTCAATCATTAGAATAGTGGACTTTGAAACTAAAGTATTGGTGTGAAAGACATTGAATAGGACAATGATAAGAAACACATCTAAGCTATGCTATCCGCATTGATGTCTTTCTTTTGTTCACTCTAAGCAATTTCTCTAAATCCTGAGATAATGATGGACACTATTTTATGTAATGATGATTTAATTCATTAGGAGTGAGGTCGATTATCATTAGCCAACACCTAAGTGTTTTGGGAAATCATTACATAAAACTAGGGAACATACACTATCAAGAAGGAATCTACAATCTCATTTGAGATAGGATATTATTCATATTAAGAATATTAACTAATCATTAAATCTGGATCCGGTCATCTTAATAATATGTTATTAAGATGGTGACCAACACCAAATGATTAGAAAAATAGTTCTTAGAATATGGAGGGAGGTATCAATTAGAATTGGATAGCTTCTTAATTCTAATTGTCTCAATATCTGGTGGAGGGGCTCAATTGTAGAACTAAAGAGTGAATAAGGTGTTTTGTGAAATTATTTCAATAAACTGGGGTTGGAGTTCAATTATGCCTTTTTAGTGGAGTAAGGTATAATTATTAGGGGATGTATTCGTAATTATGAGGTAATTATGGGTAATTTCCTAATTAGCCAACTTAAGTTTATTTGCACCTAGGTCCTCTGCTCTTGTCTATATAAAGGATCAGTCTGTTAGGTTGCCCACACAACCCTAGACATCAGAAAACCCTGAGAGGATCCTAATAGGAGAAAGAGCAGAAAACCTAGGCATCTTAACCGTCAGAAAAAGAAAAGTTCAAGAAACCAAGATCAAATCAAGAAATAACAAAAGGTTAGTTTTGTTTATTAATTTAATTTTGCTTTTGTATTTTGAATACAACTATATAAAAAAGTTTATAATTTTTCATGCATGATCGATCCGAAATTTTTTTTGAAACCTATTCCGTTGCGTTCTTGATTCCAACACCTATATGTTTAGATAGGTGGAAGTTCCACTCCAATCCCTTGAATGGATCCCCAAATTGCAATCAAAGGTGCTATGAACATTGAGCATAATGCTAATCCATGCACATGCCCAAGGTTTTTCATATGTTTAATTCTCTACCATGGGATTTCATTAGTCATGCACCAAAGTTCAATTTGAAGACTATGCATCACTTCCCATCAACAATCAGTTTAATTTTAATCTAAACCATATGAAAGATGTGTTAATTTACAAATGAATTATGTGAGCAATATCAATTGCTATGAGTAATATCCCTCTTTTCAACATCAAAATTGAATGCAATTCTAAATCCCATGAGCCAAGGGTAATATCCCAAAATTGCATGTCATAGGAGTAATATCCCTAAATTCACGCGGTTTAAGAATTATACCAAATAAGGTAATAGGATTAAATAAAAATGAATTGCTCATAAAACAAATACTTTTAAAGAGGGGCATAAAATGACCAAAATAGCATAGAAATTTCAACAAATATTAGAACTAAATTGCTCTTTTCACAATTAAAAAAATTTAAATTCATTCAAATTAAATTTCAAGCATCAATCAAGAAAATAGCATTCTTTGCTCAATGCAATGTAACTTGTAAGAATCTAACCTCAAAAAATTGTGCATTGAAACTCTGAGATCTCCAGCATTACTCAAGACACCATTTTGCCCAAACTATACAAAGTAAGAAACAATAATTTTCCAATGAATTCATCTTTCTTTGCATTTCAGTCAAATTTTTAAGAACACTTAAAAAAAAAAAAAAACTCAAGCAGCTCAAGAATAGGTAGATATGAGATAATGCTTTTACCTTATGAAGATTTCCTAGGATGTTCAAATGCCGTAATCCAAAGCAAACAACTAGCCCAAAGCAACTGCTCTGGAAATATACTTTGCCTTAAGAAAGTTTCACTTATATTCAATTGCAAGGATTAAATTAAATGAAAGATAGAAATTTTAGAGAGTGTGCACGCTTTACCTAAGGAATGTGTGTGTGTAGTGACATTGAGAGAGAGATTCAGATGCGAGAACTGCTTTAAAAGAAATTCAAATTTTTTTGTGAAATTGACCATGATTACCCTATCATATACGTTGAAGATCAAATGCATTTGAAGCAAGAAAGGAAGGAAAGAAGGAAGGAAGAAAGCGAAAGACGATGAAGATAATCTTGAATTTGCTATTAAGCTTTAGAACATCAAAATTAACAGAATAAAAATTACAATGACACCATTGAAACAGGAATGATAACCATATAAAAGAAACAAAATCAAAAATAAATTCAAAAAAGTTTTGAATCCAAAAGGCACAAACCTTCCTCTAAAGATCTTTAGGGCTCAGGCGTACTGGTTGGGTTGGACATTCTGAGTGAGAGAGAGAGAGAGAGAGAGAGAGAAAGAGAGAAATAGAAGGGGGTTGTTATGGGCACTGACCATTGGTCCGTTGCAGAGGGTTTGAACTTTATATGATAGAGTTGGCAATGGCTCCATTTGGGAGCCACAATCTTTTCCAAAAAAATCTCAAGAAACTTTAAAAAATTTTAAAAATTTTTAACTTTTTCCAATCAAATTTTATCATATGTCACTTTTATACCAATTTTTAATTTTTTTAACTTTTTCAAAACTCCAAACACCCATATCATTTGACAGAATTAAGTCTACTATTTGGTTGGTTTCGTAATTATTATAGCAGACTTGAACTTAATTGTAAAATTTGAAAAAAAAAATATAATTAAGGGTCTAACTAAGCTCTATTTTTTATTTTTATAAAAAATATTATTTAAGATGGTAATTGTACTTATAAAATTTTAACTAAAAGAGTTAATGTTAATTAATGAACGCTATTATTTTCATATAATTTTGTGGATTTATATGAAATTTTAATTATGAATTTCAGAAATTTAATATCATAAATTTAAAATAATCAAAAAAATTAATTATTAGACATTATTTATGATAGTGCATCATCAGTTTGAAATGTAGTGACACCACAACTTTAACTGTTATTATTAAAAACTAGAAGTATTTGTGAGTTTATATAAGAATTTAATTATCAATTTTAGTAACTTAATATCATAAATTTAAAATACATAAAAAACTAATTATTTGACATTATTTATGATAGTGCGTCATCATTTTAAGATGCAATAGCACCACTACTTTAGTTGTAATTATTAAAAATTAAAAGTGTTAATGAGTTTATATGTGGATTTAATTATGTATTTTAGTAATTTAATAAATAATCACAAAAAGAACTAATTATTTGATGATTGCACTTGAAAAGTGCTATTACAAACTCCACTTTTGTATAACTTTTGATGCATTTAAGTAGTTTATTTTGAAGTTTTATTATTATTTTCTTAATTGCAGGTAAAAGGGTAAAATAAGTGAGATTAGCAATGATGAAAGTGGCAGCCGAGGAGAGAAAAAGGGTCCGAAGTTCCAGATGGTTGAAGTGGTGTGCAGCTAATGTTCCAGCTTGACACCCTATCAGTATTTTGACCATATCTTCTCACTCACAACTCGGATTGACCTGATTCTTTTTGGGTTGGAAAGAAGACTCAAAGGGCTACAACTTTCGTGCTTTAGCCGAAGCCTGAATCGATTGTTTTTGAGGTCAAAATCGCAGTGGAAGTTGAGGACAGAAAGCTGTCAGAAGCAGCAAACGAGAAGCAGAACTTGAAGAACAAAGTTTCTGTGGTCCGGACCACCTGCCAAACGGTCCGGACCACAGTGTGTTATGCGCGCGCGGCTTCACTCCGTCTTTTAGGGTTTTCTTTACAACTTCTTTATAACATCTGCTACAGGGCCGACCCAAGAGAGCCCTAGTTTTTAGTTCTACATACTTTAGGAACCTCTTTTTCATATTTTCAGATACTTTGAGAGTTTTAGAATAGTTTTTTAGAGAGTTTTCAATTACTTGTCTTGTTTATGGAGTTGTTCGATGTTAGGTTGTTCTTCGCTGCACTGCTCTTTCATTACGTAGTTTCAGAGTTGCTTGCCGTGTAAGTTGACTTTCATTTCGTTAATTTAATATATGATTTATTATTTTCTAGTGGTAGATCTAATGTTTATGCTTTCGTTTATTACTTTCGTTTTGTTTAAAATCATGCTAGCGTAGAAACCCTAGTTCTTGATTCAACGAATCAAGAAAGGGTAGTTTACTCTGATCTATGGGATGTACGTAGACCCTTTGCATGGTTTGCGAAAGCTCATGCGAAGGGATCTACACTTTTTAAAACCTAATTCAGTTCTTTCAAAAACTTTCGAAAACGAAAATCTTTGACTATATTCTCTGTAATCACTGGTAAGGGTTTTCGATTAAAACTTTCCTAATAATTTTGGAGAATTGAAAATTCAGATTTTGAATCCTAATTTGAATTAGTTTATTTTAGAAACATTCGAAAACGAAAACCTTTGGCTATATTCTCTGAAATCACTGGTAAAGGTTTTCGATTAAAATTTTCTTAATAATTTTGAATAAACTAGAAGAATTGGATTTGAATCCGAATTCGAATAGGATTGTTTGAAAACCCTTCGAAAACAGAAGTTTTTGACTATATTCTCTGTAATCACTGGTAAAAGCTTTTGATTAAAACTTTCTCAATAATTTTCGAACAAATCCTAATTTAGGTTTTAACGCAAGTATTGCAACTCATCCCATAGTGAAGACGTAAACTACCCGGAATTGATAGTTGGATCAAGGACTTCTTAAATTTATTTGCTTATTAATTGAATTGCCTTTGTTTGATTTACATTGCAGTTTTTAGATTAGTTTATTTTGCTGCGCATTTAAATTAGGAAAAATTCGTTTAGCTAATATTTTATTCCTTGAATCAACAATCAATATTAAATTGCTGAAATTTTGTTAATAGGTTGTTAAGTTAGTTTAATTTGAATTTTGAACTTGCAAAACCCTAGGAATTAGTTTTAATTAATTTTCAAACTTAGTTTACAATCAAATTTAGGATTTCCATTTTAACCTAGAAACTAAATATCATAGGCTCCTTGTGAATTCGACCTCGGACTCACCGAGTTAAAACTACACCACACACCCTTGCACTTGGGGGTTAATTTAGACGCACTTTCCATAAGCGGTCAAGCTTTTGGCGCTGTTGCCGGGGAGCCAAATTTTAGTTTTTAGGTTGTTTTTATTTTTAAGTTAATTTTCTTTTTCTAAAAAAAAAAAAAATTTAAAACCTTTTGGCTTCAAATTAGTATTCTGTGGTCCCGACCGTCTACACTCTGGTCCGGACCACAGTACCCTTTCTCTAATTCTTTTCCTAGCTTATAAACAATTAGATTCGAGGGAAAGATGGTAGATTACAGCGTCCTGAGTCCTTAGCTGTTCCTTTAGAATTTGAACCTCATTTAGAAGGAAATCAAAGTCCTAGACTTCCTATTCCACCTTTAGAAATGGCTGAAGAACAAGCTGTTGCTGCTAGGCGTTCCATGAGAGATATCTTACAACCAGATAGGCATACACTTGAGTCTTGCATAGTTTGGCCAGAAAACCAAAGACCTTTCAACTTTAAACATGGCATGATACAATTGTTACCTACTTTCTATGGTATGGACTCTGAAAACCCATACGATCATTTAACTCGATTTAGGAACATTTGTGTCACTATCAAGGATCAGGGATGTCCCATAGAATTAGTATTTCTTAAGCTTTTTCCATTCTCTTTGCACGATAAGGCTGCTAGATGGTTTGAATTCCTACCATCTAATTCCATTCGCACGTGGGATGAAATGCAAACCAAATTTCTTAAGAAATTTTTTCCTCCCAATAGAACTAACGCTATACAGCATCAAATACTGAACTTTGCTCCACAACATGGTGAAACTTTCTATCAAAGTACCTACCAAAAAAAAAAAAACTTTCTATCAAAGTTGGGAGAGGTTTAAAACTCTTTTGCATTCTTGCCCACACCATGGATTTGAAGTTTGGCGTCTAGCCAACATCTTCTATAGCTCATTAACGTCAGACTTAAAACAATTTGTGGAAACAATGTGCAATGGGCAGTTTTATGATAAAACCCCTGAAAAGCTTTTGAATATTTTGAATTTTTAGCTGAAAATGCACAAACCTGGGACATCACTGGAACCCAAAGTTCTCGAGCAACTAATGTTACCCCAATTAGAGGTATGCATCAATTAAGCGAAGCTGATGACCTTAAGGCAAAGTTAGAAACACTCTCTCGAGAAATAGAAACTTTGAAAACCAAAAAGGACCCACAATCTGTAAGAGAGCTAGTGGCAAATGTCTATTGCGCACTATGTGAAAACCAATCCCATGGAATAAACGATTGCCCTAACCTTCATATTTGTAGAGAAGTTGCCCAGAGCCAACAAATTAGTGAACTCCCGATACATGCCATAAACCAATATCGCCAACCATATAGGGGACAAAATCTAGGAGGAAATCCCTATTCTGAGACTTACAATCCGGCAGTGAGGAATCACCCCAATTTTAGTTGGAGAAATGAGGGAGCTCAAATTCCACAACCTTATCACGCACCTCATTTTCCAGCTCCTCAAGCCCCAATGTCCAATCCAGGAATGTCTCAGAATGTGGGACCATCTCATGCTCCTTACATCCCTCCAAACAAAAGATCTACAGAAGAAACACTTCAACAATTCATGCATAGTCAAAATACACGTTGGATTCAAAATGATAGAAATATGGATGAAATTAAGAACCAGTTGACTCTTTTGACACAAACTTTAGTCACACAACCAAAGGGTCAATTTCCGGCTCAACCTCGTCCAAATCCAGTAGCCCAAGCTAAACAAGTTGAAGGATCTTCTAGTTTTCAAGGGAACGTAGAGCAAGTCCAAAACATCACAACACTTAGGAGTGGAAAAATTGTAGATAAAACTATTCCTCCTAGGAAGGATGAAATGAGTGAAGAGTTGAAACCTAAATGTGTGGTGGATGATAATAAGAAAGCGGGAAAAGAACCAATCATAGTTGAGGAGTCCAAAACAGACGAACAAGAGAAAACGGAAAAGGAGGAGGAAAAGGAAGAGGAAAAGGAAGAAGAACCCATGATAATACCTAGGGAATATGTTCCCAAAGCACCATTCCCTCAGAGATTTTTGAAAGCTAGGAAAGAAGCCCAAACAGCTGAATTGCTAGAGGTGTTCAAACAAGTGAAAATTAATATACCTCTCCTTGATGCAATTAAGCAATTCCCTTCTTATGCCAAATTCCTTAAAGAATTATGCACTTTGAAAAGGGGCTTAAATGTAAAAGAAAAAGCATTCCTCACTGAGCAAGCAAGTGCCATAGTACAATGTCGTACTCCCCCTAAATATAAAGACCCAGGATGTCCTACGATATCTTGTTATATAGAGAAGTATTATATTAGTAGAGCACTGCTTGACTTAGGAGCGAGTGTGAATTTGCTCCCTTACTCAGTGTACGAGCAATTGGGTTTAGGTGAGTTGAAGCGTACCCGTGTGACTTTGCAACTTGCAGATAGATCAATTAAAGTCCCACGAGGTAGAATTGAAGATGTACTGGTACAAGTGGAAAATTTTTATTTTCCAGTGGATTTCATAATCCTAGATACTCAACCACTTACCAGTTTATCTACACCTGATCAAACACCAGTAATTCTAGGACGACCATTCTTAGCAACTTCGAATGCTTTGATTAATTGTAGGAATGGATCCATAAAAATGACTTTTGGTAACATTGAGTTGAAACGAATATCTTTCATGTTACCAAACAACCAAAAGAGGTGCCTGATATACAACCAGTAGATTTATTAGAATCTATAGTCCAGGATTACGTGGACCATGAATTTGTCAAGGATCCTTTAGAGAAAGCTATTCGCTTTAGTGAGGAGAATTTGAATTCCATGATATCAAACCAACAGGTAGTTTGCATTGATTTTTTAGGTGTTGAGGGGATACTAGAAAACACTCAACCACATTCCATGTTCACATATGCAAATAATCTTGGGCCTTATTTGTGGTTCAAAGATCACTACAAGGTCATACATTTTCCAGCGTTCTCTACAATAGGAGCATACAAATTTTTGGCACCTCCTAGACTTGAGGAGAATATTTTATTCCTAAAGCTATTTGGTAAGGCTTGGGAAAGATTAGGAGTTGGATAGTATATTTTTGCATTAACCCTTGTATATTAGTAGATTAGATTTTATTTTACTTATTTATTTATTTTAGTTTTCTTTCTGCCTAGATTAAATTTTAATTTTCTTTTAGTTTACTTTTATTTGTTTATTCTAACATTTTATCTCGTAGAAGTTTTATTTTTTTCTTTTAGTACAATTTAATTCAAAGGAATAAACTGCTCAAGTTCTTTTCTTTTCTTCAAATAAGGAAGCTCTTGAGGTAATATCCTTCCTCTCCCTTTTATTTAGTTTTGCACTTCTAATTAGTACTTCACATATATAATTGTTCTTGTTGGGAGTGCTGTAGAATCTAAGTTGGGGGGATGTATTGGGTGATGCCTTAAGTGGCTTGAATAATGGGTGCATGCTTGGTTTAATTTGTGCTTTGTTCTTATTTGTGCATTTGTTGTTATTGTTTCATGCTCATCATCATGCTCATTATTGCACACTACAGACCCACATATGCATCATGGTTCTCACATTGAGGACAATGTGAATTTTAAGTTGGGGGGTAGGGTTCGCATGATGACCTTTTGTGCCAAAATTGTAAAAATATAAAATTTTTTGAGCATCTTTAAGCATAAATACATGAATTTAGCACATTTGTATCTACATGTCATCCTTTCTTTCTGGTTTGGTCGATTGTGGAATTAAGTGAGAAAGTGATGAATGAGTTTTGTTCAAGCTTTAATAGGAAACTTAGTTCAAGTTGATTGTATAATGACCTTGTGCATCTTTGACTATCAATAGAAGAGTTTATGTGCTTAGGAGTTGATTTTCTTTAACATTGGTTAATTGAGCATTCTTGGACTAGGTAGAGACTTATACCCCTTAATGGTGAGCTTTTGAGCCTATTATTCTTTTCTTGAGGGGTTGCACATAATCACAGCTCTTTTATTTTTCACTTTGGTTTCCAATGCACCAATTGCATCACACACACTTGCATTAGTTTCACTTGGCATATTATGAGTTGTTGCAAGCTTTGAACATGATGCTAGGCCATCTTTGCTATTGTTGGGCCTCTTTATCCTTTCTTGGTTATGAATTATCCTAGGAACCAACTTGAAGCCTTTTAAATAAAGTGTGTGACATATTTATATATATTTTTCTTGGTTCTCACCTCATATATTATCCCTTAGCCTTATTCACACACTTTTAGCCTTACCCTTACATGTCTTGGGTTGTGAAAGCGCCTTAATGTCAATGATGTGAATGGGGGTTGGGAATGGAAATTTTTAAGAGCACATTGAGAAGAAATATTGGGTGGAGAATCTAGCTGATGTATTTTCATTATTTCAAAAAAAGAAAGAAAAAAAAAAGAAAAAGAAAAAAAAAGAAGAGAAAAGAAAAAAAAAAGGTTTGCCATTTCTTTTTGTTCGTGTAATTCTGGGACGTGTGCATTGGATTGTGATTATTGAGAATGTCCCATGAGTCGTTTATTAGTTTGTGAATAAGCTTCTTGTTGTAGTTCTTGTTGGGTTTGGAAAGGAATTGGGTAGTTTGGGACTTGTGCGCACTTGAGCATCTTTATCCCAAGACATGTGCTTTGATTTCCATATCCTCCATTGTTAACCATTACCCCTGGTCAAGTTACAACCAAAACAAAGACCTAGTGGATTCTAAGCAAGCAACTCTTGTATTGTGCATGTAGTGGTCTTATGTAGGTTGTGTGGTGTGATCTATTACATTTGCATTGGAACATAGTTATGAGCTGTCCACTTTGAATTTCATTTCAGTTCACTCACTTATTTGTGGGGTTATGTGCAACTAGGTCAGCATCATATGCTAATAGGTGTGTGTGAACCCTTGATGAGTGAATTTCTTTCTATGAGTGGTACCTTGTGAGTATTTGAAGTCAAAACCTAGTTCCGTTTATGCTCTTGCAACCTTGTTGAATGAATGAAACAATTTTGCACACATGCTCTTTCTACTTTGATAGTCCATACATTAATGCTTAGCACTTGGGAATTACACATGATATTTGGGTTTTGTGACTTGTTAGGCTTGAACTTGATTCATTGTTGATCTTAATCATTTTTTTAACACTTTGAGACCATACCATAGAATTTTGTGGGTAAATTCACTGCAAACCCTCACGAGACCTTACTCGTCCACTAGAGGGAACCTAGGGGTTTAAAGGGCTTGCTGCACGTAGCTAAGTGTAGCCGTGTTTCCAACGAAAAGAGAAATAGGATCGTAGTTGCATTTCATTTTAATAAAGGGCATTGCTAGGGACTAGCAACACTCAAGTTGGGGGGTGTGATTGCACTTGAAAAGTGCTATTACAAACTCCACTTTTGTATAACTTTTGATGCATTTAAGTAGTTTATTTTGAAGTTTTATTATTATTTTCTTAATTGCAGGTAAAAGGGTAAAATAAGTGAGATTAGCAATGATGAAAGTGGCAGCCGAGGAGAGAAAAAGGGTCCGAAGTTCCAGATGGTTGAAGTGGTGTGCAGCTAATGTTCCAGCTTGACACCCTATCAGTATTTTGACCATATCTTCTCACTTACAACTCGGATTGACCTGCTTCTTTTTGGGTTGGAAAGAAGACTCAAAGGGCTACAACTTTCGTGCTTTCGCCGAAGCCTGAATCGATTGTTTTTGAGGTCAAAATCGCAGTGGAAGTTGAGGACAGAAAGCTGTCAGAAGCAGCAAACGAGAAGCAGAACTTGAAGAACAAAGTTTCTGTGGTCCGGACCACCTGCCAAACGGTCCGGACCACAGTGTGTTATGCGCGCGCGGCTTCACTCCGTCTTTTAGGGTTTTCTTTACAACTTCTTTATAACATCTGCTACAGGGCCGACCCAAGAGAGCCCTAGTTTTTAGTTCTACATACTTTAGGAACCTCTTTTTCATATTTTCAGATACTTTGAGAGTTTTAGAATAGTTTTTTAGAGAGTTTTCAATTACTTGTCTTGTTTATGGAGTTGTTCGATGTTTGGTTGTTCTTCGCTGCACTGCTCTTTCATTACGTAGTTTCAGAGTTGCTTGCCGTGTAAGTTGACTTTCGTTTCGTTAATTTAATATATGATTTATTATTTTCTAGTGGTAGATCTAATGTTTATGCTTTCGTTTATTGCTTTCGTTTTGTTTAAAATCATGCTAGCGTAGAAACCCTAGTTCTTGATTCAACGAATCAAGAAATGGTAGTTTACTCTGATCTATGGGATGTACGTAGACCCTTTGCATGGTTTGCGAAAGCTCATGCGAAGGGATCTACACTTTTTAAAACCTAATTCAGTTCTTTCAAAAACTTTCGAAAACGAAAATCTTTGACTATATTCTCTGTAATCACTGGTAAGGGTTTTCGATTAAAACTTTCCTAATAATTTTGGAGAATTGAAAATTCAGATTTTGAATCCTAATTTGAATTAGTTTATTTCAGAAACATTCGAAAACGAAAACCTTTGACTATATTCTCTGAAATCACTGGTAAAGGTTTTCGATTAAAATTTTCTTAATAATTTTGAGTAAACTAGAAGAATTGGATTTGAATCCGAATTCGAATAGGATTGTTTGAAAACCCTTCGAAAACAGAAGTTTTTGACTATATTCTCTGTAATCACTGGTAAAAGCTTTTGATTAAAACTTTCTCAATAATTTTCGAACAAATCCTAATTTAGGTTTTAACGCAAGTATTGCAACTCATCCCATAGTGAAGACGTAAACTACCCGGAATTGATAGTTGGATCAAGGACTTCTTAAATTTATTTGCTTATTAATTGAATTGCCTTTGTTTGATTTACATTGCAGTTTTTAGATTAGTTTATTTTGCTGCGCATTTAAATTAGGAAAAATTCGTTTAGCTAATATTTTATTCCTTGAATCAACAATCAATATTAAATTGCTGAAATTTTGTTAATAGGTTGTTAAGTTAGTTTAATTTGAATTTTGAACTTGCAAAACCCTAGGAATTAGTTTTAATTAATTTTCAAACTTAGTTTACAATCAAATTTAGGATTTCCATTTTAACCTAGAAACTAAATATCATAGGCTCCTTGTGAATTCGACCTCGGACTCACCGAGTTAAAACTACACCGCACACCCTTGCACTTGGGGGTTAATTTAGACGCATTTTCTAATAGCGGTCATTTGACATTATTTATGATAGTACATCATCGTTTTAAGATGTCGTTGTACCACTATTTTAATTGTTATTATTAAAAACTAGAAATGTTTGTGAATTTATGTAAGAATTTAACTATCAATTTTAGTAATTTAGTATCATAAATTTAAAATAATCACAAAAAACTAATTATTTGACATTATTTATAATAATGTGTCATGGTTTTAAGATGTAGTAGCACCACTACTTTAGTTGTAATTATTAAAAATTAAAAGTTTTTGTGAGTTTATATGTGAATTTAATTATGAATTTGAGTAATTTAATAAATAATCACAAAAAAATAATTATTTGACATTATTTATGATAGTGCATCATCATTTTTTTTTTGAAACTGAGAATATAGTGCATCATCATTTTAAAATGAAGTTGTACCACTACTTTAGTTGTTATCATTAAAAACTAGAAATATTTGTGAATTTATATAAGAATTTAATTATCAATTTTAGTAACTTAATATCATAAATTTAAAATAATCACAAAAAAACTAATTATTTGACATTATTTACAATAGTGCGTCATCATTTTAAGAGTTAGCAGCACCACTATTTTAGTTATAATTATTAAAAATTAAAAGTGTTTGTGAGTTTATTTTGTGAATTTAATTATGAATTTTAGCAATTTAATATCATCAATTTAAAATAATTACAAAAACTAATTATTTGACAATATTTATAATAGTCATCATTTTATATAGCGACACTATTATTTTGGCTATAATTATTAAAAAGTAAAAGTGTTTTTGAGTTTATATTTGGGGAATTTAATTATGAATTTTAGTAATTTAATATCATAAATTTAAAATGGCAACAAAAATATTAATTATAGTGTATCAATCATTTTAAAAATGTAGTGGCACCACTACTTTAATTGTAATTAAAAAAGTTAATGTTAATTATTGAAGGAGATTTATTCTCATATAACTTTGTGAGTTTATATAGGTAATTTTAGTTATGAATTTTAGTAATTTAATATCTTAAATTTAAATTACCCCTAGATGATAGCTTATGATTTATCACAACTTTATCATGACACACTAACTTGTTAGTTGTTACTGTGGTTCTCTAACAATGATAAGCGTCTAAGAGAAAAGTTGTATTACCTGGTATTTAATTTTGGCCATTTATGTGTTATTTTGTGCTAATAAAATATTTAAAATGAGATTGGGTAATTTATTTTATTTTTCTCTAGGCTGGATGTGGCCCAAATCGATATTTGGTTGGACAACTGGCCGGACCTAGCCTTTCTTTTCTCTTTCTTTCTTTTCCTTCTCTTTTTCTTCTTTTCCTTTTACTCTTTTTGGTGCCCTGCGGCGTTTTCTAGAGAGCATGGGGAGAGAGAGAAGAGAGAGAGAGAGAAGAGAGAAGGTAGAGAGAGAGCACAATCTAGGAAGGAAGAAAGGCAGATTCGGGTAGTTCTCGAGGCTATGAACGCTATGGTGGTGTCCGTTTTGCGTAATTTCACTTGAGGTGGGAGAAATTGATGTCAAAATTTAGATGCCAAAACTAAAATCTCTTCATTTCTTCTTTTTTCTTCAGATCTAAAGTAAGTGAGACCTATATTTGTGTTCTAGATGTTGTAAGGATTGTTTTGGTATATTTATATGCTTAATTTGGTGAAATATTATGAGACGTATATATATACATGGGTGTGTATATAATGTATCAATTATTTTAAAATGTAGTGGCACCACTACTTTAATTGTAGTTAAGAAAGTTAATTATTGAAGGAGATTTATTCTCATATAACTTAGTGAGTTTATATAGGTAATTTTAATTTTGAATTTTAGTAATTTAATATCTTAAATTTAAATTACCCCGAGATGATAACTTATGATTTATCACAACTTTATCGTGACACACTAACTTGTTAGTTGTTACTGTGTTTTCTAACAATGATAATAATTAGTAATGTCTTTAAAACACTATATATTGAGTTCAAGGAAAAAAGGTTAACATTATAATCGTCTAAGAGAAAAATTGTAGTACCTGGTATTTAATTTTGGCCATTTATGTGTTATTTTGATCCAATAAAATATTTAAAATGAGATTGGGTAATTTATTTTATTTTTTTCCTTGGTCGGGTGTAGTCCAAATCGATATTTGGTTGGACAACTAGGCCAGACTCAGCCTTTCTTTTCTCTTTTCTTTTTTTCTTTTCTTTTCCTTCTCTTTTCCTTCTTTTCTTTTTCTCTTTTTGGTGCCTCGTAGCGTTTTCCAGAAGCACATGGAGAGAGAAAAGAGAGAGAGAGAGGAGAGAGAAGGTAGAGAAAGTGCAATCCGGGAAGGAAGGAAGGCAGACCCGGGTAGTTCTCAATGTCGTGAACACTGTAGCAATGTCCGTTTCCCGTGATTTCGCTTGAGGTGGGAGAAATCGACGCCAAAAGTTTAGATGCCAAAACTAAATCTCTTCATTTCTTCTTTTCTTTTTAGATCTGAGGTAAGTGGCACCTATATTTGTGTTCTAGACGTTGCAAGAATCATTTTGGTATATTTATATGCTTGCTTTGGTGAAATATTATGAGACGTATATATACACACACGGGTGTGTATATATATACATATATGTGTTTAGTTTTTGTATATTTTTGAGCTATAATAATTACATAAATGATATATAGAAATTTATCAATTTCTATATGTTTATTTTATATAAAAGTGATTAAATTTAGACTGACAGCTTGAAATCAGTCCGAATTGGCAAGCCAGCGTTATTGGGAGTTCACTGGGAGAAAAAAATGGGGAAAATATAAGGAAAATACTTTTGTATATTACCATTTAATCCCAAAGGTTTTGGATAATTATAGAATGACCCCAAAGGTTTAATTACAAAGTGACCCTAAGGTTTAGAAAAATTATGATTTTACCCGTAAAGAATTATGGAAAATAATAATGTTTCCACTAGAGTTATGGGAAATTATAGTTGATGTTATAGAATTAGAAAGATGTTTGGAAAAAAATGTAAATTTTGAGATTTTAAGGCATGCTTTATTTTATGTTGCTAATTGTAGAAAATAGTTACTATAAGTGATTAATTTATATGAGATATAATTGATGATTGAATTATATGAGACATAATTGATGATTTAATATAGCATGCTTTGTTAATATTGTGAATTATTGAAGAGAATTATTATGCATGATTGAGTATATCATCTGCATGGAGCTGGAGTTGTATCATCTAGTTCTATATTATGATTATTGATTGGCCAAGAGTGCCATATTGGTATTATTGATGTGCTGAGGCACGGAATCCCTGATTTTGAGAAAAATGATAAAATGAGATTTTTAAAATACCGGATGATCCACAGTCGATATATGACTAGAGCTTAGTCATTTGAAGTTGAGACATTAATATTGAAATGAGATATTATGGGATTCTTTCTAGACTACAGTCGGACCTTGCTTGAGCTAAGTAGATGCCTGACTAAGGGTATAACATGGTTCCCTAACAGAAGGGCTAGGGCGTGTAACACAGTTCCTTAACAGAAGGGCCAGGGGGTGTAACACGGTTCTCCTGAGCCTTAGCTGATTGGGGGTGTGACACGGTTGCCCAACCGCTATTTATGTTGATTACCCTACCTGAGATAAGCAGATACCTGACTAGGGGTGTAACATAATTCCCTAGCAGAAGGGCCAGTGGGTGTAACACGGTTTCTCTGAATCTTACACCAATTGGGTGTAATATGGTTCCCTATTTAATTTATATGTATGTTGAGATAATGTGATTGTTACATCAATTGATGAGATGTATGGATCATTCTATTGATCATAAGTTTGGTCATAAAATAAGGAATATAAAATAGGAACTACGGTGACTTGATTCAGGAGGTGGGATACGTAGGCAACTTAGGCTAGAGTGGCCTGATTCCGGTCTTAACTATGGATGACAATATTTGTGTTCAGTTTTCTTAATTGAGAGTTGAATTATGTTATTGACAAATGGACGGTGACGTAATCAAATACTATTTTATATGAGAATGAGTAATGATTTTAGGTATTTTGATAACTTTAATTCAATGTGAATTAAATTTGGATTGGATTTTATTATTTATTTTGGTTTTCACGTTCCCATGCCGTCCGTGCCAGACAATTAAGCTAGGGGCGTGACAAAAATAGACATTGTGTTTTCATTGCTGACAATTGATTGATCCCTCAAACTAGAAAATCACTTGCATGCTATCCAAAGTTTCAAGAAATCGCTACTACCCCTACAAACCATGTTTTGGTACACACGTTTCAGAATATGATATACATGCGTTCCAACACATTAAATTTGATGAAAAATTATTATACCTATTCATTAGAAAAAATCTCAAAAAATAGAGAATTGATAATAAATTGTGTTAACAACAACCCTTAAGATTTTACAAAAGAATAATTAGCAATGATTTATATCAAATAGAAAATGCACTTAATTTAAAAAATATCTAGGTTACTTTATTTTCTTGATTAATTTTTTTTTTAAATAAGTCAATTTTGTATATTAAAACATTTTAATGATACGAGAACTCTATGAGAAGCCAATTTTCCATGTTATCGCTTTAGAGTATAATAGTACCTAATTCTTGTTTTCGTTCCATGTACCAAAACAAATCACGATTTAAACAACATTAATGCTATCTTGATAGATTTGGCTTATAGTGCAATTGGAAATAAGATAGCTTCTTTTTTTTTTTTCCAAATATTTATTTGTCTTTATTCATTTTTATCTACACTTTAGTTACCTTTACATGTACAAGTGCAGAGAAGATAAGATACCATTTTCCCCTAAATAAACAATTTATTCAAAACCACTTGACAAAAATATATGCAACGACACTCTTATACATGATTGTAATTGGCTAAACATTTCCCGCTTAACCATCAACTGGCCTAAACTTTACCACAAGTGTATAAATCGTTATTTAGCAGAATAGAGCAAGCAAGTATCACTCACTAAGAGAGAGTGTTTCAATTATCAATCCTAATTGACTCATCTATTATTTAGACACCAATTATGCAAGATTTCTCAAAGAAAATGCCAAAACACTATATTTTTTTTGGTAAGTCAAAACATATAAATTGAAAATTAATGACAAATAATTCTAGGGTTTAGATGTTATCAAATGAATTATGCAATGGATAAAACTTGTCTTATGACTAAACTTCTATTTTGCAATAACTCAATTTCCTAAAATATTTGATTATCTCTTTCAAGACTAACCAATTATGCTTACATTAACCCTACTTTTACTTTCGTAATTGAAGGTTTTAACATAAACTCCTTACTCCTGATGAAATTGTTAACTAAAGTTACTCTAGTTTGTATTTTATTTCTAAAAAATAGAACAAAAGATTGTTGTTTTCACAAACCAATACCAAACTTCCACTTTCATTCTGTCATTTAATATCTTAAACATGTAAATAATGGCCAGTTATTCACAAGAATGCAAACCAAAAACACCAATTTTGTAGACATAGAATCATTCAAGAAGACATAATCTTAATGCATCAACATAAATTCAATGAATCCATCCTAACCCTAGAATAAGAAAAATAACCAGAATTCATGACAAACAATAATATATTAATGTACTTAAAATATTTAAATGAGATTAAAAAGAGTTGGGACTGATTGAGTGGAAAGAAAGAACTCTAGTAAAATAGAAGTTTTAGGGTCCAAGACATCTCTCTAGCCTTTGACCCTAGTCTCCAATAAACTTTCAGCCCCTGAATAGGCTTGATTTCATGCCCTAAAATCTGCTCCCTTTATCCTCCTAAGTTTAAATGCTTCTATCACAGAGAACTTAGAGAGTGCTAATTTTCTAGTAGATTTCATCAATCAATTTCCAAGCCGTTCTTGTCCTTTAGAACAATGGTGTAGACGAAAAGTGTCTTCAGCAAAGTTGTTAAGCTAGTCTCCTAATGCAACTGGCTTGGCTATTTTCGGACATCTACAACTCCTGGGCCAGGCTAAAAACTGAAACTAAGTTTAGGATACTGGCAAAATTTTTGTTACGACTTCATGGCCAACTTCTGAGTCCAAAATGACCCTCCTTAAGAGTTGTAGCCCTATCTCCCAGCTTTATAAAAAGCTAAAGAATGTCAAAAACGGAGGTCCGTAGCTTCAGATATGAGCCAAAAACCAAGTAGAGGCCAAATATGGCAAGACTAGCATTCTTAACCCAATTATGATTGATGGCTTCTAGAATGTGTGTCTAATTAACCCCCAAGTGCAAGGGTGTGCGGTGTAATTTTAACTCGGTGAGTCCGAGGTCGAATCCACAGGAAACCTAAAGTTTTAGTTTCTAAGTTATCAAAAAGATTTAGGATTCAAATGCTATGAAATTTCAAAGGTTGCTTAAATTGAATTTGAGAGTTTTGCAAATTTAAAAATTAACTAAACCTAACAAGAATTAAATAAAGCGATTTATCAAATACAAATTTTTACTTTTTAATTTTAAAACCAAAACTTAAATATCAATTCAAGAACTTAAAGAAAGTTGTCTAACCTAATCAAGATTTCAAGAAAAGAACTTGATCAATGCAAAGCCAAAATTAAAGCAAATAAATGATTTCAAGATTAAAGGGTTCTTAATCCAACTTCAAAATTCCGGGTAGTTTACTACTTCACTACGGGATGTGTTATGACCACGATCTATAGTTCACATAAAAGGATCTATAGATTGGAAAGGTATTATCATTAAGTTCAATAAATCCCCAATATACAGCTTTAAAATCACGTTGATATGGATTATAAAACTGGAAAGATAGTCTAGGAAAACATTTGGGTTCAAATCTAAATTAGAGTTTGTTCAAGAATTATGAAGAAAGTTATAATCAAGCGTTTTTACCAGTGATTACAGGGAATATAGTCAAAAACTCTTGTTTTCGAAAGCTTCTCAAGCAAACAAAATCAGATTTGTTTCTGAAATCGATTTTTAATTTGCTTAAAAATATTGATCTAATTATTATCGAAAACCTTTACCAGTGATTTCAGAGAATGTAGTCAAAGGTTTTCATTTTCGAATGTTTTTGAAACAGAAGAAAAATGATTTAAAAATCGTAGATTACTACGCATGGATTTTACAAACCATGCGAAGGATCTTCGCACATCCCCTGATTCATAGTAACCCACCCTTCCTTGATTCGTTGAATCAATAACTAGGGTTTTATGCTAATTTCATATTAAAATCCATGCACATTAGCATTGAATCAAGAATAATACACATAAATATTGAATGCGAATAAAGTCTTGACAAGCTTTATTACATTATACAAATAAAGTACCGTAGTTCAAAGAATGAAAAAAATATTGAACAACCATCAAAGCGGAGAAAACTCCAACCAATGCCGTGCAAATCTTGAAAAACATCTTCAAAATAATCCAAAGAAAATACTAAAACTCTTTGAAAGTCTCAAGAATGCTCTCCCTAAAGATCTCTCCTAAACGGCTGCTCATTCTCTTTATATATACCATCCCCAAACCCTAAAGAAAACAGAATAAAAATTAATCCCGCATGTCCCAGGTGTCCGAACACCCAAATGGGGTGTCTGGACGGCAGTGTGCTCCCAGACTCCCTTTTCTCTAGCTTCTTATCCTGCCGTCCTGAAGGTGTTCGGACACCCATTCCATGCAAGTGCACTATAAGCTATCCTTCATCATTTTCTTCGTCTTTGGCACTCCCAATTGCTTTGATTGAATCGTTTTCACTATAATTAAGAAAAATAAACCTTATTAGTGTAAAAAGTAACAAAACGCATAAATAAATTAAGAAAATGCATGATTTTATGTTAAAATAGGGTTCTTGTAATTACACTTTTCAAGTGTAATCACACCCCTCAACTAGAGCATTACTAGTCCTTAGCAATGGCTTTATTCAAATTAAACTAAACTATTATCCCATTTCTCTTTTCATTGGAAACACGGTAGCACTTAGCAACATGCAACAAGCCTTTTAAACCCCTAGGTTTCCCCTAGTGAACGAGTGAAGCCTGATGAGGGTTTGCAGTGAATCTACCCACAAAATTCCTAGGCTAGCTCAAGGGATGGTAACAACCACTTCAATAATTCATGCTTTAATTCCAATGCAAAATAAGTGACTCAAGCTTAAAATTTTGCATAGATCTCCCTAATGTAATGAGACTATCCTACTATATTGATCATGTAATTTCCAGAAGGTAAGTTCATATTATTCAATCAACATGCCTATCATGTATGCTCAGAAACAGTGGTCTTGACTTCAAATCTTACCTGGTTGTTCACTCTTCCAACAAAATTCACTCGATGAGGGTTGCTCTCATGGTTCATGCAAGAGTACAAATTCAAATAATGCAATGAACCCTAACCAAGGAATAATAGAAAAATTGAAGTGCAGAATGCCACAGCTTCATGGACGAAATGTATTAATGTATGTACGAGAATACCACAATCTCTCACATGAAATGGATCAATGTTTGACCGCTTCTAAATAGTGCGTCTAAACTAACCCCCAAGTGCAAGGGTGTGCGGTGTAGTTTTAACTCGGTGAGTCCGAGGTCGAATTCATAGCGAGCCTACGTTATTAAGTTTCTAGGTTAAAATGGAAATCCTAAATTTGAATGTAAACTAAGTTTGAAAATTAATTAAAACTAATTCCTAGGGTTTTGCAAGTTCAAAATTCAAAATCAAAATAAAAATAAATTAAAAACCTAATAACAAAAATTCAACAATTGGAATTTTGATTTTAAATTTAAAAGGATTAAATAACAATGAAATCAAATTTTTTTTTTTATCTAAAAAGTTTTTTTTAATTGCACGAAAATAATCTAACTCAAAAGTCAACGTAAAAAAAATTCAATTAACTCGAATGAAAGAAATTTAATTGATAACAATAATATTTAAGGAGTTCTTGATCCAACTTTTCAATTTCGGGTAGCTTACGTCTTCACTATGGGATGTGTTATAATACTTGCGTTAAAACCTTAATGAGGATTTGCTTGAAAATTATTTAGAAAGTTTTAATCGAAAGTTTTTACCAGTGATTACAGAGAATATAGTCAAAAACTCCTATTTTCGAAGGGTTCTCAAACAATCCTATTCGAATTCGGATTCAAATCCAATTCTTCTAGTTTATCCAAAATTATTAAGAAAATTTTTAATCGAAAACCTTTACCAGTGATTACAGAGAATATAGTCAAAAGTTTTTGTTTTCGAAAGTTTTTGAAACAAACCAATTCAAATTAGGATTCAAAATCTGAATTTTCAGTTCTTCAAAATTATTAGGAAAATTTTAATCGAAAACCTTTACCAGTGATTACAGAGAATATAGTCAAAGGTTTTCGTTTTTGAAAGTTTTTGAAAGAACTGAATTAGGTTTTAAAAGGTGTAGATCCCTACGCACGAGCTTTCGCAAACCATGCGAAGGGTCTACGCACGCGTCTAAAAGTTGTAGATCCCTACGCATGAGTTTTTGCAAACCATGCGAAGGGTCTACGCAACCGTTTAAAAGTTGTAAACCCTTATGCATGAGTTTTCACAACTCTGCGAAGGATTTATGTACATCCCATAGATTAGAGTAAACTACCCTTCCTTGATTTGTTGAATCAAGAACTAGGGTTTCTACGCTAACATGCTTGTAAACGAAATGAAAACATTCATTGAAGACATATTTAATGGATTCACTTAATCAAACGATGAAACAAGATTATTAAAATGAAGAACGAAAGTAAACGTACTCTGAAATCAACTTTGAAACGAAGTATTGAACGACTACGGCTGTAATGAAAACTACGAAGGCTTCATAAATCCGTAAAAGCATTACGTGAATAATAAAAATCTCTCAAAGCTACTCTAATTTAATGAAAAACTGACCTAAAACTACAGAGAAAAGCGTAGGTGAAAAGTCCATTTTTCTGCCGTCAAAGCTACAATTTATAGTGGGGATGAGAAATCCTAAAAATATAGCTCATCCGCATAAATAAACCTTCTGTGGTCTGAACCATCTGTGGGGGGGTTCGGACCATAGTATACTTTCTCCTCAATTTGTGTCTTGCTTCTGACAGCCTTCTGTCTTCAACTTCCAATGCGATTTTGACCTTGAAGATGATGTATTTAGACTTTGGCTAAAACACAAAAGTTGTAGCCCTTTCAGTCTTCTTTCCAACCCAAAAAGAATCAGGTCAATCCAAGTTATGAGTGAAAAGATATGATCAAAAAACTGACATGGTGTCAAGCTGGAACTTCAACTGCACACCACTTCAACCATCTTGAACTTTAGACCATCTTTTTCTCCTCGGCAGCCACTTTCATCGCTGCTAATCTCACTTATTTTGCCCTTTTCCCTGTAATTAAGAAAATAATTACTAAAAAGTAATAAAATAATGATAAAACTTCAAAGTAAACTACTTAAATGCATTAAGAATTACACAAAAGTGGAGTTTGTAATAGCACTTTTCAAATGCAATCACACCCCCCAACTTGAGCGTTGCTAGTCCCTAGCAATGTCCTTTATTAAAATGAAATGAAACAACTAACCTATTTCTATTTTCATTGGAAACACGGCTACACTTAGCTACATGTAGCAAGCCCTTTAAACCCCTAGGTTCCCCCTAGTGGACGAGTAAGGTCTCGTGAGGGTTTGCAGTGAATCTACCCAAAAAATTCTATGGCATGGTCTCAAAGTGTTAAAAAGTGATCAAGATAAAAAATGAATCAAGCTCAAGCCCAACAAGTCACAAAACCCAAATATCATGTGTAATTCCCAAGTGCTAAGCATAAATGCATGGACTATCAAGTAGAAAGAGCATGTGTGTAAAATTGTTTCATTCATTCAACAAGGTTGCAAGAGCATAAAAGGAACTAGGTTTTGACTTCAAATACTCACAGGGTACCACTCATAGAAAGGAATTCACTTATCAAGGGTTCACACATACCTATTAGCATATGATGCTATCCTAGTTGCACATAACCCCAAAAATAAGTGAGTGAACTGAAATGAAATTCAAAGTAGACAGCTCATAACCATGTTCCAATGCAAGTGTAATAGATCACACCACACAACCTACATAAGATCACTACATGCACAATACAAGAGTTACTTGCTTAGAATCCACTAGGTCTTTGTTTTGGTTGTAATGGTTAACAATAGAGGATATAGAAATCAAAGCACATGTCTTGGGATAAAGATGCTCGAGTGCGCACAAATCCCCAACTACCCATTTTCTTTCCAAACCCAACAAGGATCCCAACAAGAAGTTTATTCACAAACTTACAAACTACTTATGGGACATTCTCAATAATTACAATATAATGCACAAGTCCCAAAAGTACACAAGCAAAAAGGAATGACAAACTTCTTTTTTCTTTTTTTCTATTTTTTTCTTTTCTTTTCTTTTTTTTTTCTTTTTTGAAATAATGAAATATACATCAGCTGAATTCTCCACCCTATATTTACTCTCATTACGCTCTCAAAAATTTTCATTCCCAACCCCCATTCACATCATTGACATTAAGGCACTTTCACAACCCAAGACATGTGAGGGTAAGGCTTAAAGTGTGTGAATAAGGTTAAGGGACAATATAAAAGGTGGGAACCAAAGAAAATATATATATATATATATATATTTATCACACATTTATTAAAAAGGCTTCAAGTTGGTTCCTAGGGTAATTTCATATCAACGAAGGATAAAGAGACCCAAACATAGCAAAGAGGGCCTAACATCATGTTCAAAGCTTGCAACAACTCATAATGTGCCAAGTGAAACTCATGTAAGTGCGTGTGATGTAATTGGTGCATTGAAAACTAAAATGAAGAACAAAAGAGCTGTGAGTATGTGCAACCCCTCAAGAAACAAATAATAGGCTCAAAAGCTCACCATTAGGGGTATAAGTCTCCACCTAGTCCAAGAATGCTCAATTAACCAATGTTAAATAAAATCTACTCCTAAGCACATAAACTCTTTTTTGTGATAGTAAAAAATGCACAAGGTCATTATACAATCAAATTGAGCTAACTTTCCTATTAAAGCTTGAACAAAACTCATTCATCACTCTCTCACTTAATTCCACAATCAACCAAACCCAAAAGGGTTGACATGTAGGTACAAATGTGCTCAATTCATGTATTCAAGCTTAAGGATGCTCAAAAAAAAAAAAAAAATTTTTTTTTTAATTTTCAATTTTGGCATAAAAGTTATCATACGAACCCTACCCCCCAACTTAAAATTCACATTGTCCTCAATGTGAGAACCATGATGCATATGTGGGTCTGTAGTGTGCAATAGTGAGCATGATGATGAGCATGAAACAATAACAACAAAGGCACAAATAAGAACAAAGCACAAATTAAACCAATCATGCACCCATTATTCAAGCCACTTAAGGCATCACCCAATACATTCCCCCCAACTTAGATTCTACAGCACTCCCAACAACAACAATTATAAATATGAAGTACCAATGTGAAAGTGCAAAAGTAAATAAAAGAGAAAGGAAGGATATTACCTCACGAGCTTCCTTATTTGAAGAAAATAAAAGAACTTGAGCACTTTATTCCTTTGAATTAAATTGTACTAAAAGAAAAATAAAACTTCTACAAGATAAAATGTTAGAATAAAAAAATAAAAGTAGACTAAAAGAAAATTAAAATTTAATCCAGGCAGAAAGAAAACAAAAATAAATAAATAAAATCTAATCTACTAATATACAAGGGTTAATGTAAAAATATACTATCCAACTCCTTTCCCTAGCCTTACCAAATAACTTTAGGAATAAAATATTCTCCTCGAGTCTAGGAGGTGCCAAGAATGGTATGCTCCTAATGTGGAAAATGCTAGAGAATGTATGACCTTGTAGTGATCTTTGAACCACAAATATGGCCCAAGATTATTTGCATATGTGAACATGGAATGTGGTTGAGTGTTTTCTAGTATCTCCTCGATACCTAAAAAATCAATGCAAACTACTTGTTGGTTTGATATCATGGAATTCAAATTCTCCTCACTAAAACGAATAGCTTTCTCTAGAGGATCCTTGACAAATTCATGGTCCACGTAATCCTGGACTATAGATTCTATTAAATCTACTGGTTGTATATCAGGCAGCTCTTTTGGTTGTTTGGTAACATGAAAGATATTCGTTTCAAACTCAATGTTACCAAAAGTCATTTTCATGGATCCATTCCTGCAGTTAATTAAAGCATTCGATGTTGCTAAGAATGGTCGTCCTAGAATCACTAGTGTCTGATCAGGTGCAAATAAACTGGTAAGTGGTTGAGTATCTAGGATTATGAAATCCACTGGAAAATAAAAATTTTCCACATGTACTAGTACATCTTCAATTATACCTCGTGGGACTTTAATTGATCTATCTGCAAGTTGTAAAGTCAGACGGGTAGGCTTTAACTCACCTAAGCCCAATTGCTCGTACACTGAGCAAGGGAGCAAATTCACACTCACTCCTAGGTCAAGCAGTGCTCTACTAATATAATACTTCCCTATATAACAAGATATCGTAGGACATCCAGGGTCTTTATATTTAGGGAGAGTACGACATTGTACTGTGGCACTTGCTTGCTTAGTGAGGAATGCTTTTTCTTTGACATTTAAGCCCCTTTTTACAGTGTATAATTCTTTGAGGAATTTGGCATAAGAAGGGAATTGCTTAATTGCATCAAGGAGAGGTATATTAATTTTCACTTGTTTGAACACCTCTAGCAATTCAGCTGCTTGGGCTTCTTTCCTAGATTTTAAAAAATCTCTGAGGGAAGGGTACTTTGGGAACATATTCCCTAGGTATTATCATGGGTTCTTCTTCCTTTCCCTTTTCCTTTTCCTCCTCCTTTTCCGTTTTCTCTCGCCCTTCAGTTGTGGGCTCCTCAACTATGATTGGTTCTTTCCCCGCCTTCTCACTATCATCCACCACACATTTAGGTTTCAACTCTTCACTCATTTCATCCTTCCTAGGAAGAATAGTTTTATCTACAATTTTCCCGCTCCTAAGTGTGTTGATGTTTTGGATTTGTTCTACATTCCCTTAAGTACTAGAAGATCCTTTAACCTGTTTAGCTTGGACTACTGGATTTGGACGAGGTTGAGCTAGAAATTAACCCCTTGGTTGTGTGACTAGTGTTTGCGTCAAAAGAGTCAATTGGCTCTTGATTTCATCCATATTTCTATCATTTTGAATTGAACGTGTATTTTGACTATTCATGAATTGTTGAAGTGTCTCTTCTGTGGATTTTTTGTTTGGAGGAATATAGGGAGCATGGGATGGTGGTACAAAAGAAGGTTGGAATGATTGGCTTTGGTTATCATTTTTCCACCCAAAACCAGGAGGGCTTTTCCATCCCTGAGGGTAAGCATCAAGATGTTGATTTCCCCCTTGATACTTAACATACCCACCTTGTGGGTAGGAAGTGTTACCCTGCCCTCTATTTTGGAATGGTCGATTCTGTGTGTTATTAGCATACGCATTACCATAAGCTACTTCCTTAAGTCAAGGAAGCTCAGGACATGAATTAGGATCATGTCCTACTTGGTCGCATGCCCAACACACCACTTGTGCTTCCACCAACTTCTCCTTGTTCTTAAGTTCAAGGGAATCTAACTTATGTTGTAATGCAGATATCCTAGCACTTAAGTCATCCCTCTCATTTAACATCAACTGACCGCTAGATACGGGATTCCAATGCTCTAAAGACGAAGATGGTCCTATTTCCCAATCATTAGAGTCCTCAGCCACCATATCAAAGAATTCTATGGCATCTTCCGCAGTCTTATCAAACAGAGTACCATTACACATGGTAGAAACTAATTGCTTAAGACTGGGAGTTAGGGATTCATGAAAGATGCTCACTAACCTCCATGATTCATAACCATGGTGAGGACAAGCCATCAAGAGGTCCTTAAACCTTTCCCAGGCTCGACAGAAATTCTCATAAGGTTTGCAAGAGAAAGTGGTAATCTGTCGCCTATAATACTGAGTTTTCTGAGTTGGAAAATATTTCTTCAGAAACTCAGTCTGCATTTCATGCCACGTTCCAATAGAACATGGACGAAGGGAATTAAGCCAAAACTTGGCCTTGTCTTTTAAGGAAAATGGGCAGAGTTGAAGACGCACTACGTCCTCATTGATATTATGATCTATACATGTGTTGCTCACTTCCTCAAACTCCCTGAGATGGTTGTAGGGATTTTTAGAATCTAAACCATGGAAAGTAGGAAGAAGTTGGATGATTCTTGGCCTAAGGTTGAAATTCCCCCTATTTAAGGGCAAGACTATGCATGATGGGGTGGTTTGTCTAACAGGATTAAGATGATCTTTCATAGGAACAAAACTTGGAATTTCACGTGGATCGTTATCCCCATGCTCACTACCTTCCCCATTACCTCTTAACTCAGCCATTGAGTAAAAGGAAGATGTGGTAAGTGAAACAGTGGAAAGTGAGGTTGGTGTAAAAGATTCTAGAAAGTATGAAGGATCTCCTAATTCAGATTCAGTTACGACTATTCTACCCGATCTTAATAGCATGCAAATAACAAGTCTCTAATAAAAAATTTTAAGTCCAAATTTTAACTTTTAATTTTTTTTTAATTTCACTAAAGAAAACTAAAAAAAAACTTAGAAATATCCTAAAAAATAAATTTTGGCTCCCCGGCAACGGCGCCAAAAACTTGACCGCTTCTAAATAATGCATCTAAACTAACCCCCAAGTGCAAGGGTATGCGGTGTAATTTTAACTCGGTGAGTCCGAGGTCGAATTCATAGGGAGCCTACGTTATTAAGTTTCTAGGTTAAAACAAAAATCCTAAATTTGAATGTAAACTAAGTTTGAAAATTAATTAAAACTAATTCCTAGGGTTTTGCAAGTTCAAAATTTAAAATCAAAATAAAAATAAATTAAAAACCTAAAAACAAAAATTCAACAATTGGAATTTTGATTTTAAATTTAAAAGGATTAAATAACAATGAAATCAAATTTTGTTTATCTAAAAAGTTTTTTTTTTTTTAATTGCACGAAAATAATCTAACGCAAAAGTCAACGTAAGAAAAATTCAATTAACTCGAATGAAAGAAATTTAATTGATAACAATAATATTTAAGGAGTTCTTGATCCAACTTTTCAATTCCGGGTAGCTTACGTCTTCACTATGGGATCTGTTATAATACTTGCGTTAAAACCTTAATGAGGATTTTCTTGAAAATTATTTAGAAAGTTATAATCAAAAGTTTTTACCAGTGATTACAGAGAATATAGTCAAAAACTCCTATTTTCGAAGAGTTCTCAAACAATCCTATTCGAATTCGGATTCAAATCCAATTCTTCTAGTTTATCCAAAATTATTAAGAAAAGTTTTAATTGAAAACCTTTACCAGTGATTACAGAGAATATAGTTAAAGGTTTTTGTTTTCGAAAGTTTTTGAAACAAACCAATTCAAATTAGGATTCAAAATCTGAATTTTCAGTTCTTCAAAATTATTAGGAAAATTTTAATCGAAAACCTTTACCAGTGATTACAGAGAATATAGTCAAAGGTTTTCGTTTTTGAAAGTTTTTGAAAGAACTGAATTAGGTTTTAAAAGGTGTGGATCCCTACGCACGAGCTTTCGCAAACCATGCGAAGGGTCTACGCATGCGTCTAAAAGTTGTAGATCCCTACGCATGAGTTTTTGCAAACCATGCGAAGGGTTTACGCAACCATTTAAAAGTTGTAAACCTTTACGCATGAGTTTTCACAAATCTGCGAAGGGTCTATATACATCCTATAGATTAGAGTAAACTATCCTTCCTTGATTTGTTGAATCAAGGGTTTCTACGCTAACATGCTTGTAAACGAAACGAAAACATTCATTGAAGACATATTTAATGGATTCACTAAATCAAACAATGAAACAAGATTATTAAAATGAAGAACGAAAGTAACATACTTCGAAATCAACTCTGAAACGAAGTATTGAACGACTACGGCTGTAATGAAAACTACGAAGGCTTCGTAAATCCGTAAAAGCATTACGCGAACAATAAAAATCTCCCAAAGCTACTCTAATTTAATGAAAAACTGACCTAAAACTACAGAGAAAAGTGTAGGTGAAAAGTCCCCTTTCTGCCGTCAAAGCTACAATTTATAGTGGGGATGAGAAACCCTAAAAATATAGCTCATCCACGCAAATAAATCTTCTGTGGTCCGGACCATCTGTGGGGGGGTCCGGACCACAATTTACTTTCTCTTCAATTTGTGTCTTGCTTCTGACAGCTTTCTGTCTTCAACTTCCAACGTGATTTTGACCTTGAAGATGATATATTTAGGCTTCGATTAAAACATGAAAGTTGTAGCCCTTTCAGTCTTCTTTCCGACCCAAAAAGAATCAGGTCAATCCGAGTTGTGAGTGAAAAGATATGATCAAAATACTGACATGGTATCAAGCTGGAACTTCAATTGCACACCACTTCAACCATCTTGAACTTTAGACCATCTTTTTCTCCTCGGCAGCCACTTTCATCGCTGCTAATCTTACTTATTTTGCCCTTTTCCCTATAATTAAGAAAGTAATTACTATAAGTAATAAAATAATGATAAAACTTCAAAGTAAACTACTTAAATGCATTAAGAATTATACAAAAGTGGAGTTTGTACTAGCACTTTTCAAGTGCAATCAATGTTCTTAAAAATTCTCTTCACCGAAAGTCCATTGGGTTTTTACTAGGTTGTAACGGGGCTTAGGGTAGTGGTTAACCAAACGACGGGTATGGAAATTTAAAGTGCATGCCCTAGGTTCGGAGTGCTTGTATATTAAAATACCCCCCAATTTTCTCCTTTCTACTCCTTGAATACCAACATTGAAGGAATTTTTTTTCTTTTTTTTTTTTTTTGAAAGGGACAAAAAGTGTTGAGTCACGTAAAATCATGTCCCCACTTGCATATGTTATATTTAAATGATCTATTCTCTTTCCTTTTTTTTTTTCAATCTCACCCTCATGCACCTTAGCACACATTGCACTAATCATGCCATTGCATGCAAGGGTTGGCTTACCTAGATATCTAAGGCTTACACAGGTAAATTTGTGGCTCCAAAGAAAAATTGTATATTTTTTTTTGTTCTAAAGGCTTCAACTTGGTTCCAAGGGCAATGAATTCAAAAAAGGGTAACAGGCTTTCAATTGATAGAACAATGGCCTAACATCACTCCCTAAGTTACCAATATTTCTTTGGAATCACTGATCCATACATGCAATTGAAAAACAGTAACTCGTTACATTTAATACCAACACAGTGTAATGAAGTTATATAAAAAAATGTGAGATAGAAGAACAATATGATATAGAATATATGTTCAACCCTCTCAAGAATAATAGTTTAGGCTCAAAAGCTCACAAAGGGTAGGTTCTTATATCTCCACCTATGTTTTAGCATACATGATTGACTATGTTTCATGAACTCTACTCCCTAACAATCTATCATCACACTAATCTCAAGTGAAAAGTCTACCATACATTTGAAAAATTTATACTCAATTTATAACTTAGTTACCTTATCACAAATGAAAATCAAAACATTCCTTATTTCCATGATTACTACCATCCTCAACTAGTTATACACCCCCACATTAGTCATTATATGTCAAAAATGTTTAATTGAGCACATATAATGTTATTTCATCATGATTTTGCAATTAGCTTTAAGTGTTTTATCTACATAAATTTCATAAGTTATAATGAAGTCAGCTGATTTACATACTTGTGGTGTCTCATTTGAGGAAGAAAGATGAAAAGAAGAGCTTAAAGAGCAAGGAATTGAAGTTGTGGACGAAGTAGAGAGGCATGGGCACCCCACACCAATCATGGGTGCCCCACTAGTGGCATGGGTGCCTCCCTATAGATCAGATGGGCGCCTACTGAGAGCATGATTTGGGCAGAAAAACTAATGGGCGCCCCATCTCAATCATGGGTACCCCACTTTGCTCACGGGCACCCCACTGTGAATCAGATGGGCGTCCACCGAGAGGAGGTTTTGGAGCAATTGATTGAGGACTTCATCAAACACCTTTGGACAGCTAGGCCATAGGCGCCCCACATAGACCTTGGGCGCCCATGACAACTTTTCCAGCACATGTTCAGGATAAAGTTTGAGTTATAATTTTACCATTATACCCTTGCATTATGTATCACTATAAATAGACCAATTTCTGATGTATGAGGGTTGGAAACCCAACGCAACCTTTAGGATTTGTTTCTGAGAGTTGATTTGAGGAGTGTACATCACTTTTGCACCTAGGGTTAGTTGTTTTTGTTGGATTTTGAGTTACAGAAGTTTCATTCCTTTTTCACACTCAGATCAATCTTGTAAGCAACGATTTTTGTTAATTTTAATTCAAAGTTCATTACTTTCTTATTGTCAATATCTTTCGTTTTTATTTCAAAGCACTTCGTATACATTTGTTTGTGATTGGTTTGGTTTCAAAAGTGTTTTAAAGTACTTCAATATATTTCGCTTTAACTTTTTCTTGCATAATGAAGATTGTTTTCTTTTCAAAAAACTTTGTTAACGCTTTTGTAATGCTAGGCTAGGGTTCTTCTTGGTTTTAACCTAGGAATGTAATGAAATCGAAGGAGTTGAATTCGAATAATGCGAACTAAAATAAATTTTCATCTTTTGAGTAAAAATGTAAGGATTGTAATTCTAGGTTAATTTTCGAAAACGAATCACCCGTGATAAAGTCGAACTTCAGTTACGATCTTGTAAATCGAAGGTCGATTCCGTGTCCCGGTGACTTCAAACTTAACTTCAAAACCCTAGAATAGCGATTTTTTTACGAAAAGTGTTTTCTAATGTTGAATCTTCCAGCCTAATATTACATGTGTAAGAATTAGGTTGTGTTAACTACATATCCGAATTCAACCCTTCGAAGACATTACAGGATTAGGTTAAAGCCAAGTGTTTCAATTGACATAGTTTGTTAAGTTCAATTTACATAGTTTGTTAAAGTTTACATCTTCGTGTTTTCGTTTTTCATTTAACTTGTGTCTTCAATTTTCAAATCATCAATTCAATCCCCTATTCGAAAACTCCAAAAAGATTTTCATCTTTTCTTTTTAAAACTTTTGCAAGTGTTTTCACAACCAAGTTTTCCAACATTCAGTCACACCTTTGATCCCTGTGGAAGATGACCTAGGAGTCACCTAGACTAAACTCAACCGACCTCTCATACTTGAGAGTAAGCCACTACCAAATTAGAGAGTGGTTGAGTTTTTGGCGCCATTGCCGGGGAGCAACGATGTGTGTGTGCTGAACTCAGAGAACTTGTGGACGAAAGGACTTGTTAACGCGATTACATTTGGACTTCCAGGTGACATCGCTCCTTATTTCTTTTCTTGTGTACATTGCATTTTTATTTTGTTTTCTTTTGTTTAGTTCTAGGATTTCTTTTAGATAACTAAAAAAAAAAAAAAACAAACAAACAAACTTAGGATATTTGTTATTTGCATGCTATTAAGGTCAGGTAAATAGGTCGTAGCTGAGTCTGAATTAGGAGATCTCTCACACCTTCCTGAATTTGTTGCAATAACTTCACTTTCCACAGTCTCACTCACCACATCATCTTTTCACTCAATGGTAGAAGTAAGAAGGGAGGGTAGTGTGCATGGGGACAATGATTCCCAAGAGGTTCCAGGTTTCATTCCTTTGAGAGATCACCTTAACCCTGTTAGGCAAACGACACCTTCGTGTATAATCTTGCCGTTGAACAGGGGGAACTTCACTCTTAGACCAGGAATCATCCAACTTCTTCCCACTTTTCATGGCCTTGATTCTGAAAATCCTTACAACCATCTTAGGGAGTTTGAGGAAGTGAGCAATACATGTGTAGATCACAATGCCAATGAGGACGTAGTGCGTCTTCAACTTTTCCCCTTCTCTCTAAAGGACAAAGCTAAGTTTTGGCTTAATTCCCTTCACCCCCGTTCTATTGGAACGTGGCGTGGAATGCAGACTGAGTTCCTTAAGAAATACTTCCCAACCCAAAAAACTCAGTACTACAAGCAACAGATCACCACTTTTTCTTATAAACCCAATGAGAATTTCTGTCGAGCCTGGGAAAGGTTTAAGGACCTCTTGATGGCTTGTCCTCACCATGGTTTTGAACCATGGAGGTTAGTGAGCATTTTTCACGAATCACTCACTCTGAGTCTTAAACAACTAGTTTCTACTATGTGCAATGGGACCTTATTTGATAAGATTGCGGATGATGCCATGGACTTCTTTGATATGGTGGCCAAGGACTCTAATGATTAGGAAATTGGACCACCTTCTTCCTTAGAGCCTAGAAATCCCACACCCAGTAGGCAATTGGAGTTGAGTGAGAGTGATAATCTACGGGCTAGGTTAGCCGCATTGCAGCATAAGCTCAATTCTTTAGAGCTTAAGAATAAAGAGAAATTGGTTGAGGCAAATGTGATTTGCATCGCATATGACCAGATGGGGCATGATGCTAATTCGTGCCCCGAAATATCCTTGCTGAGAGAGATTGCCTATAGTCAAGCCTATGTCAATAGCACCCCTAACCGCCCATTTCACAGTAGGGGTTAAGGAAACGTCTCTTACCCACAAGATGGGAATGTCACTTATCCAGGGGGAAACCAATCTTACAATGCTTATCCCCCAGGGTGGAGGAACCATCCTGGTTTCTCATGGAGGAATGACAATTCAGGTCAGTCATTTTAGCAACCACCTCCTTTGCCACCACCCCAATACCAACAACCCAGTTCTGTTGCATACCAACCTCTACATAAGAGGCCTCTTGAGGACACTCTTAACCAATTTATGTAATAGCAGCTAAACATCAACAACCAAGTGACCCGGGCCTTAGATGACATTAGGGGCCAAGTTTCCAAATTGACACAGGCCATGAGCACTATTCAGAGTGGCAAACTCCCTGCACAACCATTTCCTAACCCGAAAGGCTAGGCGAACATGACTGAGTTGTCAACCTTGGGTGCTACTCTACATGAGTAAGTTCAAGCTATTACCACTCTACGGAGTGGTAAAATCATTCAAAAGCCTACTGACCCTAGAGCCAGTGCCACTAGTGAGAAGTAGGGTCCAAAGGGTAGTGGGGAAGTTGAAAAGGCAAGTGATAGAGAGGGAAAAGAGAAAGAGAAGGGGAGATTGGGGGATGAGAGAGAATGGGGAGACTGAAAAAGTGAGTGAGGAGGAACCTAGTGAGGGACCTTTGGTTAGGCCAATTGACTATCTTGTGGAGCACATGCATAGACCACCTTTTCCTTAGAGACTAGCAAAGGGCAAGAATGAGATGTTGAACTCCAAAATTTATGAGATTTTCAAACAAGTGAGAATCAACATCCCATTACTTGAAGCTATCAAGCAAAATCCTTCCTATGCTAAGTTTCTCAAGGATATGTGCACCGTGAAGAGGAAGCTCAATGTCAAGGAAAAAGCTTTCTTTACGGAACAAGTGAATGCCATACTCCAATGTGACACACCCCCTAAGTATAAGGATCCTGGGTGCCTAACCATTTCATGCATCATAGGGAACCATATTGTTGATAGAGCTCTACTTGACCTAGGTGCTAGTGTCAACCTTTTGCCTTATACTGTTTACCAGCAACTAGGCTTAGGTGAGCTGAAACCCACCAGAGTGACATTGCAATTGGCCAACCGTTCGGTCAAAATGCCCAGAGGTGTGGTGGAGGACGTATTGGTTCAAGTAGATAAGTTCTACTTTCTAGTTGATTTCATCTTGTTGGATACCCAAGTAGTTCCGAACCCTACCTAATATATTCTGGTCATTCTTGGTAGACCCTTTCATGATACATCCAATGTTGTGATCAATTGTAGGAGTGGAGTCATGAAACTTTCTTTCGGGAATATGACCATGGAAATGAATATCTTTCAGGTAGGGAAGCAAATAGGAGAGTGTAAGGACATCAGGGAGGTAGATGTGATCCATGCTTTGAGTGAGGAATATTTTGAGAAGGCTTACCTTGAGGATCCCTTAGAGCATACCTTAGTAAAAAGTGAGAGATATGAGGTGTTGGATGGGGAGAACTTCAGGGATGTTGGAGAGTTGCTAGATGCTAAGGAGGACGTTATGGCAGTTAGTGGCTGGGTGCTGGTGTTTGAACCTTTAGAGCCATCTTTGATCAAACCCAAGCCATCAGTAGAGTGTCCTCCATGCCCTTATAGGAAACCATTACTAAGTGAACTCAAATATGCATTCCTAGAGAAGGGCAAGGCATTCCCAGTAGTGGTGTTTGCAAGTTTAGAGAAACATCAGGAAGTGAGGTTATTGGCCTTATTGGGTGCCCATCGTCGAGCACTAGGTTGGACTGTGGCAGATCTTCGAGGTATTAGCCCATTAGTAAGTTCTTATCATATATACCTTGAAGATGATGCCAAATCGGTGAGGCAAATGCAACGAAGGCTAAACCCCAACATGAAGGAAGTTGTGAAAGGGGAGGTGCTTAAGTTGCTTGATGTGGGTATCATTTACCCTATCTCTAATTCGAAGTGGGTTAGTCCCACTCAAGTGGTTCCTAAGAAGTCTGGTGTTACTGTGGTTGAGAACGAGAAAGGTGAGTTAGTGCCTCAATACACCCAAACTGGGTGGTGTAAGTGCATTGATTATAGGCGCTTGAATGCTGTGACCCGGAAGGACCACTTCCCACTTCCCTTCCTAGATCAGGTGCTTAAGAGAGTAGCAGGGAGGTCTTTCTATTGTTTCCTAGATGGGTACTCGGGGTACAATCAGGTTGAGATAGCATTTGAGGACCAAGATAAGACCACGTTCACATGCACTTTTGGCACCTTTGCGTGTAGACGCATGCCATTTGGGTTATGTAATGCACCTGCGACTTTTCAAAGGTGTATGATGAGCATTTTCAGTGACATGGTTGAGAGGTTCTTAGAGGTTTTCATGGATGATTTCTCCATTTATGGAGATACATTTGATGAGTGCTTAACTAACCTTTAGAAAGTGTTAGTGTGATGTGAGGAGAGTAATCTGGTGCTAAACTGGGAAAAGTACCATTTCATGGTACAACAGGGGATTGTCTTGGGGCATATAGTGTCACGTCGTGGGATTGAGGTATACAAAGCAAAAGTGGACATCATTCAAAATTTACCTACTCCTCAATGTGTGAAGGATGTGAGATCATTCCTTGGGCATACCGGGTTTTACTGGTGATTCATTCAGTCATTTAGCTCTCTTGCCCGACCCCTATGCTCATTGTTGTCCATTGATGTTCCATTTGAGCGGACAACTTCATGCCAAGAGGCATTTGACCAACTTAAACAGTTGCTCACCACTGCTCATATTATCCAAAGCCCGGATTGGTCCCTACCATTTGAGCTTATGTGTGATGCAAGTGATTTTACGGTCGGTGCAGTCTTAGGGCAAAGGAAAGAGGAAAGACCCTATGTTATTTACTATGCTATTAAGACTCTAAATGAAGCTCAAATCAATTATACCACCACTGAGAAAGAGCTTCTAGTGGTAGTTTTTGCCCTAGACAAGTTTAGGTCGTATTTAGTAGGGTCTCATGTTACAGTGTTTACGGACCATGCGGCCTTGAAATATCTGCTTTCTAAGCAAAAGGCCAAACCCCATCTAATTAGATGGATGCTACTTCTTCAAGAGTTTGACTTAGAAATTAAAGATAAGAAAGGAGTAGAGAATGTGGTAGCGGACCATTTGTTTAGACTACCTCAGCATGTGTCCAATTCTACTAATTAATGAGCATTTTCCCGATGAACACATCATGCATGTTAGCACCAATCCCCCGATCCAGTCGCCTTGGTATGCAGACATTGCCAATTTCTTAGTGACTGGCCAAGTACCTTCCCATTGGACAAAGGTTGATAGAGGTAAGTTTCTGTGCAATGTGTGTAATTTCTTTTGGGATGAGCCCTACCTCTACAAGTATTGTCTAGACCAAATTGTAAGGAGATGCATTCCCGACCATGAGATTCATAGTGTCATAGAGTTTTGTCACACTTTAGCTTATGGAGGCCATTTCTCTACAAAGAAAACCACCGCTAAGATCCTTCAAAGCGAATTTTATATAATACCCCGAATTTTTCATGTTAATATAATTTGATGGTTTTAACATGTTTTGGGCATGTTAGTATGTTAATTAAGTTATATTAGTCATTAAAAATGACTTAGGGGTGTGAATTTTGGAAGAAATTGGCAAAATAGCTCAAAAGTCAACATTTTGACTCGGGAGCATGTTGAGGGACGCCCAAGGTTATGAGGGGCTCCCATGGCTCTAGGATGGGTGCCTGTGGTCCATGAGGGGTGCCCCATTTGTACAGACAATCAACAGAAGGGGTCCTCTGCATTTTCCAGCAGGCCCCTTACCCCTATATACCTATATTAGGGCTAAGGTGATGGAAAAATCTGGAAGACACTATTTGGGGATTAAAATATTAGTTATATATATATATTAGTGTGTATGATGCAAGAGAGAGAGAGAAGTGAGTTGGAGAAGAAGAACACAACCGGGTAGGGTTTTTGAAGGTAGGTTCTTCTTCTCTCTATAGAACTCAAATTCCTTTGGTAAGATTGTAATTAGAACCCTAAGAAACCTTCCTATGTAATTTATTTGTAGTTTTGATCAAGGAGAGAGGAGATTGACCTCATCAAAGTTTGAGGGTTTGGAAGCTCAAGACACCCTCATGTTGATTTATCTTCTTACCACTTGAGGTAGGGATTTCTAGTCTTATTTTAGCATATATGAGATGTATTTGATCTAGTAAATACTTCTATAAGATTTATTTAAGATTTGGAAACCTTGGAGGTGGAATTTGTGTGGATGCATGGATGTGTATTTGTATATGTATAGGTTGAATCAATGTTTTTGTATGGAAGAAATCGATGGATTAAAATTGGTTTTGATGGACTTTTTAGAGTCTTCTAGGTCCTAGACAACCCAAGAAAATGAGATATTAGGTTAGAGATTGGATTTGTTAAAGTTTGGAACCTAAAAACATGACCTAGAGCTTGAACCGGAGCAAGTAACATTCTGGACAACAGAGGGGCACCCGTGAACTTAGGTGGGGCGCCCGTGAATTTATGTGGGGCGCCCGTGAACTTATGTGGGGCGCCCGTGAACTTATGTGGGGCGCCCACGGAGACTAGGTCACTTTTTTTGACTTTGCTTAGTTTGACCTTCTACCTTAGACTTATGAAAGTGTTGGTAATTTATTTTCATATGAAACTTTTAATTGATTAATTGCATGAATTTTAAGAGGGAAATGAGCTTTTAAAAGTGATTAAGAAGTGTTTAACTTAAGCTTATGGTATTCAACTTGTAATGGTGAATGAATACCATCTTGAATGAAATGAATTGGAAGCTTACTTTGAGATAAGGGTCTTAATCAAGTTGAATTGTAAATATGTCTTGATGTAAACTAAATGTTGAGGTATATGAACTTGTGATTGATTAAGTGGAAGGTAACTTGGCAAAGGGACTCATGTTCATAATGTTGGTAAATGTGGAATGCTTAACAAGGTTTGAGCTGTGTAACATGTAATAAGCTATGGGATGAACTGTAACATTGACGTGAGTGTTGATGAATGAATAATGATAAATGTTGAAAGTTTAACGATGCTTGATCAATGTTGTTATGTGATGAATCTTGGGATGAATCAAAATGTGGATATATGTTGTGGGAAAGTATATGATGTGAATGTGGACCTATGAATGATGAGATGTTATGTGATGAATGATGGTTGTGTACCAGGGGCTGTGGTGGGGTGCGAAAATAGGAAGGGTCATAAGATTACCCTCGGGTTGAAAGACCCGGAACCTGCGCAGGGTTTGGTGTCAATGCCAGTGGGTTAGTAGCCCACAACATTGTGTGTGTTTTGGCTCCTCGTGGCCCTGGATGGTGATCCTAAACGACGACGTCGGTTTATCATTTTCGTTAGGTATTGGCCCATAAAAGATGATAGTATGTATGCACCCAACCCCCGAGGATTGTGTAGTTATGGCTATGTGATTGATTAATGAAATGATTGTACTATGGATGTGATTTCATGATTGAAATATGAATAAATGTAATGAGAATGTGGATATGCGATTGAGTGTTGAATATGTGATAATGTGATATGGAATATGTTTGGATACAAAGGTGGGAAATTTAATAATGGAGAATAATTAGACTTGAATGCTACACTCTGATGTTATTGAATAAAGATAAATATTGTAAATATAGTTATGTGGTCGGCTATGCTTAAACATCAAAGAGATAATTGAAATGTGATATGAACACATGTATGAAATTTCAAAGATTAAATATAAATTGGAAACTTAATTCTTCTTATAATTTTGTTGTGTAAATATATATATATATATATACTCCATGTCGGTTATGTTGATAAATTGTTGTGGCACTAGAACATATTGAGATAACTAGATGCACCATGAATAATATGCACGTTTGGAATACATATCATGTATGTTTCTTTGAGACGTCGTGGGCACAAGTGGATCCGTGCTCACGTCCCTACAGAATTTGATGCAGGTACAGGCCATGATAATCTGGTGGGCTAATGGGGTTGGACTAGAAGGGTGTGCATGAGCCCTACCAAGTTTAGCAAAGCTCTTGGTTATTTAGTTTAAATTTCTTTTGGAATTGTAATATTATACATTGAGGACTTGTTCGATTTTGTTGTAAGGTCCCTAAGGCCTAAGTTATGTATAAATGAGAGGATTATTGGAAGTTTGTGACTTGAATTTAGCCAAGGTTAAATTTATGTTATTTTATCTATGTCTCGGGCTCACTGGTTTACGTTGCGTTGCTCTGACTATGGGTTGGTTATGTTAATGCATGTTGTGTGTGTTTATCACTCACCCCTCGGGTCACAAGATCCGGGGCGTGACATTTTATTGGCCTTCTATGTTTAAAGATGTGCATGACTATTGCTTAAGATGTGACCGTTGCCAACGCTTAGGAGCCCTATCAAAGCGTAATGAGATGCCCCAAAATCCTATCATCATCTTAGAAATTTTTTTTTGTTGGGGGATAGATTTCATGGGCCCATTCCCTAAGTCATTTGGTTTTGAGTATATCTTGGTGGTCATAGATTATGTGTCCAAAATGGGTAGAGGCCATTGCCACTCGCACCAATGACCACTGAGTGGTGGTCAGATTCTTGAAAGAGCATATTTTCTCTCGTTTTGGGATGCCACGGGCAATCATTAGTGATGAGGGGAAGCATTTTTGCAATCTGCCCATTGGTATCCTAATGTGTAAGTATGGTGTGACGCACAAAGTGGGGACCCCCTATCACCCACAAAATAGTGGCCAAGTTGAGTTGGCAAATAAGGAGATAAAGGGTATTTTGGAAAAGACCGTCAATCCCACTCACAAGGATTGGTCTTTGAGACTAGTCGATGCATTGTGGGCACACTGGACAGCGTATAAAACCATCTTGGGTAAGTCTCCCTATTGTCTTGTCTTTGGCAAGGCTTGCCATCTACCTGTTGAAGTGGAACATAAAGCCTATTGGGCAATTCGGCAATTCAGTGAGAGTATAAATGATGCCGGTGTTCTTAGAAAGCTTCAATTGAATGAACTTGACGAGTTAGGGAATGATGCTTTCGAGAATGCGAAGATTGCCAAGGCAAAGATGAAGGATTTGCATGATAAGCACATTCTTAGAAAATCCTTCTAGGTTGGCCAGAAAGTTCTTTTGCATAACTCAAGGTTGCATCTCTTTCTTGGGAAGCTTAGGTCTAGGTGGTTGGGACCTTTTGTTATCACTAGAGTTTCGGAACATGGTGTGTGTGAAGTGTATAACCCTCACAATGACTCTACTTTCAAGGTGAACGGACATTGTCTCAAGCCATATTTAGACAATTTTGTGGCTGAGATAGAGACTTGGGAGCTTACCGACCCAACCCTTTTCGAGTATTGTTTCGGAGCCCATGTTTGTAAATAGTTATTTGTTTTTTTTCTTTTTCTTTGTTTTGTTTTGTTTTGTTTTGGATTAAAGTGTCATAGAAAAGTCTTAGGTTTTGATGAAAAAAAAAATTCTGTTGAGTGGAGCACCCCACATTCCTACATGGGCGCCCGTGGAGCCATGTGCCACCTTAAGTGGGTCACGTGATCCCTTCATTCTGCTAGTTACACATATAGTGACTTGGGTATTTTTTTTTCTTATGAAGAGCCCGATTGCTCTAAGTCCAACTGAACCCCTCCTCCATGAATGCCCAACATCTCCATATCTAACTTCCCTTGTCCACTGTGTTTCCCTCTCTAGTTACTGAAGTGTGCAGCGAGTGAGCCATCTTTGAAGTTTTTTTTTTTTTCTCTTCTACCTACGTCGGGTAGACACTTGGGAATGAACACAAGATGTTCAAACGTGAAGGTATGTTGATTATCCTTTGATGGGCTGCAGGAATTCCCTATTTTCTGTGTTGGTTTACTCCTTTTGGTAGCTTATTTGCTGATTTGGAGGGTTGGACAGCTTGGGACATTCATGGGTAGTGTTGAGAAGGAAGTTGTGTTAATTCTCCCACCTAGTGTTTGATGAAATGCTTGAGTCACTTGTTGGGTGTCAATTGAAAGTTTGTTGATTGTTACATGATCTTTGATTGAAAGAGGTTGTTTTTGAGAGTGATGAGTTGCATTTGTGATCTCTTAATGTGGTGAACAAAATTGTGCATGCCAAGTGTTTGATCAACTGTCAAAGTCAGTGTTGGAGGGCACTTCGTGAGTATACTTGGTGCGTGCATTTCTTGTTTAGCGGTGGGTTGATTGGGTGATCCTTGAGGCCTGTTGTTAAGGTTGTAATGTGTAGTTGAACCAATGCCAAGAAGAAGGAAACAAGCTCAACGTAGGGAGCTTGGTGGGCCTTCCTAAGTTGCTCGCCGAAAAAGGCGGCATGATCCTACACTATCTCCCTCTTCTTTGCCTGAGGAAAATGAGGTTGAGCTTTCTGTTGCAAATGGTACTTCATCTGAAAATGACTCCTCCACTTCCCGTGAGAATTCTAGTTCTGAGGACCCTATGGAAGGGGAAGGTGATGATTTGCCTTTCAATCATTTTCGATTTTGGAATCCAAAGAGGCAAGTCTTCTTTGATAATTATTGGAGTCATAAGCCAGTGCTTTGTGAAAGGGGGATACGTTTGAATGAGTTTCCTGCCCTTCAAGAGATCATCACAAATCAGGGATGGACTAGAGCGATGACTTTTTGTAATTCTGCCGACCCTATGTTGGTGCATGAATTCTTTGCAAATGTCAAGGTTTATGCCCCTGAGGAGGGTGAACGGCAGATTCTTGTTAGGGTTCATGGGAGATGTCCCCGTTTTAAGGCGTCCACTATTGCCTCATTTCTTGACCTTCCGTGCGTCCATAACCCTGGATATCCATACCCTGAGGCCTCTCGGTCTTCACGTAACACTTTGGATGTAGCTTTATCTAATCAGTCTCAGATGACTTGGGGTTTTGTGCCACAGTTTCCTAAGAAGAAGTTGAGCTCCTTCTATCGTGTTCTGCATGAGCTTTCTTGTAGTCAAATTTTTCCACTGGTGCATGATGACTTGGTTAGTCCAGAACGAGCTTTGCTACTTTATGCTATTGCCACTGGCATTCTGGTTGGTTTGGCTTCAATTATCTTTGACACGATCATTCAGCGAGCCGGCGCCACGATGTCCTGAGTAGTGTTGCCTTTTGGTGTTCTTATTACTGGGATACTTGAGAAATTTGGTGTTGTTGTTGAGGATAATTCGCGGATTACTCTTCCATCTGTTAGGATTTCTGAATCCACCAGTGCCCGGCGTTCAGCTCAGTTACGATTACGGGATCCTCCTCCATTTACTATGGGACCTTTCACTTCCACCACACTGCCTGTTATGACCCCACCTCCACGAACACCTTCAACTGTTCTTCAGCGTGATATCATTTGGGGTATTGATGCTTGTTTACAGCGTGTAGAGGTTGAGATCCCGGCCATACGTGGTTCTTTATCTGGGATTGAGTCTGAACACGCGGCTCAGCGTCGACTATTGGAATCCTAAAGTGTCACATTGGATTCAATTCTCATGGCTCTTCGTGCATTGGCTTCTACTCCTCCACCCCCTGCTGACCCATCTTGGGACCGCCCTCTGAGCCCATAATTGGTTAGGCCCGTTTTGATGTTGTTGACCTTATGTTGACGGTTTAGGTCTCTGTTTTGTTGTCCATTTGAGTTTAACCTAAAACTGTCTTATTGGGGTATAGGCTAGAGTTATTTTGTGGAGATTCTTTTTTTGTACTATATCTACATTTCATTTAATGCAAGTCAACAATCTCTTTTTGGTGTAGTAATTTTGCTTTTCTTATATTTTCCTTCTCTTGAGCATATTACTAATCTCATTCTTTTGTCTTATTTTTCCTTTATTTTTCTTTTATTTTCTTTCTAACCTTTTCTCTTGTATAGTTTTTTTTTCTTTTCTTCAAATAAGGAAGCTCTCGAGGTAATATCCACCCTTTTTACCTTCTGTTTCTACATTTTGAGCATATCAATTGGAGAGGCATGGGCACCCCACACCAATCATGGGCGCCCATGATTTTTGTTAATTGTTATTGGAAGTGCTGTAGAAACTAGGTTGGGAGGGTGTTCTTTATTACTTATGAGGTTCTATTTTTGGGTGCATGCTTAGCTTATGTGTTACATATTGATTGATCTTTATGCTCATTATCATCATGCTCACTTTACACACTACGGACCCACTTTTCTCTCATGGTTCTCACATTGAGGACAATGTTTAGTTTAGGTCGGGGGGTAGAGTTCGCATAATAACCATTTGTGCTAAAATTATCACATTTTTCACTTTTTGAGCATCTTTTAGCACATTTTTACGTGCATTTTGGCCCTTTTGGTTTGGTTGATGGTGAATTGGAGTGAGAGAGTGATAAATGAGTCATGCTTAAGCTTTGATAGGAAACTAATTTAAGTTGAGTATGTCATGACCTTGTGTATTTTTTTTTTTTTTTTTTTGCTATCATGGAAGAACTTATGTGCTTAAGAGTGAATTTCGTGTAACATTGGTCAATTGAGCATCCTTGGACTAGGAAGAGACTTACACCCCTATAGTGAGTTGTTAAGCCTTTTATTATTCTTGTTGAGGGGTTGCACATTATGTTAGCTCAGTTGTTCTCTATTTTGGTTTTCAATGCAATCATTGCATCACACACACTTACATGAGTACTCACTTGGTGCATATGAGTTGTTTGCGAGCTTGGAACATGAGGCTAGGCCTTCTTTGCTATTTTGGGCCTTCTTGTCATTTCTTGATATGAAATTATCTTAGGAACCAACTTGAAGCCTCACAATAAAGTGTGTGATGTAAATTTTTCTCTTTTTGATTCTCACCTCATATATGATATCCCGTACCCCCAATCACATACTTCTAAGCCTCACCCTCATATGTCTTGGGTTGTGAAAGTGTCTCAAAGTCTATGTTGTGAATTCGGGATTGGGAATGTAAAGCTTTTAAGAGCAAAGTGAGGAAGAATGTTATTGTATAGCTCATTTTTCATATTAAGAAGAAAAAAGAGAAAAAAAGGTTTTCTTATTCCTTTTGTTTATTTTTCATAAATGTAACAACGGATATAAATGAGACATAAATGAAAATAATAAAAAAAATATAAAGAAAAATTACAATAATGCCATTTACTTCACTCAAATACATATCATAGGGCTATTTCAATAAAAAATAATAAATAAAAAAATTTAACAATATATATATATATATTTAAAATGCATCTAATCTTATTAAGTGAAAAAAGTTTAATTATTTTTAATTTTTCAAATTCCATGTCTTCTGACTCTCATTTTTTATCACAAGTTAAATAAGATAAGGTATTTTTAAATTTCTATCCCTTACCTTTTTCTCATGAAATCATAGTGTGTTTGGAGTTTAAAAAATAAATTTTTAAATATTAAAATTTTTTAAATATTATAAAATTACAAGATTATAATTTTTACTAATTTAAATATATATATATTTAAAATGCATCTAATCTTATTAAGTGAAAAAATATAATTAAATTAAAAAATTAATTTATTGTTAAATTTTTTTATTTATTATTTTTTATTGAAATAGTCCTATGATATGTGTTTGAGTGAAGTAAATGGCATTATTGTAATTTGGCTTTATATCTTTTTATTATTTTCATTTATGTCTCATTTATATCAGTTGTTTCATTTATGTCTCATTTATGTCAGTTGTTTCATTTATATCTCATTTATGTGGAATGGTATGAGTTGGCAAAACGCTATTTGAAATAGCGACTTTAATGTTTCAGAAAGTAAAACGCCACGTGATTTAGCGTTTTCAATGCGGCTGACTTGAAAAAACGCTATTTGGATTAGCATTTTTAGTTTTTGAAAAACGCTATTTGAATTAGCGTTTTCATTAACGATAGTTTTGTAATTATTTTTAACCGGGCTGTAAATACCAAATATTTTGATTAAATAATCGTAAAACAAAAAAAAATCCTTATTTTTCCCCCAAGACATATGCTTTGATGTCCATAACTTTCATTGTTTAACATTTACCCATGGCCAAGTTACAACCAGATCAAAGACCTGGTGGATTCTAAGCAAGCAACACTTATGTGTGCATGTTGTGGTCTTGAGTAGGTTGTGTGGTGTAATCTATTACATGGCATTGGAACTTTTTAATATGAGTTACCCACTCGAAACTTCCATTCAATTCACTCACTTATTTGTGAGGTTGTGTGCAACTAGGAGAGCATTTTATGCTCATAGGTATGAGTGAACCCTTGATGAGTGAGTTTCTTTCTATGAGTGATCTACCTTGTGAGCTTTTAAAGTCAAAACTTAGTTTCGATTATGCTCTTGAGACCTTGTTGAATGGATGACACTATTTTGCACATATGCTCTTCCAATTTTGACAGCACTTGCATTCATGTTAGCACTTGGGAATTACATATAATATTTGAATTTTGTGACTTATTGAGCTTAGACTTGAATTCATTATTGATCTTAATCACTCTTGGACATTATGAGACCAAACCATAGAAGTTTGTGGGTGACTTCACTGTAAACCCTCATGAGAACTTACTCGTCCACTAGGGGGAACCTAGGGGTTTAAAGGGCTTGCCACACACACTAAGTATGGTCATGTGTTCCTACGAAAATGGACATCATGGTAGCTTGGATTTGAGTTAATTTGTTTTGATTTAATAAAAACTTGCATGTCATGGATGTTTTAGCACATGTTTGTGTACCCTATGGTTTCGTTGCATACATTGCTAGCGACTAGCAATGTTTAGGTTGGGGGGGTGTGATTGAGCACATATAATGTTATTTCACCATGATTCTGCAATTAGCTTTAAGTGTTTTATCTACATAAATCTCATAAGTTATAATGAAGTGAGCTGAATTACATACTTGTGGATGTTTGTAGGTGTTTGGTGTCTCATTTGAGGAAGAAAGATTAAAAAAAGAGCTTAAAGAGCAAGGAATTGAAGTTATGGACGAAGTGGAGAGGCATGGGTGCCCCACACCAATCATAGGCGCCCCACTAGTGGAATGGGCACCCTACTATAGATCAGATGGGCACCCACCGAGAGCATGATTTGGGCAGAAAAGCTGATGGGCGCCCCATCTCAATCACGGGCGCCCCACTTTGCTCATGGGCACGCTACTGTGAATCAGATGGATGCCTACTGAGAGAGGGTTTTGGAGTAGTTGATTGAGGACTTCATCAAACACCTTTGGGTAGCTAGGCCATGGGTGCCCCACACAGACCTTGGGCACCCATGACGACTTTTCCAGCACACGTTCAGGATAAAGTTTGAGTTGTAATTTTACCATTATACCCTTGCGTTATGTATCACTATAAATAGACCAATTTTTGATGCATGAGGGTTGGAAACCTAACGCAACCTTTAGGATTTGTTTTTGAGAGTTGATTTGAGGAGTGTACATCACTTTTGCACCTAAGGTTAGTTGTTTCACTGGATTTTGAGTTACAGAAGTTTCATTCCTTCTTCGCACTCAGATCAATCTTGTAAGAAACGATTTTTGGTAATTTTAATTCAAAGTTCATTACTTTTTTATTGTCAATATCCTTCATTTTTATGTCAAAGCACTTTGTATATGTTTGTTTGTGATTGGTTTGGTTTCGAAAGTGTTTTAAAGTACTTCGACATATTTTGCTTTAACTTTTTCTTGCATAATGAAGATTGTTTTCTTTTCGAAAAGCTTTGTTAATGCTTTCGTAATGCTAGGCTAGGGTTCTTCTTGGTTTTAACCTAGGAATGTAATGAAATCGAAGGAGTTGAATTCGAATAATGCCAACTAAAATAAATTTATCATCTTTTGAGTAAAAACGTAAGGATTGTAATTCTAGGTTAATTTTCGAAAACGAATCACCCGTGATAAAGTCGAACTTCGGTTACGATCTTATAAATCGAAGGTCGATTCCATCTCCCGGTGACTTCGAACTTGACTTCAAAACCCTAGAATAGCGATTTCTTTACGAAAAGGGTTTTCTAACGTTGAATCTTCTGGCCTAATATTACATGTGTAAGAATTAGGTTGTGTTAACTACATATCTGAATTCAACCCTTCAAAGACTGTTGTCCCAAATAGCAACACTAGAGGGGGGTGAATAGGGTTACTTAAAAATTTTGCAAATAAAAATTTCAACCCTAAAACAAATATGTCAAGATGAATACGAAATGCACCAAAAAAAAAAATTATTCAATATTTGTGAATGAAGAGTGAGTGCTAGTGTTTGCAATAAATATAAAGAGAAGGGAAGAGAAGCAAACACAATCGATTTATAGTGGTTCGGCTTCAATATTGCCTACGTCCACTCCCCCAAGGCCTTCCTTGAGATTTCTCCACTATTCTTTGAAGAGCTTATTACACACTAGCTTCCCAAGGTGCTAGAAACCTTTCCCAAGGTGCTAGAAACCTTTCCCAAGTGATTTTATCCCCAAATCACTCACACAAGTCTTTCTAAAAAAAAGTCTCTTGTTTTGGTCCTAACACTTGAACCAAAATCAACAAGAGCTCACCCAACTCTCACAAATTAAAAGGGCTTTAAATTTTCATTTCTTACAACAACAATGATGAGTTTAAAACTCAATCAAATCAAAAAGAAACTCTCACAAGTTGAATATGAAAGATGAAGCACAAATGTGAGAAGAAATCACTCTATGTTTGCAAAGATATGGAATTTCTTGTATCTCTTTGTAAGCAATTCTTTCTTGCCTTGTTCCTCTTCTTGAATCTGAGTTTGAGGCTCTATTTATAGATGAAAATCTGCAAATGGCCGTTACTAAGTGAAAAGATACTTTTGCCCTTGAAAGAAATTGAATTTCCTTGCTTCCAATGCTGTCTTTCAGATTCAGATTTTCTGAGATATATTTGTGACGGCTTTTCACGCTCATAACTTTCAAATATGATATTGCCTCAGAGTAAAGACTTTGTAGATATATAAGTCAGCTATCACATGTCAAATTTTGAGCTTCATCCAATGGTTAGATAGTCAGATATGGCTTCTGAACCGAGACCAGCTTTTGATAGCCTTTTCTGACATTCTGAATCTGTGTTTCCAGTTTAAGCTTCTGTTTTACCATGATAATTTTAGAATTAGAAGAAACTTAAACTACACAAGTTGTAGCTTTTTGAGTCTTCTTTTCACACACCAAAAATCAGAATTTTTAAAGCTGTATGGTATGAGTTATGTCTCAACAACTAAGACTAGCTCCAGAATCTAGAATTAAAATATTTTCTGTAATGACTATATTCCAACTCATGTTTTGACACCTTAACTTCAGATCCACAAAAATCTCCCTTCTGTAAAGTTGTAGATATGGAAGTCTAGTTTACTATATTAAAAGTTCACGAAAATTGAACCGTTGGATCTTAAGATATCATCTATATACTAACACGTGTTTGGTTTCTCTGTTTATCCGAGTTTACCTCTAGTTCAAATATTCATCTTACTTTGATTTCTATTACTCCAAACTTTGAAATTCCTTTATTCCTTCATCCAAATTATGTGAAAATATCTAAAAAATAATATCAATCTCTTCCAACTCTATTATCTTGAATCTATCAAATGAATTGTAACATTTCATACAATGTCTATTTGAAAATTAATTATGAAAATTTAATTCAATGTTTGTTATCATCAAAATCAATTATAAAACTAACTTTACAAGCCTTGGGCCAACAATCTCCCCCTTTTTGATGATGACAAACAGTTGATGATTTAAGATAAAATTTTCAAAAGACATAAATCATGAAAAGATTTTCTATTCATAGAAGTTCAATCAATCATCAATATCTTATCTTTCTCCCCCTTTGACATCATCAAAAATAATATTAGGAGAGAAAAAATTAGTTATAATTCTCCCCCTAAATATATGCATCAATGTCAATGCAAAAAAGATATCATTAGAATATATTTAGCTACCCCTAAATATATGATAGTAAAATAAGCATTAATGAGCATATAAGGAAATCAATATCATATTGAATTAGACATACCAAGTTCTCTACGAATATAACAAAATCTATCCTCATTCAATGGCTTCGTAAAAATATCGGCTAGTTGATTTTCTGTTCCAATAAATTCAGGAATAATATCACCTTTTTGAACATGATCTCTAAGAAAGTGGTGTCTAATTTCAATGTGTTTGGTCCTAGAATGTTGAATGGGATTTTTTGATAAATTAATAGCACTAGTATTATCACAATTAATTGGAATATGATCAAAGTAGAGTCCAAAATCTTCCAATTGTTGTTTCATCCATAAAATTTGTGCACAACAACTTCCAGCTGCGATATACTCGGCTTCCGCGGTAGACAATGCCACAGAATTTTGCTTCTTGCTAAACCATGATATAAGTGAATGACCTAGAAATTGACAAGTTCCACTAGTACTTTTTCTATCAAACTTGCATCCCGTAAAGTCCGCATCGGAGTAACCAATAAGGTCAAAAGCAATATCCCTAGGATAAAATAATCCTAAATTAGGTGTTCCTAATAAATATCTAAGAATACGTTTAACGGCAATAACATGAGATTCCTTAGGGCATGATTGAAATCTAGCGCACATGCATACACTAAACATAATATCGGGTCTACTTGCCGTTAAGTATAAGAGTGAGCCAATCATACCTCTATAAAATTTTTCATCAACTTTCTTACCATTTTCATCCTTGTCAAGTTTGGTTGAAGGACTCATAGGGGTCCCAATAGGCTTTGCATTTTCCATTCCAAACCTCTTGAGTAGATCTTTTGTGTACTTGGCTTGGTTTATGAAGATGCCTTCCTTAGTTTGCTTAATTTGAAGTCCAAGAAAATAATTTAGCTCTCCCATCATACTCATTTCAAATTCACCTTGCATGCTCTTAGCAAATTCTTGACAAAGAGAGTCATTAGTAGCACCAAATATAATATCATCCACATATATTTGAATAATAAGCATATCATGATTTTTTATTTTAATAAAAAGAGTAGTGTCAATTTGTCCTCTAGTAAAACCATTTTCAATCAAAAATTTACTTAATCTTTCATACCAAGATCTTGGAGCTTGTTTTAAACCATATAAAGCCTTTTTTAATTTATAAACATGATTTGGGAATTCATAATTTTCAAAACCGGGAGGTTGTTCAACATAAACTTCTTCCGAAATGTATCCATTTAAAAAAGCACTTTTAACATCCCTTTGATAAAGTTTGAAATTTCTAAAACATGCAATTGCAAGTAACATTCTAATTGCTTCTAATCTAGCTACCGGAGCAAAAGTTTCATCAAAAATCAATTCCTTCTTCTTGATTAAAACCTTGGGCAACCAATCGAGCTTTATTTCTAATAACTATCCCGGATTCATCCATTTTATTTCTAAAAACCCATTTTGTTCCAATCACGGGATGATCATTAGGTCTTGGGACTAAATCCCAAACTTGATTTCTTTCAAATTGATTAAGCTCTTCTTGCATAGCTAAAATCCAATTTTCATCATTCTTGGCTTCTTGAAAACATTTAGGCTCAATTTGAGAAAGAAAAGCTAGATTATTACAAATATTTCTAAGAGATGAACGAGTAGTTATACCTTTGGATGGATCACCAATGATTAAATCCTTAGGGTGATTGTGAATGTATCTCCATTCTTTTGGTAAGTCTTCTTTATTGTTCTTGAACTCATCAAGCTTTGGAGCATTTTCAATGGCTAATGGTTCTTCTTTATCTTCATTCGTTGACTTTACTTCTCGCTCTTGGATAGTGATGCTTTTCATTCTTTGTTCTAATCCTATTTCATCATCATTTTCAATATTCTTGGAAGAAAATGTGTTAGATTCATCAAATGCAACATGAATAGATTCTTCTACAACTAAAGTTCTTTTATTATATACTCTATAAGCTTTACTAGAAGTAGAATATCCAAGAAATATTGCTTCATCCGATTTAGCATCAAATTTTCCCAAATTGTCTTTATTATTATTCAAAACAAAACATTTACAACCAAATGCATGAAAATAGCTAATATTAGGCTTTCTTCCATTCCATAGCTCATATGGAGTTTTCTTTATAATGGGTCTAATCATTACTCGGTTTACAATATGGCAAGCGGTGTTAACCACCTCGGCCCAAAAGTACTTTGGTAAATTATTTTCACAAAGCATAGTTCTAGCTATTTCTACAAGAGTCCTATTCTTCCTCTCAACTACACCATTTTGTTGAGGAGTTCTAGGAGCCGAGAAATTATGATCTATTCCATGTTCATCACAATATTTTTCAAAAGAAGAATTTTCAAGTTCTCTACCATGGTCACTTCTAATTGAAGAAATAAGAAATCCCTTTTCATTTTGAAGTTTCTGACAAAGTTTTGTAAAAGCATAGAAAGCTTCATCCTTACGAGCTAAGAATGCCGCCCATGTAAATTTAGAGTAATCATCAACAACCACAAGTGCATATAATTTTCCACCAAGACTTAAAGTCCTAGTAGGGCCAAATAGATCCATGTGTAGTAGTTGTAATGGCCTAGAAGTTGAAACTATATTTTTAGATTTGAAAGATGTTTTAACTTGTTTTCCAAATTGACATGCATCACATAATTTGTCTTTTTCAAATTTAATATTAGGTAAACCAACAACTAAGTCATTTTTGGAAAGTTTTGAAATTAAATCCATGCTAGCATGTCCAAGTCTTCTATGCCATAACCAACTATTATCACTCATTACCGAAAAACATTTGACATCATTCAAGGATAAATCATTTAGATGAACAACATAAACATTTTCATGTCTATGCCCTACAAATAATGTCTTATGGTCATTAATGTTCTCTATGATGCAATGGGAATGATTAAATATAACACGATTATCTTTATCACATAATTGACTAATACTAAGCAAATTATGTTTTAAACCTTCAACTAATAATACATTTTCAGTAGTAGGGAATGGAGGTTTACCAATGTTACCTATACCAATAATTCTTCCTTTGCTATTGTCTCCAAAAGTGACAAATCCTCCATTTTTAGAAGATAAAAAAGTGAATATGGTTGCATCACCCGTCATATGCCTTGAGCAAGCACTATCAAGGAACCACCTTTCATTCTTTGATTTAGATTTCAAGCAAACCTACAAGAGAAAATCAACCGTTGACTTTTGGTACCCAAATTTTCTTGGATCCTTGAAGGTTAGACATATCATCATTTAAATTCATTTTCTTCTTTGGAACCCACATCATTTTGGGTCCACTATAAGTCTTTCTCCTATAAGGGCATGAATGAATAATATGTCCTATATTATTGCAATAATGACAAATAGAATGATGATTACTAGAAGAAGTTTTCCAAAACAAATCCTTATAAAATTTTTGCTTTTTAGATGGATTGAAACCAATTCCACTTTTATTAAAAACACATCTTTGTCTACCAAGAATCATATCCAAGTTTTCATTTCCTTTAACAAACTTTGCAAGAGATTTTGTTAAATCCTCTACTTGATTTTTTAAGGTTTCATTTTTGTTTTGGAGCTCATTTGGAATCAAGGTTTTAGTTTCAAGCTCCTTTTTTAAAAATTCATTTTCTTTCTTTAAAGCATCATTTTCTTGAGAAAGAAAAGAGACCAATTTTTTTAGAGAAACATTCTTTGAAGCAATTTTCTTAAGTTCATGATGTAAATCTTCAAAAGCATTTAAAAGTTCATCATAAGTAAATTGATTAGAAGATTCACATACCTCATTCTTTTCTTCTTGAGCCATAAAACAAATGTTTGCAATTTCTTCTCCATGTGACTCATTATCGGAGGAACTATCATCGCTATCTCCCCATGTTGCCACCATTGCATTCTTTTTGTCCTTTTTATAACTCTTTTTGAGTTGAGGACATTCGGGCTTGATATGGCCGGGCTTTTTGCATTCATAGCAAAGGATAATATCTTTCTTACTTGAGTCTCCTTTGATTGTCTCCTTCTTGTGGAATTTTCTTCCACCTTGCTTCTTTTTGTTAATGTATTTCTTGAATTTTCTAGTGATCATAGCAATGTCTTCATCATCTTCATCACTTGATTCATCCACTTTTTTATCATTAAATGTGGACTTGAAGGCAATTCCTTTCTTCTTTTGGAGTCTTCTTCCTCATTAGCTTTTAAAGTAATCTCATGGGTCATATTTTTTTTTGGTAAGTAAGCGTATTTTGGATTAACGGGAAATTATGTACAATGTCTTGGGGGCATTCCCCCGTAGTGCAATTACATGACAACTAGTGGATTCCCCAACTATTAAGCAAAGTAGAATTTACATTAGCCAACATGACATGAGATTGGGATAACTTTCTTCTAACTTCATTTTGGATACCATGAACAATGGTTGCCATAGGTGTAGATTGACCCTTGAAGATTCTCTTGTTCCTTTCTTCCCAAATGTGATAAACCAAACCGGCCCAAGCGAGCTTGTAGAGCACACAGCAGGGTTGCTTCCCACTAAATTTGCCCGTGGCCCAAGCAACTTCCCTTCTCCAAGGTTGTGTTGGTTTGACAATAGAGCATTTCCTTAGAATGATGGATCTCAACTCAGCCGCAAGTGTGCACTTGAAGAAAATATGATCCACGGTTTCAAGTTCATTTCCACATAATACACAAGTTGGATCAATGTGCATTCCCCAATTAACCATTCTATCTTTGGTGTAAAGTCTTTCTCTAATGGCAAGCCAAAGAATGAAACTATGTCTAGGAATATGTTGGTTGAACCAAATCAAGTGATACCAAGGTACCTTGTTGCTTTTTTCACGGATGGCATTCCATGTTGCAGCTACACCATATACTTCATTCTTGGAAACACTCCATATAAGCTTGTCTTCCAAGGTGGTGCTCGGCTTGTAGTTGGGAGGATGCTCAAGAATTATTTCCCTTAACTCCCAAGAGCAAGGAAAAGGCCATTTCCATTCCCCATTTGCGACTATTCGGTCCACCCTTGCATTTGTAGGTAGCCCCGCATCATAGGCAATCCTAGGACCATACTTAGGAATTAAAGGACCAAGAGGATGCCAATTTGAGTACCATAAAGAAATTGAGTTACCTTGTCCGACCTTGTACTTGGATAAGCGAATGACCTCCTCTCTAAGTTTGAGTAGTTTCCCCCAAGTCCATGAGCAATCGGATGGCTTCTTGATCTCCCAAAAACATTTCCCCTTAAGGAGGTTAATGTGACACCATTCAACCCAAAGGGAAGACCTTTTAGTGCATAGTGCCCAAATGTGCCTCATCATGGATGCTTTGTTCCATTCATCAAGTCTCCTTATTCCTAGACCTCCTTCCTTCTTTGGCTTGCAAATTTCATTCCATGCAACCTTGCTTCCCCATTGTTTTAGCTCAGAACCCGACCATAGGTATCTCCTTAGGACTTGTTCTATGGCATTGCAAATTCGTTTTGGGAGTATAAAGTGGATGCTCCAATAAACTTGCAAACTGAACAGAACAGATTTGATTAGAACCAATCTACCCGCGTAGGATAGGCATTTTGCAGTCCAGCTCTTGACTTTCTTGGTGACCTTGTCAATGAGTTCCATGCAGTCTTCATACTTTAGCTTTGTTGAGATGAGTGGAACACCTAGGTACTTCACGGGGAGCTCTCCAAGTTGGAATCCGAGTATTGAGCATAGTTGGAGTTTTCTTTGGTTGCTAACACCTGCCATGTAAACTTTGCTTTTGGTCCCATTGGGTTGCAATCCTGAGTATTTGTGAAATTCTTGGAGGGCTTGATGAACAATCTGAAAAGAGACATCATTAGGAGTACAAAGAATGAATAAGTCATCTGCAATTGTCTCCTTCTTGTGGAATTTTCTTCCACCTTGCTTCTTTTTGTTAATGTATTTCTTGAATTTTCTAGTGATCATAGCAATGTCTTCATCATCTTCATCACTTGATTCATCCACTTTTTTATCATTAAATGTGGACTTGAAGGCAATTCCTTTCTTCTTTTTGGAGTCTTCTTCCTCATTAGCTTTTAAAGTAATCTCATGGGTCATAAGAGAACCCAAGAGTTCATCTAAACTCAACCTCGTGAGATCTTTTGCTTCTTGGATGGCCGTCACCTTTGGTTCCCATCCCTTTGGCAAAGACCTAAGAATTTTTCTCACCATTTCAACATTAGTATAGATTTTACCAAGAGATTTCAAACTATTTATAATATCAGTAAATCTAGTAAACATTTCCGAAACAGACTCATCCGGTTTCATTTTAAACAATTCATAATGATGAACAAGCATACTAATTTTAGACTCTTTAACTTGATTAGTACCTTCATGAGTGACTTCTAATTTATCCCAAATTTCTTTAGCGGTTTCACATGTAGAAATTCTATTAAACTCATTATGGTCAAGTGCACAATATAACATGTTCATAGCTTTGGCATTTAATTGGACTTTAGCTTCATCGGCTTCGGTCCATTCACTTTCATCCTTGGGAACAATCCTATTATCTACGGTTTTAGAAGGAACATAAGGTCCATTAGATATGACTTTCCATGACCCATAATCAATGGCTTGAACATAGATTCTCATTCTAGCCTTCCAATAATTATAGTTTGTTCCATTGAACAAAGGAGGTCGGTGGGTCGATTGGCCTTCAAAAGTGGAGGCGCCAAAAGATGTTGCCATGATCTTAACTCTTTGACAGTTAAGTCAAAATAAGAGCCCTTGCTCTGATACCAATTGTTGTCCCAAATAGCAACACTAGAGGGGGGTGAATAGGGTTGCTTAAAAATTTTACAAATAAAAATTTCAACCCTAAAACAAATATGTCAAGATGAATATGAAATGCACTAAAAAAAATTATTCAATATTTGTGAATGAAGAGTGAGTGCTAGTGTTTGCAATAAATATAAAGAGAAGGGAAGAGAAGTAAACACAATCGATTTATAGTGGTTCGGCTTCAATGTTGCCTACGTCCACTCCCCCAAGGCCTTCCTTGAGATTTCTCCACTATTGTTTGAAGAGCTTATTACACACTAGCTTCCCAAGGTGCTAGAAACCTTTCCCAAGTGATTTTATCCCCAAATCACTCACACAAGTCTCTCTCAAAGAAAGTCTCTTGTTTTGGTCCTAACACTTGAACCAAAATCAACAAGAGCTCACCCAACTCTCACAAATTAAAAGGGCTTTAAATTTCCATTTCTTACAACAACAATGATGAGTTTAAAACTCAATCAATCAAAAAGAAACTCTCACAAGTTGAATATGAAAGATGAAGCACAAATGTGAGAAGAAATCACTCTATGTTTGCAAAGATATGGAATTTCTTGTATCTCTTTGTAAGCAATTCTTTCTTGCCTTGTTCCTCTTCTTGAATCTGAGTTTGAGGCTCTATTTATAGATGAAAATCTGCAAATGGCCGTTACTAAGTGAAAAGATACTTTTGCCCTTGAAAGAAATTGAATTTCTTTGCTTCCAATGCTGTCTTTCAGATTCAGATTTTCTGAGATATATTTGTGACGGCTTTTCACGCTCATAACTTTCAAATATGATATTGCCTCAGAGTAAAGACTTTGTAGATATATAAGTCAGCTATCACATGTCAAATTTTGAGCTTCATCCAACGGTTAGATAGTCAGATATGGCTTCTGAACCGAGACCAGCTTTTGATAGCCTTTTCTGACATTCTGAATCTGTGTTTCCAGTTTAAGCTTCTGTTTTACCATGATAATTTTAGAATTAGAAGAAACTTAAACTACACAAGTTGTAGCTTTTTGAGTCTTCTTTTCACACACCAAAAATCAGAATTTTTAAAGCTGTATGGTATGAGTTATGTCTCAACAACTAAGACTAGCTCCAGAATCTAGAATTAAAATATTTTCTGTAATGACTATATTCCAACTCATGTTTTGACACCTTAACTTCAGATCCACAAAAATCTCCCTTCTGTAAAGTTGTAGATATGGAAGTCTAGTTTACTATATTAAAAGTTCACGAAAATTGAACCGTTGGATCTTAAGATATTATCTATATACTAACACGTGTTTGGTTTCTCTGTTTATCCGAGTTTACCTCTAGTTCAAATATTCATCTTACTTTGATTTCTATTACTCCAAACTTTGAAATTCCTTTATTCCTTCATCCAAATTATGTGAAAATATCTAAAAAATAATATCAATCTCTTCCAACTCTATTATCTTGAATCTATCAAATGAATTGTAACATTTCATACAATGTCTATTTGAAAATTAATTATGAAAATTTAATTCAATGTTTGTTATCATCAAAATCAATTATAAAACTAACTTTACAAGCCTTGGGCCAACAAAGACATTACAGGATTAAGTTAAAGCCAAGTGTTTCAATTGACATAGTTTGTTAAGTTCAATTTACATAGTTTGTTAAAGTTTACATCTTCGTGTTTTCGTTTTTTGTTTAACTTGTGTCTTCAATTTTCAAATCATCAATTCAATCCCCTATTCGAAAACTCCAAAAAGATTTTCATCTTTTCTTTTTAAAACTTTTGCAAGTGTTTTCTCAACCAAGTTTTCCAACATTCAGTCACACCCTTGCTCCCTGTGGAAGATGACCTAGGACTCACCTAGACTAAACTCAACCGACCTCTTATACTTGAGAGTGAGCCACTACCAAATTAGAGAACGGTCAATGTTCATGCAATACAATCATGTTTTGCCATGCAATCATGCCCCCCCAACTAAAATCACACATTGTTCCCAATGTGTGTTAACTGGAGCAAAGGAAGGTGACTACTAATGCATATTTAAGCAGAAGTATAAGTGGCCAATGACATGGAGTGAATAAGAACAAGAAAGAAAAGAATACGATAAAAGACAAAAATAAAGATAAATAAAAGCTTAAATACTACCTCATGCTGTCATCAAATGAAGTAAGTGCATCATGAAGAACAGGGGAAACCAGGTGTAAAAGTTTGAGGGATTGAGGTGACAGGTTAGCCTTTGTAGTTGACTCAGTATCCTCATACTCACTAATCCTATCAGGTACATCTTCTAGGGGTGGCATAGTTTCATAGTTAGACAAATTCTCAGATGACGCAATGGACATGTGGTCAAAGTCAATGGGAGGGGCATCAGGCCACTCTTGAGCTATAACAATGTTTTCCCATTCCATTGTAACGTTTAATTCTAAGTCTATTTCACCCCACCAAGCAGCATCATCCACTTGATGGGGTGCTAAAGTTAAAAATGGAGGAACATATTCAAATAAGGGCAATATATTTCCTTCTATAAACAAGTCATCAGGCCAAGCACCTAAACTACTTTCAGAACTCACAGAGGAACTCTTAGAGTTACTCTCTTCCCTACTACTAGCTGACAACACATCCCACTTACATTTGTGGCCCCTGACACTACCCACATTAGCATCCTGGTTAGCGTCCTTAGTCACGTCAGTCAGTGTACCTGTGCTTTCATAAACCAAACAAATAAAGTTGTAAAATATGATGCGAAAGATAGAAGCAAGCATGAAGCAATTAACCAACACAACCATAATATAAACATTATAAACCAGAAAAATAAATGAAAGCCAAAATAAAATTACCCTACGATTAAAAGAAATAGTCAAGTTTAGGGTTACAAATTTAAACTAGCAATTCATACCTAGCTCGCAAAGCAGTCAACAATCTTACAATTAAGCAAAATAAGAAAGAAATACAAAGATAGGTCTCCTCTAAACATGTGGTGGAGGGTGATGAGAATCACGAAGTTGATCTAAGATACACTACAGAAGATGAGTTTGCGTTTGTTGTTCCTGCCGCATCTCCAGATGTGTCTGTTGCATCCTCATAAGTAGTCCATGATCCACCTTCTGATTGTGCTCCAGACAGTTCATTTGCACTACCAAATCTGCAATGGAATCATCGAGTTCATCATCTTCATCCCATGGCTGCTAAGATCCACTCCCCTCTACCATGGTTGCACCAGCTGGTCTTTTTTTTTTTTTTTTTTTTGCCTTTTGCTAAATTACCCTGGGACTTAACATAAAAGACGATAGTGAGGGGTTTGAGGCAAAGAGCTATGGGCAAGTCCGCCGTGATTGGTGCACCCTTTTGCTGAAATATTTCAATAAGAGCTCCCCGAATGGAATACTTGACTGACCTCCTTGATGCTCAAATGTATAGACAATCTAGTGCTAGATAAAGGAGGGTAAATCAACTGTCATCCCGGTCCCTATAGCATAGATCAATCGAGCACATGGGGAACTACAATCGGAATTCCTATTTTGGGGTAGAAGGTTAGTGCACGAGAACATATGAAGAGCCTAGTATTTGGCATTTAGGGCAGAGAGTAGTTTCTTGTATTCACCAGTCCACTTTTGATTATCTGTCAAAACTTCTCTTACTATTATGTTTAGGGGTGGACCTCCTACTATCGGGTAGATAAGTTCAGGGTTCTGCACCCGAGGTAGTTGGAATACATCTGCAAAATCGTCTGGTGTTACTTACCAAAAAAAAATCGTCTGGTGTTAACTGAACCTCAATTCCTCATACCTACCCAATAAGTTTCTCTCTCCCGTTCCTCCAGTTTATTGAATTTTCTTTTATGTTAGCAAAGAATTCCCTTACTACCTCAGAGATGCACGAGGCCTGGAATTCGGTAATAGACAACCATTGCCGGCCCTCAAAATTTTGGAATAGCAGGAATTCCTCACCCTTAAATTGATCAATTCTCCAAACCCTCTCCACCACCACTGGCTTATGACACCACATGTCATCATATTGGTTTTCAGCATCCCTTTTCCAAAAACGATCACTATCAAAGGGTGTGGGTCCCAATTGCCTATTAGCTTTTTTCTTAGTTCGTGGTGCCATTGAACTAACAAAGGGTAAATATTGATAAATAAGATTAGAGCAATCCTATGTCCACACAACTTCAGTGGCCCGCTACTAATAAAGCATAAGAATATTAAATAAAAGGAATTTGGGTTGTTCATGGGACCAAAACTTGGTTTATGCCCTCCAATGATGGTGAGTGTGGTTTCTTCCCAAAATTGGGGCCTGCCCTTGAAAATCCTTAAGCAAGATGGTAATTGAGCATGAAAGGTACCCCAATTGAAGCAAAAAGGTCCCTATTCGGCAACCACACTCCCACCCGTGAAGGAATATGAGGACCTAGGGGTGGATTCCCCTCTTGACAAAAAATCTATGTTAAAGCTAAAATCGAACCCAAAATAGGATTAAAATCCTTTGAAAGTGATTTTGGGAAGAAGTTTTTTGAATAATACTTAAAAAAAAAAAAAAAAACCCTAGAGAACCCAATCTGGATGTTAGGGCTCCAATGGAGGAAGAAGAACACTCACCTCACTTGAAAAACCCCAAAAACTTGAAGAAACCAAAGAAACCGTAGCAAAATCCTCAAGATTTCAACAAACCGTGGCTTAGGATATCTTAGACTGAAGGAGAGAGTGTTTGGGTTAGAGGGAATTAAAGATAGAAGGTGGAGAGATAGAGGAATCGGCCAAAGAAGGGAATTTCGAGGGGTGGTTAAAATGTTGCAAGTGTCCAGACCACCCCTGGGGTGTCCGGACCAGCCGAGCCAGCACCCTTCTAGTGAACCCACTGTGGTCTGGACCGGCGGATCACTTTGGAGAAATTTCGGGTTTTTTTTTTCAAAAAGGAAATTATCTAATATTACTAATAAATAAACTATCCTCTACCTAAATTTAATTACTATACTAATTAATTTACAACAAAACTCATTCGATTGTGAACTATTCATCAGGTGGGGGATCCGAGAGATCCCATGTCTTAATTAAACCCATGAAATTCTCCAAGTAGGGTTTTAATCGATGTCCATTCACTTTAAATCGATGCCGATTCTTCGGGTTTTCAATTTCGATGGCTCCATGGTCCGATACATGTGTTACAATGAACAGTCCCGACCACTTAGATTGTAATTTACTCCGGAATAAGTGCAATCGTGAGCGATAAAGAAGTACTTTCAGACCTTCATGGAATGATCATCGTACAATGTGTTGGTCGTGTACTTTCTTCATCTTTTCCTTAGAATTAATGCATTTTCATATGCATCATTTCGTAACTCTACCATTTCTGCAATTTGTAGTTTATGGTGCAACCCTACTTTATCAATATTGGCATTAAATTGCTTAATTGCCAAATAAGCTTTATGCTTTAATTCCAAGGGCAAGTGGCATGGCTTACCATAAACTAACTGATAAGCTGACATTCCCAAGGTGGTTTTATATGCAGTATGATAGGCCCATAGGCAATCTATCAGCCTCAATGACCAATCTTTGCGGTTTGGATTAACCCTTTTTTTTCTAGAATTCGCATGATTTCCCTATTTGCAAGCTCTACTTTGCCACTTGTCTGGGGGTGAAATGAAGTACCCACTTTATGCACTACCCCGTATTTAAACAGTAGAGTTCCTATTGGTCAATTACAAAAATGCTTTCCTCCATCACTGATTATTGCTCGAGGTACCCCGAAGCATGAAAATATATTTTCGTGGAGGAATTTGAGCACGATTTTGTGATCATTAGTCCTAGTGGCAATTGTTCTACCCATTTGGACACGTAATCAACCCTACTAGGATGAATTCATACCCAAAAGATATTGGAAAAGGGCCTATGAAATCTATTCCCCAACAATCGAATACTTCTAACATGAGAATAGGGGATAAAGGCATCATATTCCTTTGCTCATATTCCTTCGGGTCAAGCTACCTAGACATTGACACCTATTGCAAGTGCTGCAGAAATGATGTACGTCCTTAAATAATGTAGGCCAGTAAAATTTACATTGTAAAATTTTGGCAGCTGTTTTGTTTGTGGAAAAATGGCCACCATATGCTTAAGAATGACAGAACTCTATTATTCCTGGGGCTTCTCACTTAGGAATACATCGTCAGATAACTTGATCTAGACAATATTTGAATAAATACGAATCATCCCAAAAAAAAACTCATACATTCCTAAGGAATTTCTTCCTATCCTTGGAGCTCCATTCATTCAAGATTTTACCTATCACTAAGTAATTAGCAATATCAGCGTACCAAGGTAGATTGGAGGCTATTATTGCTTGTACGTGAAATAACTGTTCATCCGAGAAGCTATCATTGATTTGAGTATCATCTTTAGGATAAGCTTCTGCTGGTAAATGTGATAGATGATCCGCTACCACATTCTCCACACCCTTTTTATCTCTTATTTCGAGGTCAAACTCTTGCAATAATAATATCCATCGAATTAATCGTGGTTTGGCTTCTTATTTGGTTAACAGGGACTTAAGTGCAAAATGATTGGTAAAAACGATAACTTTTGAACCAATGAGATAAGACCGAAATTTCTCAAGGGCGAAGACAACTACTAATAACTCCTTTTCAGTTGTCGTGTAATTCTTTTGCATGTCATTAAGAGTTTTACTAGCATAATAAATGACATGCACCCTTTTGTCCATTCTCTGCCCTAACACAGCTCCAATAGCATGGTCACTAGCATCGCACATACATAAGTTCAAATAGTAGTGACCAATCAGGAGATTGTAATATAGGAGCCGTAGTTAGACATCCCTTGAGTTTATCAAAAGCTTGTTGGCATTGATCAGTCCATTCAAATGGGGCATCCTGTGTTAGTAATTGGCACAAGGGTTTGGAAATTTCGCTGAATGATTGAATAAATCTTTGATAAAAACCAGCGTGTCCTAGGAATGATTTGATATCCTTTACTGATTGAGGTGTGGGAAGTTTTTGTATCAAGTCTACCTTAGCTTGATCTACCTGGATGCCGTTTTTACATTTGTCGAATTGGCTTGGCACCCTCTTCTAAATAGATATGATGTGCGCAAAGGAGTGGACTTATACCCGTTAAATCAGCCACTGACCACCCTAATGCCTTCTTATGGGTTTTTAAGAGTTCTACTAGTGTACGCTCTTGATCAGTAGTTAATTCAGAGGAAATAACTATGGGGTATGTTTCTCCTTCGCCTAGAAAAACATATTTCAAACTATGAGGCAAGGGTTTCCTATCAGGACTTGGGGCTTTCACATTTGATGATTGAGCTTTATTTAGTAGTGGCCCCAATCTTTCAAACATTGGTACCTAATTACCTACAAACATTAATAGGCAGACCTCTAACCATTCATATATCATTTCACTCACTTCGCCTTGGATCATAGGGTCTCCCTTCTTTACATTACAATGTAATGCCCTTTCTAAAGGATCTTCAAAGAATTCACAATCGATATAATCTTGCACTATGGTATCCACTACATCTACTTCTTGTATCTTAGACACTTCTTTTGGTTGCTTAGTAACATGAAAAATATTTGTCTCAAATTCTATGTTACCCAAAGACATTTTCATGGACCCATTCCTACAGTTGATCAAGGCATTTGAAGTAGCTAAGAATGACCGTCCAAGAATCACAAGTGTCTGATCTGGTGCTAACAAACTATTGAGTGGTTGTGTATCAAGGATTATAAAATCTACTAGAAAATAGAAATTTTTCACTTGCACCAATACATCTTCAACTATACCTCGTGGGACTTTAATTGATCTATCAGCAAGCTGCAAAGTCACACGGGTAGGTTTTATTTCTCCTAAGCCCAGTTGTTCGTACACTAAATAGGGAAGTAAATTCACACTAGCTCCTAAATCAAGAAGTGCTCGACTAATAAAGAACTCCCCTATATAACAAGAAATAGTAAGACATCTAGGGTCCTTATATTTCGGGGGTGTACGACATTGAAGGATAGCACTTGCTTGTTCAGTTAGGAATGCTTTTTCTTTTACATTCAGTCCCCTCTTTACAGTACATAACTCTTTTAAGAATTTTGCATAAACAGGGATTTGCTTTATTGCATCTAAGGGAGGTATGTTAATTTTTACTTGTTTAAAGACATCCAGCAATTCAGCTGCTTGGGCTTCTTTCTTTGCTTTCCAAAACCTTTGGGGGAATGGTGCCTTAGGAACATATTCTCTAGGCACTATCATAGGTTCTCCTTCTTTTTCTTTTCCTTTTTTTTCTTCTTCTCCCTTACCATCCTCTTTTTCCTTTTTTTCAAACTCCTCATCCTCGATGACTATTAACTGCTTTCCTACCCTCTTATTATCTTTCAACATCCGCTTAGGTTCTAACTCTTCCCTAATCTCAGCCATCTTAGGAAGAATGGTTTTATCTATCACTTTACCATTCTAAGCATCATGATGTTTAGCACCTGTTCAATGTTTCTAGGCATATTAGAAGACCCTTCAACTTGTTTCACTTGGGTGGTTGGGTTTGGAAGTGGTTGAGTAGGGAATTGACCCTTTGGTTGTGTAGTTAAAGTTTGGGTTAAAAGTGTCAATTGACCCTTGATGCCGTCCAAAGTTCTATTGTTTTGAGCCCAAAGTGTGGATTGAGTATTCATGAACTGTTGAAGTATTTCTTATGTGGATCTCTTATTTGGAGGGATATATGGATTATGTAAGGGTCCCACATTCTGAGGCAATCCTAAACTAGTGACTAGAACGTGTGGCACTGGAGGAGGTGGAGCATGATAAGGTTGAGGTATATGAACCCCTTCGTTTCTCTAACTAAAATTTGGATGGCTCCTCACAGCTGGACTATATGTCTTAGAATAAGGATTTCCCCCTAAATTTTGTCCACGATATGGAGGTTGGTATTGATTCACTGCATGGATGGGAAGTTCACTAGATGGCTAATCTTGCACAACCTCTCTACAAATAGGGATACTAGGACAGTCGTCTATCTTATGAGCTTGATTATCACACACTATGCAATAGACACTTGCTACATGTTCCTTAGTGGTATATGCATCCTTTTTAATTTTTAGGGTCTCAATCTCTCGTGTGAGCATTGCTAACCTTGCCTTAAAATCATCAGTTTCATTTAATTGATGCAAACCTCGAATGGAGGTGCCACTAGTAGTTTGAGTATTGAGAGGTCCCGTGGTATCCCAGGTTTGTGCATTCTCAGCTAAAAATTCAAAATAATCGTAAGCTTCCTCGGGTGTTTTATCATAGAACTGCCCATTGCACATTGTCTCCACAAATTGTTTCATTTGTGGCGTTAGTGATCCATAAAAGATACTAGCAAGGCGCCAAATTTCAAATCCATGATGAGGACAGGAATGCAAGAGAGTTTTGAACCTCTCCCAACTTTGATGGAATGTCTCACCATATTGTGGAGCAAAATTCAAAATTTGATGCTGAATTGCATCAGTTCTGTTAGGAGGGAAAATTTTCTTCAAAAATTTTTCTTGCATTTCATCCTATATGCGAATGGAATTTGATGGTAAGAATTCAAACCATCTAGCAACCTTATCTTGCAATGAGAATAGAAAAAGCTTGAGAAAAACTAATTCTATTGGACATTCTTGATCCTTAATGGTGACACAAATGTTCCTAAACCATATTAAGTGATCGTATGGATTTTCTGAGTCCATACCATGGAAAGTAGGTAACAATTGTATCATTTCTGGTTTGAAGTGGAATGCTTAGTTTTTAGGCCAAACTATATAGGATTCAGGAGTATGCCTATTTTGCTGTAGGATATCCCTCATGGATCGCCTAGTAGCAACGCCTTGTTTTTTAGCCATTTCTAAGATTGGATTAGGAAATCTAGGGTTTGGAAATTCTCCTAAAGGATTTTCAGGTTCAAGAAAAGGATTTAGAAACTTAGAACACTCTAATCGATCATCGTCACCACGAGTCCAAAAGCTCATAAGCTAGGAAAAATATACTGAATGGAGGGACTATGGTCCAAACCAGAGACCTAGGTGTCTGGACCACAGAGCAAAGTTATAGGACTTAGGAAGATTTTTAAGCAATTTTTAATTTTTTTTTTTTGAAAATTAAATTTTATCCTAAAATTCTAATAACCTAAAAACTAAGATTGGCATTCCCCGGCAACGGCGCCAAAATCTTAACCACTTCTAGAATGTGCGTCTAATTAACCCCCAAGTGCAAGGGCATGCGGTGTAGTTTTAACTCGGTGAGTCCAAGGTCGAATCCATGGGAAACCTAAAGTTTTAGTTTCTAAGTTATCAAAAAGATTCAGGATTCAAATGCTATGAAATTTCAAAGGTTGCTTAAAATGAATTTGAGAGTTTTTCAAATTTAAAACTTAACTAAACCTAACAAGAATTAAACAAAGTGATTTATCAAACAGAAATTTTTACTTTTTAATTTTAAAACCAAAAGTTAAATATGAATTCAAGAACTTAAAGAAAGTTGTCTAACCTAATCAAGATTTTAAGAAAAGAACTCGATCAATGGAAAGCCAAAATTAAAGCAAATAAACGATTTGAAGATTAAAGGGTTCTTGATCCAACTTCACAATTCCAGGTAGTTTACTACTTCACTACGGGATGTGTTATAACCACGATCTATAGTTTACGTAAAAGGATCTATAGATTGGAAAGATATTATCATTAAAGTTCAATAAATCCCTAATATATAGCTTTAAAATCACGTTGATATAGATTATAAAACTGGAAAGATAGTCTAGGAAAACATTTGGGTTCAAATCTGAATTAGAGTTTGTTCAAGAATTATGAAAAAAGTTATAATCAAGCATTTTTACTAGTGATTATAGGGAATATAGTCAAAAACTCTTGTTTTTGAAAGCTTCTCAAGCAAACAAAATCAGATTTGTTTCTGAAATCAATTTTTAATTTGCTCAAAAATATTGAACCAATTGTTATCGAAAACCTTTACTAGTGATTTCAGAGAATGTAGTCAAAGGTTTTTGTTTTCAAATGTTTTTAAAACAAAAGAAAAATGATTTAAAAATCGTAGATTACTACGCATGGATTTTACAAACCATGCGAAGGATCTACGCACATCGCCTGATTCATAGTAACCCACCATTCATTGATTCGTTGAATCAAGAACTAGGGTTTTACGCTAATTTCATATTAAAATCCATGCACATTAACACTAAATCAAGAACAATACACATAAATATTGAATGTGAATAAAGTCTAGACAAGCTTTATTAAATTAAACAAATAAAGTACCATACTTTGAAGAATGAAAAGAATATTGAACAACCATCAAAGCAGAGAAAGCTCTAACCAATGCTGTGCAAATCTTGAAAAACATCTTCAAAATAATCTAAAGAAAATACTAAAACTCTCTCAAAGTCTCAAGAATGCTCTCCCCAAAGATCTCTCCTAAATGGCTGCTCATCCTCTTTAGATATACCATCCCCAAACTCTAAAGAAAATGGAATAAAAATTAATCCCGCGTGTCCTAGGTGTCCGAACACCTAAATGGGGTGCCTGGACGGCAATGTGCTCCCAGACTCCCTTTTCTCTAGCTTCTTATCTTGCCGTCCTGAAAGTGCCTGGACACCCATACCATACAAGTGCACCACAAGCTATCCTTCATCGTTTTCTTCGTCTTTGGCACTCCCAATTGCTTTGATTGAACCGTCTTCACTATAATTAAGAAAAGTAAACCGAATTAGTGTAAAAAGTAACAAAACTCATAAATAAATTAAGAAAATGCATGATTTTATATTAAAATAAGGTTCTTGTAATTACATTTTTCAAGTGTAATCAAGGATCTGCACTCCAAATTCAAAGCTGACTTGAAAACTTCAAAGGTAGCCCATATTCAGCCTAAACACCTGCCTAATAACCAAAAGGCCCAAAAATTATTTAAATAATAAATAAACCCAAAACAATAATTAATTAAACTAGATGTTCTAGAAAACATGTAAACCTAAGCTAAATAAGCTCAAGAATGTGCAAAATAATTTCGCATGCATATCAAATACCCCCAAATTATAATATTTGCTTGTCCTTAAGCAAAGAAGAACCATAAAAACAAAGGATACTAACCATATTTAGTTTCAACAGTCACACTTAAAGTACCTATCACGCAAACATCACATCTCAATTTAGTACACAACAATAACAAACAAAGAAAAACTAAGCACACTCACTTTCTCTTAATTAAATATCCATACACAATTCCAAGCTTAATCATGCTCATCATGCAACCAACAAAATTGAATCATGTAGCAACTCAACTAGTAATGATGAATGCACTTGTCTTTTTACACGAATGCAAACATTTATGATGAATGCACCCAGTTACTCAACAAGTTACACCATCAAAGTGCTTTTGCATACTCATATTTGGTGACCCGGAACCCCACCGATTTATTACAACCCTGAATAAACCACGTAGTCGATGGGTAAACCGGGGGCTCGCGCAATACCCCAAAAACCACGCAAACCGATTAAGTCCAAGGCTCACACCTTGTGTGGGTACCTCTAAGGCTTGTTAGGCCTTGGAGTCGAACTCTTGACCTCCCTTAGGGAAGCCAAGAGCTTTGGCCAACTGCCCTAGAGCAGTTGGTTTACATACTCATATTTCAAGTTTCCATTTGACATAAAAGTAAACATTGGTGATGAATACCTCTGGTTACTAATCAACTCAAAACATTGGAGTAGATAGAATGTTGTGCGCATTTACTTATTCAACTGTTTAATCATAATCAATCTATTTACTTAAACTTTGTTTAGGACTAGATCAAAGGGGATAATTACAAGGAAAGCATCACACTCATCTTTTATGTATAGTCATATAACTTACATAATTTTGCAAAGAAAGGCATACTTCAATAATCCTAAAAAAAACAACTATGCTTAATCTTGCCTTATAAGATATATATTTTTTGGTAAGTAAGTATAGAATTTGGATTAAAGGGAATAAAATGTACATGACTCTATATGAACATAATCTGTACTAAAGTTTGGGATCCCCACCTATCACATAACTAATTATTAACATCATTTACACCATAATTTCCGATTTGCAAAGCTTTTGCTTTAACTTCACTCTTGATCTTCTCTACAATGCTTGCTGGTGGTGATAATAGTCTTCTAAAAACCCAAGCATTTCTTTCCATCCAAATGTTGTAAACTCTAGCTACCCAAGCAAGTTTATTAATGGTGTTCTCAGGAGTCTTTTTGCTAAATTTCCCAGTTGCCCATTTGATTTCATTTTTCTAAGTTCGTCTAGCTCTTTCAAGTTTGCGGAGTTTGTTAACATCTTTCCATATTTACCTCGAGAAGCTGCATTTAAAAAACCAGTTCCCTATGGTCTCTATTTCTTGCTTGCATAGCTCACATTTCTCATCTACAGTTATCCCCTAACAATCTAACATTTCCTTAATATTGAGCTTCATTTTGATTGCTATCCATAGGATGAAGCTATGCCTAGGTATGTTCCTTAGAAACCATACTAGTTTGTACCATGAAACATTTTGGTGCTTCCTTATTGCTCTCCAAGTTGAGCCAAGGTGTACTCTGCTGTTCTTAAGGTTGTCCAACAAATTGGTCTGGCTTGGTGCAATTAGGTTGTGATTCAGTTGAATTGACAATTTCTTGTAGCTCCCAAGTAGTTGGAAAATGCAATGCCCATCTACTATCTTTAATAATAGCAGAGACCTTAGAGCTTTCTAGTATAGCCGCATTATATGCTACTCTTGGCCCATACTTGGGGATCAATGGGCCTTGTGGGTGCTAGTGGCTAAACCATAATGAGGCACTCTCCCCATTGCCTATTTTATATCTGGAGATTTTAATTTTAGTTGATCTAAGCTTTAGTATCTTCCTCTATGTCCATGAGCAATCAGCAAGAATCTTGCTTTTCCAGAAGTCTTTTTTCTTTAGTAAGTGTTTGGAGCACCAATCAACCTATAGGGATTGCTTGCTTGAGCAAAGAGTTCAGATATGTCAAAGCATGGCTGCTTTGTTCCAATCTAAAAGATGTCAGAGTCCGAGACCACCTTTTTTTATAGGGCAATAAACATCTTTCCATACAACTTTGGTCCCATGCTTTTTAAGTTGCACGCCTGACAAAAGAAACATTTTAAGCAGCTGTTCAATCACTTCACAAACTTTCTTTGGGAACATAACATGCAAGCTCCAATAAATTTGAGTGCTGAAAAGTACTGATTTAATAAGAACAAGTCTTCCAGCATATGAAAGTGATCGGTTTGCCCAGCTTTTTATCCTTGTAATCATCTTGTCAATGAGTGGTTGGTAGTCCTTGTAGGTGAGCTTTGTTGAAATTAGAGGGACCCCAAGTATTTTATCGGCAATGATCCCAACTAATACCCTAAAATTAAGTAATGTTGTTGTTTTGTACTTTCATGCAATCCATGCCTTATAAGATATTGCCTATTGATGGCTCTCAAAATTGGAAGAGGCTCACTCTCAAGTGCAAGAGGTCAGTTGAAGTTTAGTTTAGGTGAGTCCTAGGTCATCTCCACAGGAAGCAAGGGTGTGACTAGGGGTGGAAAACTTATTTTTGAAGGTGTTTGTAAAAATCGTAAAAAAAAAAAAAAAGAAAAGAAGAAAATCTTTTTGGGGTTTTTCAAACTTGGAATTATGAAAATGACTTTGAAGCGTACACAAAGCAGAAACCTAAATACTAAAGAAATCAACTTGTTTTAAACTTAAACGAACTACTATGGAAAGAAACACTTGGTTTCAACCTATTCCCATAATGTTATCAAAGGGATGAATTTGAATATGTGGTTAACTCAACCTAATATCTACACCTGTAGCATTAGGCCGAAAGATTTAATGTTAGAAAACCTTTTTGTAAATAAACCACTATTTTAGGTTTTTGAAATCAGTTTCAAAGTCACTGAGACATGGAATTGACTTTTGGTTCACGAGATCGTAACCAAAGTTCAACTTTATCGCAGGTGATTCGGTTTCAAAAGTTAACCTAGAACTATGATTCTTATGTTCTTAATCAAAAGATAATAAACTATGTTCAGTTCATAATATTCGAATTCATCTCCTTTGATTTCATCACATTCTTAGGTTAAAACCAAGAAAAGATCTAGCCTAGCATGGTAGAAGTGTAACTAAAGCTATGCAGAAAGAAAGAGATTTTCATTGCAAAAGAAAAAGTTAAAGTGAAGTGCTTCAAAATATTCTAAAGCAAGTTCGAATCCTAAACCAATAACAAAAGAATGAAAATAAAGTATTGCAAAGTGAAATCGAAAGATAAAAATAAGAAAACAATGAACTTTTTATTAAATGTAATAAAGAATAACACTTACAAAGTAAGCCCTAGGCAAAAAGAATGTGGACTCTTTCGACAATCAAAAACAAATTGAAAACGGCTAATCGAGGTTAAAAGTCTTTTAATACATCAGAATTTAGCCTATTTATAGGCATACACAACACAGGGGTATAAATGCAAATTTTTAATTTGAAATTAATGTTAAAAGTCTGCTGGAGGAAGGTACCAGGCGCCCAAGCCATTGTACACCCCACATGTTAAATACAAGTCCTGGGACAGAGGTTGGAATCTTGCTTTCGATGGGCGCCCAAGGTGTTGCACAGGTGGGTGCCCAAGCTCTCGTACGCCCAAGGGGTGCTCAGTTGGGCACCTAAGGTCTTCTTAGCCAAGTGTTTGATGAAAGTCCTGAGAGAGTCTAGCAAAGTTGAGCCTTGGCGAGTGCCTAAGGTGTAGCACAGTCATGTGCCCAAGGTATACAACTCAGTTCCGAATTGCAATTTGAGTTATGTTCCTCCATTTCCCTACAAAACACATAAAGACAATAGAAGTAATCAAAACTAGATAAAAATGCATTTTACTTGATAAAATGTTCATAAGAAGAGTGTGAAATGAAGCTAAATGACAATGATTGCATGCAATCACACTCCAAACCTAGACATTACTAGTCCCTAAGAATGGAAAGAATTATGAGCAAAGAAAAATGAACATATACCAAGCAAAACCTTATTATTCAAATGAAAAAGAAAAACTAATAATTCTAACTAAAAGGGAGGTCCATTTTCATCGAAGACACACGGCCATACTTAGCATGTTAGCAAGCCCTTTAAACCCCTAGGTTCCTCCTAGTGGATGAGTAAGGTCTCGTGAGGGTTTGCAGTGATGCTACCCACAAACATCTATGGTTTGGTCTCAAGATGTCCCAAGAATAACTAAGCTCAAAAGTGACTTAAGTTCAATCTCAACAAGTTACCTAGCCGAAATGTTACTTGTAACTCCCTAGTGCTAAACATAATTGCATGGATTATCAAGATAGGAAGAGTATGTGTACAAAGTTGTTTCATTCATTCAACAAGGTTGCAAGAGCATAAACGGAACTAGGTTTTAACTTCAAAGACTCACAGGATGCCACTCATAGAAAGGAATTCACTTAACAAGGGTTCACACTCCCCTAATAGCATATGATGCTATCCTAGTTGCACATAACCCCACAATTGAATGAGTGAACTGAATTAAAGTTCGAGTGAACATCTCATAACCATGTTCCAATGCATGTGCAAAAGATCACACCACAACGTACACAAGACCACTACATGCACAACACAAGAGTTGCTCGCTTAAAATCGACTAGCTCTTTATTTCGGTTATAACTTGGCTAGTGGTAAAGGCTTACAATGGGAGATGTGGAATTCAAAGCACATGTCTCAAGCTACTGTTGTTCTAGTGCACACAAATCCCAATCTACCCAATTCATTTCCAAAGCCCAACAAGAATACCAACAAGAAGCTTACTCACACTGAATACTACCCTAGGGGCAATTGCAAATATTACCAATAATGTACATGTCCCATTATTTCATGAACTAAAAGGAATGATTTTTTTTGTTTTTTTGTTTTTTTTTTTTTTTTGCAATTTTTTTTTGAAATAATGAAATATACATCATTTGAATTCCCCACCCGTATTTCCTCTCAATATGCTCTCAAAAGTTTCCATTCCCAACTCCCATTCACATCATTAACATTGAGGCAATTTTACAACCTAAGACATGTGAGGGTAAGCCTTAAAATGTGTGAATAAGAATGAGGGATAATATATGAGATGGGGACCAAAGAAGGAAAAATACATCACACACTTTATTAAAAGGCTTCAAGGGTAATTTGTGACCAATAAAGGACAAGAAGGCTCAAAATAGCAAAGAGGGCCTAGCATCACGTTCAAAGCTTGTAACAACTCATAATATGCCAAGTGAATACTCAGGCAAGTGGGTGTGATGCAATTGGTACATTGAAAACCAAAGTGAAGAATAGAGAGCTGTGATTATGTGCAACCCCTCAAGAAAAGAATAATAGGCTCAAAAGCTTACCATTAAGGGGTAGAAGTCTCCACCTAGTCCAAGAATGCTCAATTAACCAATCTTAAACAAAATCTACTCCTAAGCACATGAGACTCTTCTCTATGATAGTCCAAACAAAAAGTGCACAGGGTCATGACACCCACAATTCGAGCTAAGTTTCTTATTAAAGCTTGAACAAGACTCACCTATCACTCTCTCACTTAAGGACATTATAAACCAAACCAAAAAGGGCCAACATGTGGGGTCCAAATGTGCTATCTCATGCATTTAAGCTAAAAAAAATGCTCAAGATTTGAAAAAAATAATTTGTTCCATTTTAGCATAAATGATCATCATACGAACTCTACCCCCTAACCTAAACGAAACTTTGTCCTCAATGTGAGAGGCATGGTGCATATGTGAATATGTGGTATGCAAAGTGAGCATGATGAGTATGAGTAGGAGTATGATATTTATAACACATAAGCCAAGCATGCACCCGAGAAGACACCCTATAAGTAATACGAGACACCCCCTAACCTAGCTTCTACAATACTTCGAACAATAACTAGTGTTAAGATCAAAATGTAGAAACAAAAGGAAAAAGGATGAATATTACCTAAGAAGTTGTAGTATGTAACTAACAAGAACATGCTACAAAACCAAAGAGAAAAAAAAAATGAAAAGCAAAAAAGCAAAGATAGATTTTTTTTATTTTATTTAATTTCAAAAAAATAGGCTGAGTACATCATTCAAATGCCATGATAAAGTTCAACATAAACCAAAAGAAGATCGTCATATAAATCAGTTTTAAGGCATGCATACAGAACATCTTTAGAAGTCAGACCTAAATTGACAAAGCTAGCCCTAAAATAACAAAAAGTAAGCTAAAACATAAAGTCAGCACTGATGGATCCTAATCCTCCTCTGGCGGGGTTGGAGAGTCATGAATATGTGGTGGTGGTGGTAGGCGGATAGTAGAAAGGAAAGACTCCAAAAGGCCATGCTGCTCACACTGTTCAGCCTCTATAGCACTCAGACGTGCCCCCAATGCTTGGATATCAGAACGCAGAGTAGGGACCACAGGAGGGTGAACTAGAGGTGTAGCAGAAGATGTAGCAGCAAAAGAGTGCCAGTGCTAAAACTGAGCTAGACTACCTGCACACTTGGAGCTAGATAGCATCACCAATGGCCAGACTATCCTAAAACTAGCGTTAATGGGAACCTGACACTTCTCCAAGATCTTCATAATTAATTTGGCAAATGGTAGGCTATTGGGGCCCCTAGTTTGTGACAGTCTCACTATCAGAGTAGTCATCATTAGGGAGGCTAAGTCAATAGAAACTCCGGTGGTCATGGCATACATTAATCAGGCTCGATCGAGGCTAACGAAGTCATCATTAGAGACGGGTAAGATTTAAGAACAAATGAGCTCATGAAGGATTCTGAATTTACCACCCAATTTATTCTTCAGAAACTATCGTCTAACCCCCCATGAATGTGTCTCCCCTTCAGATAAATGTCATGCTGACATCAAAAGTGGAGGTTCCTACTCACTAGGATATGGGTATCCGGGCTTATGGACCTTTGGTATGTTCAGAGCAACCTTAATGCTGCGCTTATGGACTGTAATTCCCCGCCCTGCACCATGGAAGTAATGTACACTTGTCCCAACCCCTCATTTTCCTCTAAAGTTGCATTCACATAAAACTCTCGGATGAGGTTAGGATCAACAGTGGCTCTAAATGTCATGGCAGTGGACCAGCCCCTGGTAGCCATAATAGTCCTGAAGTCTGCTGGTTCCTCACTGAAATTATTCAAATTGATATCCCTCTCACAAAGAACTACCCTTTTACTCCAATATGAATCGAATGCATCTTGGGTGTTCTTGCTAGTGAACCTATGAGGGTTATAGTCCAACTCGTCTTCATCTTCCTCATTCTCACTGTTATTTTCATTGTCCTCCTCTTCATTCCCTAATTGTTCCTCAACTTCCTCATCTTTAGCCCTTTCTAATTCTTGCTCATAGTCGGGCACATAATCACTATCTTCAACTACTAAAGTAGGAGAGGGTTACGTTTTACGTTTGCTTGTGGAACGACCCATGATGGTTGCTACAAACAAGTGTTAAGTAAGTAGGAAAAAGTAGAAGTAGGCTGACAAATTGAAACGCAAACCAATGCTCCCCAATACCACTTACAATGGAACCCACGATTACTTCAAATTTCTCACAAGCAATTCTTCAAACACTTGAAAGGCACAATTTCAGCTCCTCACCATTCTAATCAAGCAACAAAGTCCAAAGTGACAAATTCCATCAACAACTCCTTAGCTTTAAATGCACCCTAATGCAATTCAAACCACCTCTCACTTTCCAACTCTCATAAACATTTTATCAAACAGGTGGTGTGCAAGAGGGAAAAGAAAGCTACAAATTGGAATGGGTTCAAGGAATAACCCAAAACAACTCACTCAACAAGAATAGCCTCACCATTTCAGCTCAAAATCTTAAAAATAGACTACAAATGAGTGTACTTACCTTGTGTTTGTGAGATACTCTCAAACCCTAATGCTTACATCCACACTTCAACAAGACCCATGGTTGAACTAATGCTTCTCTAGATTTCAAAATGTTGGAGAAAAGATGTTAGAATAGAGAGAATAAATTAGGCTGGGTGAAGTGGTTGATTCAATCAAGAGAGGAAGTGAGGGGTTCTATTTCAAGTCAGCCGAACTAAGGAGTGTATGAAGAGCTCTATTGTCAAACCAACACAACCTTGGAAAAGGGAAGTTGCTTGGGCCATGGGCAAATTTAGTGGGAAGCAACCCTGCCGTGTGCTCTATAAGCTTGCTTGGGCCGGTTTGGTTTATCACATTTGGGAAGAAAGGAACAAGAGAATCTTCAAAGGGCAATCTACACCTATAGCAGCCATTGTCCATGGAATCCAAAATGAAGTTAGAAGAAAGTTATCCCAATCTCATGTCATGTTGGCTAATGTAAATTCTATTTTGCTTAATAGTTGGGGAATCCACTAGTTGTTATGTAATTGCACCACGGGGGAATGCCCCCAAGACATTGTACATAATTTCCCGTTAATCCAAAATACGCTTACTTACCAAAAAAAAAAGGAGTGTATGAAGAGAAGGGAGTGAGTGAAATACTTAAAAAAGGGCTCCTCAATACTCAGCTCACGTGACATGATAAAGAAGCATGTGACTAGCCTTGGGCACCCGAGGGAATAGCAGGTGGGCACAGAAGCTGCGGGCGCACACAATCTAGGCGTACAAACCTCAGGCGCACATGGCCACTGCTTCAAGGCTGAGACTAGCTTGCTTAGAATTTCCACTCTAATGCTCAGCCTCAAACTTTCCTCAAAATGAAATAACCTATCCTAAACACTCTAAGACACAAACAATTAGGAAAACAAAAAGGGACAAGAAAATACACACCTTCTCCTAAACTAATCCTAGAAAAAGATGAATGAAAGAAATGTAAACTACTACTCTAATACTATACAACATGTCAAGCAAGCTCTCTAATCAAATAGGAGAGGGTCCGATAGGTCCCATGTCTCAATCTCAGCCATAAAATTTTCTAAGTATGGCTTGAGACGATGGCCATTCACCTTAAAAGTGGTGTCATTGTGGGGATTGTACACCTGGCATACACCATGTTCCAAAATTGCAGTGATGACGAAAGGACTCAACCACCTAGACCTAAGCTTCCCGGGAAAGAGATGCAACCTTGAGTTATACAAAAGCACTTTTTGGCCAACATGGAAGGATTTTCTAAGAATGTGCCTATCATACAAATCCTTTATTTTTGCCATGGCAATCTTCGTATTTTCAAAAGCATCATTTCTTAATTCTTTAAGTTCATTCAATTGAAGCTTCCGAAGAATGCCTGCTTCATCCAAACTCTCATTAAATTGCTAATTGCCCAATAGGCTCTATGTTCCATTTCAACGGGTAGGTGGCAAGCCTTGCCAAATACAAGGCAATAGGGAGACGTGCCTAAAATGGTTTTATAAGTCATCCAGTATGCCCACAATGCATCAACTAGTCTCAACGACCAATCTTTACGATTGGGGTTGATGGTCTTTTCAAGAATACCCTTTATCTCCCTATTTGCCAATTCAATCTGGCCACTATTTTATGGGTGATAAGAAGTTCCCACTTTATGCATCACACCATATTTGCACATTAGGATACCAATAGGGCAATTGTAAAAATGTTTACCCCCATCACTAATGATCACCCGTGGTGTCACGCCCCGAGTTTCGTGACCCGAGGGGTGAGTGATATAACACACATAACATGCACTAACATTACCATCCCATGATCAGAGCAATATAATAACTCCTGGTGAGCCATGACACGTATTAAGATAACATAAAATTAGCCTCGGCTAGTGCTAGACCACATATTCTAACATATCCTTCCCATTAATGCATTATATAGGCCTTATGACCTTTACAACCAAATCGAATAAGTCTCTTAATTTAATAATATTACAACCTCAAATAAAAATTTAACCTAAGTAACCATAAATTCTGCTAAGTTTGGATGGCTCATGCAAATACACTTCTATTCCAGCTCCCGTAGCCCACCTGATTATTATGGTCTGTTCCTACAACAAAATCTGTAGGGACGTGAGCACGAGTCCACTTGTGCCCACGATGCTACATACAAGCATATATGGTATGTAATCCAAAACATGTATGCCTTTATTCACTTATATATATATACTCACATATGTTCATCGACATGTCATATAAGCTATAATAAATTGTCAACATCATCGTAATATAACATTCAATTCTAATTAGTTCACGTTATGAGATTTCCCAACATTTAATCCAAACACATCTCATATTCACGTTATCACTTATTCATCATTAACCACACAATCATTCCACACAAGTCATCAGGGGTGGGTACACACAAAATCTCATCTTTTATAGGTCCAGACCCAACGAAAATGATAAATCGAATGTTGTCGTTTAGGATCGTAGTCCAGGGCCATGAGGAGCCAATACACACGTTATGTTGTGGGCTACTAACCCACTGGCATGAACGCCTAACCCTGTGCAGGTTCTGGGACTTTCAACCTGAGGGTAATCTCAAAACCCCTCCTATTTCCTTACCCCACCACAACCCCCAGCACACAATCAATCATTTCAACCTATTCAATTCTCTTTAACCACAAGTTCACATTCATCATCATATGCTTTCCAAAAATGCATGACCACATTTCAATTCATCATAAAACTCATCACATTTTCATCTCTTCCAATTCACTTGTTCATTTACCTTCATTTATGAACAAAAATTCACATTGCAATTCATGCATTCTTATATCACAAAGTAAACAATACTTATTAACATTTTAGAGCATAAAATACTTCTTCAATTCGTATATTTAGACAAATAAAACATCATGCAAAAACATGGTACTAAACTCTTTATGAATCTAGGATAGAACGTCCAAAATAAACTAATTTCAAAAACTAAACTAGTCTCGGTGGGTGCCCAACTGACAACAGGTTAAGCTCCCAAGGTATGGGCACCCATGTCTCATGCGCTCAAGGGGCAGGCGCCCAACTGTATCCTACCTCGTGCACCCACAGCTTGGTTCAAGTTACAGATTTCATACTTTGTTCTCCGGGTTCTTCCTTCTCCACACTTGAAACCTCAAATTAACTAAGTTTAGGGCAAAATACTTAAAGTTTCTTGTTTCTAACATTACCACAAGACTTATAAGCATCAAAAGAAACCAACAATTTGAGTTCTCATCAACTATGGGCCAAGCTATGAATCAAACATCATTTTCTCTCTATCAACCTATACATACATATATATATATATGTGTATATAACTCCCATTTTCTTCCATAAATGTAATCAAAACTTGCAATGGTTACTACAATGTTGTTCTAATACTTGTTACACATCATATATGTAAGAATGTTGCATAGAATCCCTACCTCAAGTTGAATAAAGATGAAGAACAAGAGGGTGGTTCTTCCCAGTTTCAAGCTCCCAACTTTAATGGATTCAATCTCTCCACTCTTTGATCTAAATGACAAACAAATTACATGGATGGGTTCCTTGAGTGTTCAATTGCATCTTTGCAAAGTTAATTTGATTTTACTCAAGGCTATAAGGACTTACCATCCAAAACTCTTCATGGTTCTCCTTATTTTTTATTCCTCTCCCGGGTTCCTCTCTCTCCAATCCACAAAACATTTCTTCTCCTCCAATTCACACATGTTTATATATAAAAATTGGATAATATTTTAATCCCCCACAGTATTCTCCAGATTTTTCCATCTCCCTAGTTAGTTATAGGTGTGTAGGGGTGAGGGTTCAGCCACACCAGTCAGAATACACCATACCTGTCATTTCTACTATAGCTTGGGCGCCCAACTGAGTTCTATGTCATACGCCCAAGCCATGGGTGCCCAAGGATTGGTACCTTGTGCCCCCAAGGTACTCTCTTCTTGCACTTGTGCCAAAATGTCAACTCTTGAATGTTTGGCGTACCTCTTTCAAAGTTCTCAACTCTAAAGTACTACTAATGATGAATACTACTTAATCAACATACTATTACCTCAAAATGTATAGATAACCATCTATTTACATTAACACAAAAGTCTAGAGTATTACACTTGTCATCCCAAAACGAGAGACAATGTGTTCTTTTAGGAACTTGACCACTACTCGATGGTCATTGGTGCGAGTGGCAATGGCCTCTACCCATTTGGACACATAATCTATGGCCAGTGAGATATACTCAAAACCTAATAACTTAGGGAATGGGCCCATAAAATCTATCCCCCAACAATCAAAGATTTCTAAAATGATCACATGGTTTTGGGGTAACTCATTGCGCTTAGATAGGTCTCCTAAGCGTTGGCAACGGTCACATCTCAAGCAATAGCTATGCACGTCTTTATACATGGAAGGCCAATAAAATCCGCTTTGAAGAATCTTAGCGGTGGTTTTCTTTGAAAAGAAGTGGCCTCTACAAGCTAAAGCTTGACAAAACTCTATAACACTATGAATCTCATGGTTAGGAATGCATCTCCTCGCAATTTGATCTGGACAATACTTGTAGAGGTAAGGCTCATCCCAAAAGAAATTGCGCACATTGAGTAAGAACTTACCTCTATCAACCTTTGTCTAATGGGAAGGCATTTGGCCAGTCACTAAGAAAATGGCAATGTCTGTAAACACCATAACATGAGAACCTACCAAATATGACCTAAACTTGTCTAGGGTAAAAACTACCGCTAGAAGCTCCTTTTCAGTGGTGGTATAGTTAATTTGAGCCTCATTTAGAGTCTTACTAACGTAGTAAATTGCATAAGGTTTCCCTTCTTTCCGTTGCCCTAAGATTGCACCCACCGCAAAATCACTAGCATCACACATAAGCTCGAATGGTAGGCACTAATCCGGGCTTTGGATAATAGGAGCGGTGGTGAGCAATTGTTTAAGTCGATCAAATGCCTCTTAGCATGATGTTGTCCATTTGAAAGGAACATCATTGGACAACAATGAGCATAGGGGTCAGGCAATAGAACTAAAGGATTAAATGAATCTCCAATAAAACCCGGCATGTCCAAGGAATGATCTCACGTCCTTCACACATCGACGGGTAGGTAAGTTTAAAAACCCGGTGTGTCCAAGTAATGGGTTGTTGATTCTTACTTATTTAAAAACCTCATAAATTTTTGAATTCAACATCTTATTCCTTTTGCTAGCCTTTGAGAAAAGGGTGGCCTAGGTGTGTACTCGGCTATTTGCTTCTCATGCCTACCCGGCATTTCGACAATGATGTCCCATTCTTTCTCTTTTGCCTCTTTTTCACCTTTCTTTTTCTCAAATGTTGGCCTCTCACTGTCTTTGGTTTCTCCCTCTTTCTCGTTCTCATTTTCTACTTCACTCGGCTCTTTAACTTCCCATTACCTCTCATTCCTATGTTAACCTTTGGTGCATTAGCTCTAGGATCATCAGGTTTATGAATAACCTTCCTATTTCTCAAAGTGGTAATAGAGATTGCACCTGTTCATGTGAGGTAGTACCTGAAGTGGATGACTCAGCGAGGTTTACCTAACCTTTCAGGTTTGGCAAAGTTTGTGAAGGGAGTTTGCCACTTTAGGTGGTACTCATAACTTGTGTCAGCTTGGAAACTTACCCTCTAATGTCATCTAGGGCCCGATTCACGTTATTGTTGATGTTCAATTGATGTTGCATGAAATGATGAAGAGTGTCCTCGAGAGGCCTCCTCGAAAGGCCTCTTTGGTGCAGGTTGGAATAAAATAGGATTGGGCTGTTGGTATTGAGGAGGTGGTAAGAGAGAAGGTTGAAATGATTGACCTTGATTGTCATTCCTCCACCCAAAACCAAAAGGGTTCCTCCACCTCGGGGGATAAGCAATGGAAGGTTAGTTTCCCCCTTGGTACATGAAATTCCCACCTTGTGAGTAGGAGGCATTTCCTTGACCCCTATTCTGGAATGGCCGGTTTTGAGAGTTATTACTGTAGGCCTGACCATAAGCAATCTCTCTAAGTAAAGGGAGCTCGAGGCACGAATTGGCATCATGCCCCACTTGGTCACATGCAGCACATATCACCTTTGCTTCAACCAATTTTTGCTTATTCTTAATCTCAAGAGAGTCTAACTTATGTTGCAATGCAGCTAGCCTAGCTCGCAAATCATCACTCTCACTTAACTCCAAATGACCACTAAGTATGGGGTTCCTATGCTCAGAAAAAGAAAGAGGTCCAATTTCCTAATCATTCGAGTCTTCGACTACCATGTCAAAAAAGTCCATGGCCTCCTCCACAAGGTCGACACTAGTTGCTTAAGACTAGGAGTCAAAGACTCATGGAATATGCTCACCAATCTCCATGGCTAAAAACCATGGTGGGGACAAGCCATTAAAAGGTCCTTGTACCTTTCTTAGGCTCAATAGAAATTTTCACTGGGTTTGCAAGAAAAGGTGGTAATCTGCTGCCTATAGTACTGAGTTTTTTGGGAAGGAAAATATTTCTTAAGAAACTCAGTTTGCATTTCACGCCACATTCTAATAGAACGCGGGCGAAGGGAATTAAGCGAGAACTTGGCTTTGTCCTTAAAGGAAAATAGAAATAGTTGAAGGCGCACTCTATCCTCACTGGCATTATGGTTAACATAAGTGTTGCTCACTTTCTCAAACTCCCTAAGGTGGTTGTAGGGATTTTTTGAGTCAAGACCATGGAAGGTAGGAAGAAGTTGGATGATTCCTGGTCTAAGTGTGAAGTTTCCCCTATTCAAAGGCAAGATTATGCACAATGGTGTAGTTTGCCTAATAGGGTTAAGGTGATCACTCAATGGAATAAAACCCAGAACCTTTGGGGGATCATTATTCCCATGCACACTGCCTTCCCCTCTTAAGTCAACCATTGAGTGAAAAGATAAGGTGGTAAACGAGACTGTGGAAAGTGATTCAGGATAATAGGAAGGGTCTTCTAGTTAAGAGTCAACTACAATTACCCTACCTGATCTTAGTTGCATGCACTTCAAAAATTTTGAGTCTTTTAAAGGTTTTTTTTTTTACAAACTAAAGTTCTCTAACTATCCTAGCAACGATAAAGAAAATAAAACAAAAATGAAAATAAAATAAAAAGACAAAAAGAAGTATAGAACGATATCACCTGGAGGTCCAAATGCAACCGCATCGACAAGTACTTTCAGCAATAAGTTCTCCGAGTTCGTCACACACACAGCGTTGCTCCCTGGCAATGGCACCAAAAAACTTGACCTCTCTCAAAATTGGAAGAGGCTCACTCTCAAGTGTAAGAGGTCGGTGGAAGTTTAGTCTAGGTGAGTCCTAGGTCATCTCCACATGGAGCAAGGGTGTGACTAGGAGTGGAAAACTTATTTTTGAAGGTGCTTGTAAAAATTGTAAAAAAAAAAAAGAAAAGAAGAAAAATCTTTTTGGGGTTTTTCAAACTTGGAATTGTGAAAATGACTTTGAAGCATGGACAAAGCGAAAACCTAAATACTAAAGAAATCAGCCTGTTTTAAACTTAAACAAACTACTATAGAAAGAACCACTTGGTTTCAACCTATTCCTATAATGTTATCAAAGGGATGAATTCAAATATGTGGTTAACTCAACCTAGTATCTACACCTGTAGTGTTAGGCTGGAAGATTTAACGTTAGAAAACCTTTTTGTAAATAAACCACTATTCTAAGGTTTTGAAATCAGTTTCAAAGTCACCAGACATGGAATCAACCTTTGGTTCCCGAGATCTTTACCAAAGTTTAACTTTATCACAGGTGATTCGGTTTCGAAAGTTAACCTAGAACTACGATTCTTATGTTCTTAATCAAAAGATGATAAACTATGTTCACTTCATAATATTTGAATTAATCTCCTTTGATTTCATTACATTCCTAGGTTAAAACCAAGAAAAGATCTAGCCTAGCATGGTAGAAGTGTAACTAAGGCCATGCAGAGAGGAAAAGATCTTCATTGCCTATGAAAAAGTTAAAGTGAAGTGCTTCAAAATATTCTAAAGCAAGTTCGAATCCTAAACCAATAACAAAAGAATGAAGATAAACTATTGCAAAGCGAAAACGAAAGATAAAAATAAGAAAACAATGAACTTTTTATTAAATGTAATAAAGAGTAACACTTACAAAGTAAACCCTAGGCAAAAAGAATGTGGTCTCTTCCGACAATCAAAAACGAATTGAAAATGGCTAATCTAGGTTAAAAGTCTTTTAATATATCAGAATTTAGCCTATTTATAGGCGTACACAACTCAGTGGTATAAATGCAAATTTACAATTCGAAATTAAAGTTAAAAGTCTACTGGAGGAATGTCCCGGGCACCCAAGCCATTGTACACCCCGCATGTTCGATAAAAGTCTTAAGACAGGGGTTGGAATCTTGCTCTTGGTGGGCTCCCAAGGTGTTACACAAGTGGGCGCCCAAGCTCTCGTGCGCCCAAGGTCTTCTCAGCCAAGTGTTTCATGAAAGTCCCGAGAGAATCTAGCAAAGTTAAGCCTCGACGGACGCCCAAGGTCTTCTCAGCCAAGTGTTTCATGAAAGTCCCGAGAGAATCTAGCAAAGTTAAGCCTCGACGGACGCCCAAGGTGTAGCACAATCAAGTGCGTAAGCCTTGTGCGCCCAAGGTATACAGCTCAGTTTCGAATTGCAATTTTCAGCTCCTAACTTGGTTTCCTTGAGTTATGTTCCTCCATTTCCCTACAAAACATGCAAAGACAATAGAAGTAATCAAAACAAGATAAAAATGCATTTTACTTGATAAAATGTTCATAAGAAGAGTGTGAAATGAAGCTAAAAATGACAATGATTGCATGCAATCACCTATCCTAAATCAAAAAATTCAATGCTTAAACACAACAAGACAATGATTGCATGCAATCACCTATCCTAAATCAAAAAATTCAATGCTTAAACACAACAAGAAACCTGAATACAATTTATGATCTCAAACAATAGGTTCTATTTTTATTTTTCTTTTACAAGCAAAAATTCTAGTTCAAGGGTTAGCTATTTTTTTGTTGGTAAAAAATTTTCACCATGTCAAGCAAAGCAAGCAAGAATCAACAATTCTACGAACCTAAACTTAATTTGCACATTGTCTAGTCCTCAATATGAAAGAAAAAATAAAGGAAAACAAATGCTCCCCTCTTTAATATGGCTAAAAATAGCTGTTTGCAATGAAATCACGAACCAGTCTCAATTTTGAACCTAAATCAAACAACCAAAAGTAGGGGGTTATGATCAAATTTATTCAAAAAACCACAAAAACAAAAAAGTTAGGGCATTGTAGCTTGGGTTACCTCCCAAGAAGCGCTTTCTTTAACATTTTTTAGCTAGATTGAACTATTGTCTCAACTATAGGTAAGATCTTGCAAATAGTAGGTCACCACTTTAGGCACCATGTCACCAACAAAGTAAGGCTTCAATAGTTGGCCGTAGACCTTGAATGAACCAGTTGCCTCACTTTGTACTTCAACAGCACCATAGGGGAACACCTTTATCATCGTGAATGGTCCTGACCACCTTGACCGAAGCTTGCCCAAAAATAGTTTGAATCTTGAGTTATAGAGTAGCACTTGTTGCCCAACTTCAAAATTCCTCTTCAAAATGTGCTTTTTTTTGTTTTTTTTGGTAATTATGTCAAAATGTGCTTATTATGCTAATACTTAGTTTTGTCCTTATACAACCCGGTACTCTCGCAGGCATCCAATTTGAATTCCTCCAACTCATCAGTTATAGCATTCTTTTCTTTCCCACAAGTTTTAAGTCCATATTTAACTCCTTAATAGCCCAATATGCCTTATGCTTCAACTCAACTGGTAGGTAACAAGACTTCCAAAGACAAGTCTAAATGGGGACATACCTAAGGGTGTCTTGAAAGCTGTCTGATATGCCTATAGTACATCATCAAGTTTGATCACCCAATCTTTCCTTGATCGTCCAGTGGTCTTTTCTAAGATCTACTTCAGCTCCCAGTTGGCCAGTTTTACTTGCCTATTTGTTTGGAGATGATAAGTGCATGCAATTTTGTGAGTGACTCCATATTTATTCAACAAAGTGTCAAAAGGTTTGTTATAGAAATGGGAACCCTCACTACTAATAATAGCTCTTGGCACACCAAACCTTGAAAAGATAGTCTTTTTCAAAAATTTCATCACCACCTGAGAATCATTGGTTTGGGTTACTATTGCCTTTACCCATTTGGAGACATAATCTACTACCACTAGGATGAACTTATTGTTAAAAGATGAAGAAAACGGGCCCATGAAGTTAGTCCCCCACATATCAAACAATTCAACCTCTAGATTGTTGGTCAGTTGCATCTTATTTCTTTTAGTCACATTTCCAACGTGCTGACACCGATCACATATAGCCCCATACCACCTAGCATCTTGGTACATGGTTAGCTAATAAAAGCCGGACTGTCACACCTTTGCAACCATTTTAGAAGTACTGAAATGTCCACCACTCTCCAAGGAATGACAATGGTATAGTATGTTGTGAATCTCCTCCTGGGGCACACATCTTCTAATCATCCCATCCACATAGTGCTTGCACAGCAATGGCTCCTGCCAAAAGTAGTGCTTCACCTCCTATAAAATTTTCTTCTCTTGATGGTAGTTCCGATTGGGAGCAATGATGCCACTAACCAAGTAGTTCATAAAGTCAGCATACCAAGGAACAACTGCGAAAGCAAACAAATGCTCGTTTAGGAAATTTTCATTGATTTGCAGCTCTTCTACTTTAGAATGGCCTTCCATCTTGGACAAGTGAACAGCTACTACATTCTTCATTCCTCTCTTATCTTGGATCTCCACGTTGAACTCTTGAAGTAACAGCGCCCACCGGATTAGCTTTGGCTTAGCATCTTTCTTGGTTAATAGGTATTTGATTATAACATGATCTATGTACACAATCACCTTGGAACATATAAGATATGACTAAAACACATAAAACGCAAACATAGCAGCAAGCAACTCTGTTTTAGTAGTTGCATAATTTATCTAAGCATCATTATAAGTCTACTAGCATAATAAATAAAATGCAACTTCTTTTCTTTTCATTGTCCAAGATCAACCCCCAAATCAAAGAAGAGAAAACACTTTTTGAGATAGGGATCAATATCTAATGAATTTAACGATTCCAGTATAAACGAGAGAAAAAGGAAACGACATCACAATAAGATCTTAATCTCAAAAAAAATGGGGGGATATGGTGAAATTGGTAGACGCTAAGGCGAAGTTACTTACATCACACATTAGTTCAAATGGCAAACTCCAATTAGGTGCTACCATTATTGGTGCTGAGATTAACTCCTTTTTCAACCTGTCAAATGCATCTAAACACTGTTCATTAAATTCAAACACAAAACCTTTATTTAACAATACACAAAGACATTTAGTGATTTTACAAAAGTCCCTGATAAATCGTCAGTAAAACTCGGCATAACCAAGAAAACTCCATACTTCCTGACGACAGTAGGAGCAAATTTTTAATAACTTCAATTTTTGCTTGGTCCACCTCATTCCATTTGCTGAGATCTTATGGCCCAACACGATGCCTTCCTACATTATGAAATGACACTTTTCCTAATTTAAGACCAAATTGGTCACCTCACAACGCTACAAAACTTGAGACAAATTAGCCAAGCAACTATCAAAAGAAGATCTAAACATAGAAAAACCATCCATAAACACTTCCATAATCTTCACGAGAAAATAAGAAAAGTGGCCATTATGCAACGTTAGAATGTAGTAGGTGCATTATACAAACCAAAAGGCATTTGATAAAATGCAAAGGTACCATAACGACGTGTAAAATTGGTCTTTTCTTGATCTTCAGGGGCTATAGGAACTTAGCTATACCCTAAATAACCATCAAGAAAACAATAAGAACCATACCTAGCAAGTCTTTTAAGCATTTGATCAAGAAAAGGCAAAGGAAAATGATCCTTATGAGTAACACTATGAAGTTTCCTTAGTCTATGCAGACTCTCCACCCTATTACTGTCCTAGTGGGAATTAGTTCATTATGTTCATTATGTACAATAGTCATCTCACCCTTTTTAGGCACTACTTTCACTGGACTAATCCTTGAACTATCAAAAATTGGATATACAATCCCAGCATCTAACCATTTAAGAATTTCAGCCCTTACAACTTCTTTCATGTTAGGATTTAATCACCTTTAATGTTCAACAATAGGTTTATAGTTATCCTCCATTAGAATTATATGCATACACAATGAAGAGCTAATTCTTCTAAGGTCTGAAATAGTCCATCCTAATGCTCATTTTCTCAATCTTAACACACGCAACACTTTATCCAATTGATTGTCAGACAAAGAAGCACTCACAATAACAGGCAATGTCTCATTCTTTCCCAAAAAAGGCATGGTGTTGAGGTGGCGTTTCGATTCCAATGTGGGGGTTTGCACACTAGAAGGGAGTACTAGTGATTACCTTTGTCCAGTTCCTCAAAGTTGTTACCCCTTTACCTTGGCCTTAAACACATGGCCTCTAATGCATAGGCCATAGTTGCAACCTCTAAGTTCTTATCCTTGGTTGATCTTACACACACTAAACATTTCTTAAGAGGTTCCTTCAGATTTTCAAGTTGAAAAGCCTATTGAGTTAGCTCATTCAAAATATCAATATAAAAAATAGAATCAATAAAAGAAGGGTACGTTTCTGTTTTAAACAAATTAAACTCTACCTCTTCTTAACCAACATTCAATGTTAACCTACCATTTTTTACATCTATGACTGCTCTAGCTATGTCCAAGAAAGGTCTTCCCAAAATGATTAGGATGTCAGTGTCTTCTTCTATTTCCAAAACAATAAGGTCAACAGGAATTATGAACTTTTTAACCTTAACCAATACATTTTCTAAAATACCCAAAGGGTACTTAGCAGACCAATCAGCTAGCTACAAAGAAATGTTAGTAGGTTTCAACTGTTTCAGTCTTAGCTTACCACACACTGAAAATGGCAACAATGATACACTAGCACCTAAGTCACATAATGCTCTAGAAAAATCAACCTCACCAATAGTGTAAGGGATGGAAAAACTCCTGGATCGCTAAGCTTTGGTGGAAGCTTATTTTGAATCGCAACAATACACTCTTCAATCAAAGCTATGGTCTCATAATCCTCCAGTCTACTTTTCTTTAACATAATCTCCTTAAGAAACTAGGTATAAATTGGAATTTGTGCTAAGGCATCTACAAAAGGAATGTTGATGTACAATTACCTAAACACTTTTAAAAATTTCTCAAGTTACTTGTCCAATTTATTTTTCTTAAGTCATTGGGGAAAGGGAATAGAGGGAACATATGGTTTAACTGGTGATGATGGTGGAGGTGTGTGTGGTGTCTCATTTTCCTCAGCTTTTTTCTTTTTTTACCCTTTTTCGGTCACCTCTTTATGGACCACTTCTTCTCTATTACCTACTACTGCCTTCTCACTTACCTAACCAAGTTACTTACCACTTTTCAAGGTAATTGCCTTGCACTGCTCCTTTGGATTGATCTCTGTCTTGCTAGGCAGATTTCCTTGGGCGCTTAGGTTGATTGCATTAGCCAATAAGACCATTTGAAGTTTTATGTTGTAGTTGGAAGTTGTCAGCTGGTCAACTTTGGCTTCCATCCTTTCAAATCTTTTCGAAATCACATTTGCTAATTTTTCAATAGCCAACTCCCATGATTGCTTGGTCTCAGGATGTTTTACATCATTCCTTGGGGTCTTGGTAGGAAACCTAGAGGATTGATAGGTCTTAAGTTGCTACCTTGATTGCCTTGGTCTTTCTAGGAAAAGTTGGGGTGATTCCTCCAACCAGGATCATAGGTTTGTGACTAAGGGTTGTTCAATCGCTAGTGGTGTTGCTGTTGCCTATTATTTATGCTCGACATAAATTGTGCCTCCTTAACCTACAAACATTCAGAATTCATGTGAGCTCTATCACAACATTCATAACTCAAAACAAGATTAAGGTTAGCAACAGAATTCACATTACCTAACCAAACATTTTTACCAGGTTATCAACTTTAGCTGTTAACATGTTAATGCAATCAATTTTGTACATACCTGATGCTTTCTTAGGCATACCTCTTTTAGACCACTGATAGTTATTAGAAGCCATCTCTTCAACAACTCATAAGTTGCTTCTGCTAACTTACTCATCAAAGCTCCTCTAGCAGCTGCATCTATAGCAATTCTAATTGGGTGTGTCAAAGCTTCATAGAAGGTTTGCACAATGAGCTAGTTAGGTAGACCATGGTGTGGACATCTTCTCTGTAATTCTTTAAATCTCTCCTAAGCCTCATACAAAGACTCACTACAATGTTCCATAAACTAATGATATCATTTCTAAGTTTGGTAGTCTTACTTGGTCGGAAATACTTAATGAGCAATGCTTGGGATAATGCATTCCAGGTGGTAAATGAGTTAGGGGACTTGGAATTCAATCATCCTTTGTCCTTGTATTTCAAAGAGAAAAGAAAGAGTCGTAACCTGATCGCATCATCACTAACCCCGTTCAGCTTGATCATGTCATATATCTCAAGAAATTTGGCTAGATGAGCATTGGGATCTTCATATGTCTTTTCCCCAAACTACTCTTACTGCACCATTTGAATGAGACCAAGTTTGATTTCAAAGTTGTTTGAATTGATTACAGGTCTAGTTATGCTGATTTGGCTACCATTTATGCTTGGCATGGCATAGTATCATAGCAACATTTGGTTTTGAATTTGATTTTCTGTCGTGTTTACTGCTTGTTCTTGCTCAAGTCTCTATGCTTTTCTTAATGCTCGTAATGTTTGCACAATCTCAGGATCAAATAACTAAATCTACTCACAAGTTCTTCGCATGCACTAATGCTTCCTACAATAAGCAATTTAGAAAAAAGACAAAAGAATATTAAATATCTTAGAATAAAACTATAAATCCTAATAAAATGGGAAGAATTGCAGACACAGACTGAATTCTGGTGTGTGAATTTATATACACAAAAATGAGTGATTGTACACATTACCTTAGTGTCCATTCGGATTACCAAGTGACTAGATACATTTCCTAGTCTATCTACATTAACACTAACATTACATTAATTATACTACATACATTAATACTTTCTCTTAAGCTGGAGCATATATATCACATGTTCCAAACTTGTTACAAATGTATCTCACTCTAGCTCTTCTTAATGCCTTAGTAAACAAATTAGCTAATTGATCTTCCGACTTCACATGACTGGTTTTGATGACATTCTATAAAATCTTTTCTCTAATAATGTGACAATTAACTTCTATATGTTTGGTTCGCTCATGAAACTCTTGGTTAGAAGTAATGTGAATAGCAGCTTGATTATCACAAAATAGGTCCATAGGCTGAGATCCAAGAACCACTAATGTTGTCAACATATAACGTATCCAAACTAATTTACAAGAAGTGCGTGCTCCATAACCCTAGATTTTGATTCTACAATTGACCTTGCCACCAATGTCTACTTTTTTAGCTCTCACAAAGATATAGTACCTAGTAGTTGATCGTGTATCTAATGGCAAACCAACCCAATTTGCATCTGTATAACCTTGAACAAGTGTATGACTATAATTTCGATACAACAAAACCACATCCTGGTACACCTTTTAGATATCTCAGAATACGAATAATTGCATCCCAATGACTCAACCGAGGGGCTTCAAGAAACTGACTTACTAAGCTCTTAGCAAATGAGATATTAGGTCGTGTAATGGTAAGGTAGTTAAGTTTCCCAAATAATTTGAGATGTTAACCAGGATCATTTAACAATACTCCTTTATCTGCCAGAAGCTTCGCATTAGGATCCATTGGATTATCAATTGGTTTAGCTCATAACATGCGAATTTCAGATAGCAGAACAAGAACATGTTTCCTTTGAGAAAGAGCAATACCCTCGTGTGATCTAGTAATCTCAATGCCCAAGAAATACTTTAGTGCACCCAATTCTTGGTGTTGAACTTAGTTTGAAGGAATATCTCTAGATCATCATTACTTGTGATTACAATATTATCCACATAAACCAACAACTATGCCTTTGTCTAAGAAGAATGATAGTAGAAAACAGAATGATTAACACTGCAACATATCAATCCAAATTCTATCACCACATCACTAAATCTGCCAAACCATACATGAGGAGTTTGCTTTAGGCCATACAGTGACTTTTTTAATTTACAAACTAGTCCAGACTCCCCCTAAGCAGCAAAGCCAAGAGCTTGCTCCATATACACCTCTTTTATGAGATCACCATAGAGGAAGGCATATTTATCGTCAAGTTGATGAAAAGGCCAGTGATTACACTTGAGAAGTGTAATAGTAAACTCCCTATTTTTACACTTATTAATGCATTTGAATAATTAAATTTGAAGTCTTGACACTATTTTGTTACTTATACTCTTACCTTCTTAATTGTAAGGAAAAGGGCAATGAGATCAAAGTTTATGGCTATGAGAATGGCTTAAAGGACGAAGAGGAAGTTGTGGTTCAGACTTTACCTTAGATGACCCAGAGCAGCCCAAAGACCCAGCATGAAGGAGGAAGAGAAGTAGAGTAATTGCCATTCTGTGGTCCGGACCCCCTACCCAATGGTCCAGACCACAACGAGCTTGTTCAGCCAAAATTTGGGGAGATGACCATTTTGTGGTCCGGACCACCCCCAGACGGTTCGGACCACAGTGTCCGAGGAGGCAGGGGCTTGACTTCCACATTTAGGGTTTCTTTCCAATCTATATAAAAAGCTTTGTTTACAGCCGCACAAGGGGAATAACTTTTGATAATTTTCATATACCTGGAGAGCTTTAGAATAGTTTTGAGAGTGTTTTTAGAGTGTTTTTAGTTTCTTTCATTGTTCATGGAGACGTTTGGAGTGGTGCTTTTTATTGTTGCTGTGATCATTCATTACTTTCTTTCAGAACAAGTTACATTGTAAGTTTGATTTCTTTTCATTCTTTAATAGTATGTTTTGTGTGTTTCAACTGGTAGATCGATTAATTGTGCGCATGTTTATTACTTTCGTTTCGTTTAAAATAATGCTAGCGTAAAACCCTAGTTCTTGATTCAACAAATTAAGGAACGGTAGTTCATGAAAACATTATGGGATGTTTGTAGGCCCTTCGCATAAGTTGCGAAAGCTCATGCGTAGGGATCTACTATTTTTAAAACCTATTTTAACTTATTTTGAAAACATTCAAAAATGAAAACCTTTAACCACATTCGCTGAAATTACTGGTATGGGTTTTCGATTATCATTGATTAATACTTTTGAACAAATTAAAAGTGGGATTCAAGTTCAATTCTAATTTCATTTGATTGAAAAGACTTTCGAAAACAAAAGTTTTTAACCATATTCATTTGAAATTACTAATATTGACTTTTGATTAAAACTTTCTTAATACTTTTCGAACAAAACCCTAATTCAAATTTGAACCTAAACATCCCATAGTGACGTAGTGAACTACCCGGACTTAAAAGTTGAATCAAGAACCTCTTCAATATTAAGTTTACAATTTGATTTAATTTTCATTATAATTATTTGCTTTGAAATTTAAAGGAGCATTCTAAAACTTAGTTGAATTCCTTTAATTTATATTTAATTTGTTTAGAACCTAAAATAAAACTCTGAATTGCTGAACTCCTTAAGTAGTGTTAGTTTAATTGTTTTAATTTGAATTTTAATTTTGCAAAACCCTAGGATTTAGTTTAAACTGAACTTTAGAGCTTGTTTGCAATTAAATTTTGAATTTCCCTTATAACCTAGAAACTGAATAACATAGGCTCCCTGTGAATTCGACCTCGGACTCACCGAGTTAAAACTACGACTGCCCTCTTGCACTTGAGAGGTAGAACCCACACATATTTTAAGGTCGGTCAGCCAGCAAAAAATGGTTACAAGAGAAATGAAAAGACACACTGATGTGATCTTGTCCACAAGATAGAAAGTCCTTGACAAATCAAGGATATAGACTTGAGTGTATCCCTTGGCAACAAGCCACACTTTCAACTGATTAACTAAACCATCAAGATAAACTTCGACATTATACACCAATCGATAACCAACTATTGACTTGGCAAGAGGTAAAGTGACCAAATCCCATGTATCATTGGCTTAAAGAGCTGATATTTCTTCTTTCATGGTATTACGTCACCCAGAATGAGGCAGTGCTTTAGACACAAAGTTAAGAATAGAAATAGTAGACAAAGAGGTAATAAAAACATGATATGATGGAGACAAAACTACATAGGAAACAAAGGTAAAGATAGGATGAGAAGTACAGGTGTGTATACCTTTCCAAAGAGCAATCAAAAGATCTAGATCACAATGTACCAACTCAAGAGTAGGATCTGAAGACTAGATAGGAGAAGGTGAAGAGCTTGAAGTATCAGAGAAAGACTCTGAAATTGCTCGCCATTTGGAATAAACTTGCAGATTAGGATGAGAAAGATGAAAGGAAGAAATCATAAGTAAATGATAACTCTTATTTACCTCAGAGACAGAGGAATGATTAGAGAAGAAAGGCATGCTCTCAAAGAATGAAATATCAGCAGATATAAAATATCGATAAAGGGAAGGACTATAACATCGATATCTTTTTTGTACTCGAGCATATCCCCAGAAAAACACATTTAAGGGTGTGAGAATTAAGCTTATTAGTCCCACTGTCAAGTTGATGAATAAATGCAACACACCAAAGGATTTGTAGTGGGAGAGGAAGTTGTGGTGTCTAGGGAAACAATACAGAGTAAGGGGGAACATCCCTTTAAAATAGAAGATGGCATTCTATTAATTAAGTAACATGCTATGAGAATAGCATCTCCCCAAAAAATTTTTGGAACCTTTATATGAAACATTAAACAATAAGCTGTTTTAACCATGTAATGCAAGAGAAGAAAACTTAAACCATCTTTTCTTCAAATACAAGTTCTCCAAGGCAATTGGAGAGGAAATTTGTAGTCTATGCTTGATATCCAAATCACATTACAGCTGGAATGAAGAAGTAAATTGGATGATTGGCAAATTCAGTGGCAAAACTTTTCTTAGCTATATTAGAAAGCTACCTTGGATGAACTGGTTTATCATTTATGGAGAGACAGAACTACTAAAGTTTTCCCAGGAATCTCCTCCCCTGACATGCAAATCCTACATGCTATCAAGGAAGAAGTTAGATGGAAGGCAATCCAAGTTTTTAAAATAAAATGTATGGATACCAATTTACAATTATGTATATATTGTGGAATTGTAATTAATAGATGACTAGATATTTTGTAATAGAGGGTATGCCCTCTAAAACTTATGTATATTTCCCACATAATCCAAATTACTTTTAATTACCAAAAAAAAGAAAGCTATTTCAACCAAATGTAAATTCTTCCTCTTAGCAACTCCATTCTGTTGTGGAGTGCAAGGATAATATGACTGATGAAGCTTGTCAAATGACATCATAAAATCTGTGAAAGGCTTAGAAAAGTATTCTTTGGCATTTTCATTGCGAAGCATTTTAATAGACACATCAAACTGAGTTTTTTTTTTTTAAATAGACACATCAAACTGAGTTTTTGTTTCAATACAAAAGCATTAAAAGATAGACAATAACTTAGAACGATCTTTCATTAAATGAACCCACGTAAGTCCTGAAAAATCATCACTAAATGTAACAAAATACTTGAATCCCAAGTTTGACACAACTCGACTAGGTCCCTATACATCTGAATGAACTAAATGAAAAGGACTTAAGGACGTGTTATTGACTCTAGGATTGATGGAAAGACGGTGATGCTTTCCTAACTAACAAGACTTGCAATCCAAAGAGTTAAGTTGACTTAAACTTGGATCCATAAATTTTAACCTCTCAAAAGACAAATGACTCAATCGACAATGAATTTCAAAAGGTAAGGTGGTTGTAGAATAAGTGATTGGTGAAGAACTAGCTAGATAATAGAGTCCCTGAACTTTATGCCCTTCTCCAATCTTTTTTCTTGCCTTCAAATCCTGAATAATCACAAAATCAGGAAATAATTTCATTGGGCAATTCAATTGCCTGGTGAGTTTACTTATAGATAGAAGGTTTAAAGACAAGGACAGAACATATAAAGCTAAAGATGAGGATAAATTAGGAGATAGACAAATTTTACCAAAACCTTTTATTGGATTACATGAACCATTTGTTGTGGTGACATTGGGGATAGGAGGGCACGAAATATTAGAAAATAATAAAGAAGTTCCAGATATATGGTCTGAAGCACTAGAATCAATAACCCAAGATGTATGTGAAGAGGTAGACACAAGTAGTAGAATTACCTCGATGGGCTAATGAAACTATTGAAAGAGATGCCTGCTAAGCCGTTTCATACTAAAGAAATATGGAATATTCTTCTCCTAAAAGAATCACAGTTGATGATTCACTTATGCTAAGTTTATCTGAAGAAATAGGGACATCTAATGATGCTGTATGAACTATAGGGCTAGTTTCCCATGAAGGTCCCAACAATTCTCCCTAACGTGTCCAATGTGTCCATAATTAGAGCATTTAGGTCTAGTACCATGACCTCCATGACCACAACCACGTCCTCCACAATCACATTCACCAAACTAAGATAAAGGCTTTTAAGCAGGACTTTGGTTGTCTACAGGAGTCCAACTAATCAGGGTAGAATGTGCAGAATCTAGAGTGGTGGTTGAATCCTTAGAAGCAACCTTCATAACCCTGGAATAAGTCTTTGTAAATGAGGAAAGAGTGGTTCCATTGAGAATTTGGGCTTTTACCAACTTGAACTCAAAATCTAAGCTAGCAAAAAATTGAAGTACCACCATTTGTTCTTTCTATTTCTGCGTTATGTTGATAAATGTGGATAATGGTTACAAATAGTTCAATTCCTCATGGAAACGCTTCAGAGAGGTGAAATATTCAATAACTGATCTACTGGACTGTTGGAGCTGAAAGAACTCCAGTGACAAGTAATAAATTCGAGTGAGATCACTAGAGAAAAGAAGATGTATATACTCCCAATATCTTTACATGTGTCAAAATGGGTACATATGTCAGCGATATCGGGCTCCACAAAATTCCACAATAAACTAACAATATGAGCATCTTCTTGGACCTAAGCATCAAACTTAGGATCAACTTCGAGGGGTCCAGATTTAGTCAAATGCTTCTACTTTTCATACCCTATTAACACAATTTTAATGGCTTTAGACCATTGAATGCAATTCATTCCATTCAACTTCCTTGTGGTTAACTGTTGACGTATGGGAACTGAGCCAGTAATAGGTTTTTGTTCAATAGACATCTCAGAGACCATTTAGGAACTGACTACAGTAAATAGTAGTAGCCCTTTGAAGCAAAACTAGAACATGAACAGTAGAGCTGAAACAATAGTGTCTCCTGGAGCAGAATTGGAACACCAACACTAGAGTAGAAATGGAAAAAGAGAGACAAGTTATTCTAGCAATGAATGAGAAGCACTAGTAGACTCACTAGAGGAGGACGACACCACTGGAGGAACGGCAAGTTCAATGAGCTAACACGCGCCTACACGTGCACGTGCCAATGAGACTCTTGTGTTTGAGCTTCACAACTGAGAGGAAGACTCGCGTGAGGACCCATGGATAACAATTTTGGTGATGGGGCTCTGACGACAGTGATCACTTAAGACTGGCGATCTTCTTGGTAGCTTTAAATCTTTGAAATAGTGAGTGATTTGAAGATGGATAGGATTTTGTTGATCGGCCAAGGCTTCAAGGAAGAACACTGACTATTCTTGAAGCCTTGTACTGTTTTAATGAAGAGCTGGGACTTTGGATGGAACTAGGACTTTAGGCGGGTGATGAATATTTTAACCTAACCTGCTCTAATACCATGTAAATCTTAATGAAATAGGAAGAATTGCACATGCAGACTAAATTCTGGTGTGTGAATTTATATACACAAAAAGAAGTGACTATGCACATTGCCTTGGTATCCATTCAGATTACCAAGTGACTAGAAACATTTCCTAATGTATTTACATTAACACTACATTAATTATACTATATACATTAACAAAAACAACTCACTGAAAATGTATAAATTTAATTCTGGTTTGAATTGTTTATTCTTAAGCAGATTTATAGAAAATTAAAATAAAACTACAGGACTGTTTCTAACACTTAATATGCATATAAAAACAAATGGAAGTCATGCGAAGACACAAAGCATACCAAATTAAAACAAAAAAGCATGCAACAAAAGGCTTAGAGCAAGGTATCAAAATCAGTCTAAACAAAATAGTAACTGCACAAACCTAGCAGAATGAATGTAAATACAAAAACAAAACAAAATAAATAATCTAAATTAATAAAGGCAATCACTTTTTTTGATATTAAAGAATACCACTCCCTGGCAACGGTGCTAAAAACTTAACTAGCCTAAACTTTACCACAAGTGTATGGATCATTATTTAGTAGAATAGAGCAACCAAGTATCGTTCCCTCAGAGGGAATGTTTCAATTATCAATCCTAATTAACTCTTCCATTATTTAGACACCCAATTATGCAAGATTTCTTAAAGAAAATGCCAAAATTCAAACTATAAGCTAGAAATTAATGACAAATAAATGAATTATGCAATGAATAAAACTTGTCTTATGATTGAACTTCTATTTTGCAGTGATTTAATTTCCTAAGATATTTGATTATTTCTTTCAAGACTAACCAATTATGCTTACATTAACCCTACATTTACTTTTGTAATTGTAGGTTTTAATGTAAACTCCTTATGACCACTGAAATTGTTAACTAAAGTTGCTCTAGTTTGTATTTTATTTCTAAAAGCTATAATCAAAAATTGATGTTTTCACAAACTAATACCAAACTTCCACTTTCATTCCATTATTTGATATCTTAAACTTGTAAATAATGGCCAGTTATTCACAAAAATGCAAACTAAAAACACCAATTTTGCAAACACAAAATCATTCAAGAAGACATAATCTTAATCCATCAACATAAATTCAACGAATCCATCCTAACCCTAGAATAAGAAAAATAACTAGAATTCACAACAAACAATATATCAATGTACTGAAGATATTTAAATGAAATTAAAATATGTTGGGACTAATTACCAAAAAAAAATAAGTGTCGGGACTGATTTAGTGAAAAGAAAGAACACTAGTAAAACAGAAGTTTTAGGGTCCAGGATTTCTCTCTAGCCTTTGAATCTAGTCTCCCATGCAACTTTTCTTCTCATGAACTCAACCCCTCTAAGATTCTCCTTCCCATTGTACCTTATGTGTTTTTCTTTTATAAACTTCCACCCCTAAATAGGCTTGATTTCACACCCTAGAATCTATTTTCTTTATCCTCCTAAGTTGAAATGCCTCTATGGCAGAGAACTTGAGAATGCTGATTTTCTGGCAGATTTTGTCAATTAGCTTTTGTCACGCCCCGGATATCACGACCCGAGGGGTGAGTGATAAACACACATAACATGCACTAATATAACCGTCCCATGGTCAGAGCAATACAAAAACCTCTAGGTGAGCCCAAAACATAAGATGAGATAACATAAATTTAACCTTGGCTATAGTCAAGTCACAAACTTCCAACATTCCTTCCATTAATACATAACTTAGGCCTTAGGGCCCTTACAACCAAACCGAATAAGTTCTCAATGTACAATATTATAATTTCAAATAAAAACAAAACTAAGTAACCAAAAGTTTTGCTAAGTTTAGAAGGGTGCATTCATAAGCACTCCTAATTCAACCCCATTAGTCCACCTGCTTGATATAGCCTATTCTTGCATCAAAATCTGTAGGGACGTAAGCATGGGTCCACTTGTGCCCACTATGCCTCAAACGAACATATATGGTGTGTAATCAATACATGCATGCCAATGTACATATATGCATAGATACACCAACATCTTTCTATATGCCATAACAATTCATTAATATCAATTAGTTTTCAACTTATGTAAGTATTTATCGTCATTCAATAACATCATGTGTTGTATTCAATTCCAAATATTCTTTATTATTAAATTTCCCAAGTTTATATCCAATCACATTCCATATCACATTATCACATATTCAACATTCAATCACACAACCATATCCACATTAGCACCTATTTATCATTCCATCACATCTCCACATCCACATTTTCACTTATTCATCATTCGATCACATTACCATAACCACACAAGTCATCGGGGGTTGGGTGCATCCACAATATCATCTTTTATGGGCCAATACCAAAAGAAAACGATAAACCGACGTCGTCGTTTAGGATCGCAATCCAAGGCCATGAGGAGCCAAAACACACATAATGTTGTGGGCTACTAACCCACTAGCATTGACACCAAACCCTGTGTAGGTTTCAGGTCTTTCAACCTGAGGGTAATCTCAAGACCCTTCCTACTTTCGCACGCCACCACGGCCCCGAGCACACAACTAATCATTCATCACATTCAATACCCTTTAATCACAATTCACATTCATCACCATAAACTTTCCAACACACATAGCCACATTCCATTTCATCATGGAACACAACACATTTCATCTCTTTATTTCATTTAATCCAAGCCTGATTTAATTTCCATCACTTATTAGCAAAAGTTCACATTTCAATTCTTTCAAACATATATTCACTTTTCAGTTCATCCCAAGATTCATCACATATCAACATTTGATCAAACCTTATTAAACATTTAACATTTATCATCATTATGAATTTAAGTCTCTTTATCAATTCACATTTTACTTAATCAATCACATGTTCACATACCTCATCATTTAGTTTACATTAAGACATAATCACAATTCTACTCGATTAAGACTCTTATTTCAAAGTAATCTTCCAATTCATTTCATTCAAGGAAACACTCATGCACCATTACAAGTTAAATCCCATTAGCTTAAGATAACAAATCCTTAATCACTTTTTAGAACACATTTCCCTTTTTAAATCCATGCAATTAATCAAATAAAAGTTTCATGCAAAAACATGTTACTAAACTCTTTCATAAACCTAAGGTAAAAGGTCAAAGTAGACAAAGTCAGAAATCAAACCTAAGCTCAGTAGGCGCCCAAGTTGGCACTCAGCCGTGCACCCAAGGGCTTGTGCGCCCATGCCTTGTGCACCCAAGGAGGCCGAGCACCCATGTCTTAGGTGCCCAAGGGGTTAGGTACCCAAGGGGTTGGGCACCCAACTGTGTCTCTTTTGTGCGCCCACAGCTTGGTCCAAGTTATGGATTTCATGCTCTGTTTTCTGGTTTCTTGGTTTTCCATGCTTGGAACCTCAAATTGACCAACTTTAAGTTAAAATACCTAAAGTTTCATGTTCATAACATCTCCACAAGTCTTATAAGCATTAAAGGAAACCAACCATTTGAGTTTTCATTGACTATGGGCTAAGTCATGGATCAAACATCCTTATCTCTCTCTCTACCTATACATGTGTGTATAGCCCTCATTTTCTTCCATAAATGAAATCAAATCTTACAATGGTTACCCAAATATTGTTCTAGATCTTGTTACACATCATATATGTAAGAATGAGCATAAAATCCCTACCTCAAACCAAATAGAGATGAAGAACAAGAGGTGGTCTCTTCCCGGTTTCAAGCTTCCAACTTTGATTGGTTTGATCTCCTCTCCCTTTGATCTAAATGATAAACAAATTGTATAGATGGGTTCCTTGAGTGTTCAATTGCATATTCACAAAGTTAATTAGATTCTAATCAAGGCTAGAAAGACTTACCATTCAAACCCTCACTTAGTTCTCTTGTTTCTTCTTCCTTCTTCCTCTTCCGGTCTCCCTTTCTTCCAATCAACATTTTTCTCTCTTTTCCATCACACACATATATATATTTACCACTTTTTGCTAATATTTTAATGGTTCCACAGTAGATTCCAGATCCTTCCATTCCATAGCATAAATATTGGTGTATAGGTTTAAGGCTCAGCCGCATAAGTCAAAACACATCACATCTGTCACTTCTATTATATCTCGGGCGCCCAAAACCTTCTCAGTCATGCACCCAAACTCTTGGGTGCCCATGTTGTGTGCGCCCAAGCCTTGGGCACCCATGTTCCGTGCGCCCAAGGTGCCCCCATTTTCTGCATTTGTGCTAAAATGCCAACTCTCTCATGTTTGGCTCATCCTTCTCAAAGTTCCCAACTCTAAAGTACAATTAATGATGAATACCACTAAATCAACATACTATTACCTCAAAATGTTTGAATAACCATCTATTTACATTCATGCAAAAATTCAGGGTATTACAACTTTCAGGCTGCTTTTGTCTTTCAAAATGACAGTGTAGAAGAAAAGTGTCTCTTGCAAAGTTGTTAAGCTAGATCTCAAGTTTCCAACACACTGGCCTTGCTATTTTTGGACATCTACAACTCCTAGGCCAGGTTAAAAACTAAAACAGATTTTAGGATTCTGGAATAATTTTTGTGATGAATTTAAGGTCAACTTCTGAGTCCAAAATGACTTCTTTGAGTTCTGTGCCCTTTTAAGAGTTGTAGCCCTATCCCCTAGCTTTCCAAAAAGCTAAACAACGTAAAAAATGGAAGTCTGTAGCTTCAGATATGAGCCAAAAATCGAGCAGAGGTCAAATATGGCAAGACTAGCATTCTAACCTAATTAGGATTTGCACTTCAAATTCAAAGTTGACTTAAAAACTTTAAAGGTAGCCCATATTCAGCCCAACCACCTGCCTAATAACCAAAAAACCCCCAAAAATTAATTAAATATAAAGAAACCCAAAGCAATAATTAATTAAACTACATGTTCTAGAAAACATGCAAAACTAAGCTAAATAAGATCAATAATGTGCAAAATAATTTCACATATCAACCACAAGGCACCACTCGTGTTGCACCTTTGACAGGCATGGTTCTTTTGCACCTTATAAGAGCATGGAATGCTCAAGACCTTTATTTATGAGGTTTATGATTATCAACACCATGACATCCCAAAGGAGAGAAATTTTCATGCCCCCTTTCCATCAAGTCACTAGGTACTACATTTTTTGCTACTCTATCATAACCACTTTTGTTCCACTATCACCAACCTATACTAATAAACACAACCATACAATACCAAACATTAACTTTTTTCAATATACAAATAAGGAAAACACTTAATAAATGAGAGACTGATAACGAAACAAAGACAAAAAATAAAAAATAAAAAAATGAAAGTAGGAAAAAGCCATCAAGTGTAGGATCAAATAAGGGTGATAGAGTCAATGATAAACCCAAGAAGACGAGACTGGGGCCAACATCACTAACTCTTAAAACCTATGACGAGCATCTAAATCTAAAACCATGATAAGGAAGAAGAAAAAGATTATTAGGACTCCCTTATCTACTTTAATTTTCTTTCAATAAAGGATATCAATGAATTAGAATTTGTTTAAAAATTTTGGTGCATTAAGTATTCTTATAAGAAAAGCTAAATCCTATGAATTCTTTTTTTTTTGGTAAGTTAAATCCTATGAATTCATTAATTCAAACAACATAGTTATTAATTCAACTAAAAATTACATTGCTTTTAACATTGATGCACTATCCTGTGAAGGTAACTTTTAGATCCAATTTCAACTATTATGATCAATGTACCTAAAGCATCTTATCATTACACTTTCTTCCACATTTAGTGTTCTGGTTTCTTTTAAGCCTTTTCTTAGTTTATAACTTAGATTTAATTCCATTAGACTTACCAAAAAAAAAATTTTTAATTCCATTAGAAAATGAATTTTCATAGTTGGGAGAAAAATCTAAAAGTTAGCTCATGATTAAGACATTTTTCAATAAAAGCACCAAAAAAACTAAGATTCATTTGGCTTTCTGAATCGTATCACTTTGGTGTAAACCTACTAATCAAGTATTTATACTAACGATATGTATTGCAAAGTATCAAAGGTGTTCTTAAACTAGATTGACATTACAAGCCTATAGCTATGTTTGTTTTGACTTCTATTGTATCTGTTGGATCGTATGGGCTTCTAAGGTAGGTGGAGGCAATGGATTAGGTGATGTATCTCTAAGATGAGACTCTCGCTCCTAGTTAACAGTACTTCGAAAGGTTTCTTCTAACCATCAGTGAGGTTAAGGCAAAGGGATCCTTTTTCTTCTCTTTTGTTTCTTCTTGTTGTGGAAGCATTCAGCGCGATATGAGACAAGGCTTTAAAGGATGGCCATCTAGTAGGGCTGCAAATGAACTAAGTATTCAACAAGTAGCTTGTGAATGAGCTTATTTACATTTATTTGACAAGCTAAATGAACAAACTTAAACATATCTTTCAAGCTTGATAAATAAACGAGCCAAGCTCAAACAAGGGTAACCTTAGCTCGATAATTCTTGCGAACAAGCTCGTTTGATGTTCATGAACAGATCTGTTTAAATTTTCCGAACAAGCTTGTTTATAGCATATGAATAATCTTATTTAAATGTTCGTAAACAAACTTCTAAATAGTCCCATTTAAACATTCATGAATAAGTATGTAAGAACTCTTTTTTACTATTCATGGAAAAATGTTAAAAAAGTACACGATTAAACACGTTAATTCAGAACTAGTGTGTCAAGGTAGAGAATGTAATTTATTTGTTAAACTTGTTCAATAATAGGCATGCAAGCAGGCTCAAAAAAAAGCTTGTGAACAAGTTTGATAAAAGCTCATGAGTAGACTCAACAAAAGTTTATGAACAAGCTCGTTTGTTGCAACTGAGCCAAGTTTAAGCTTACCATGGACTAACGAGTCAAGCTCCAACATAATATTTTAAGCTTGATAAAAGCTTGGCTCAAGCTTGAGCTCGTCAAAAATCCTAACAAGCAAGTTTGAACAGAATATTTAAAGCTCGATAAAAGCTTGACTTAGACTCATAAAAGAACCTTATCAAACAGGCTTGAACAACTTAACACTTGGCTCAATGCGTTTGTGGTCATATCATCTAAAAGGGTTTAAGGAGGGATAGGCTAAAAGAACATTTATGGAGATTACTCACCTTTTGTTTGTCGATGACTCCATGATTTTTTGTGGGGCAGATCTTCCATAAGTAGGTCATCTAAGATGCATTCTCATTTGCTTTTAGACAATTTCAGGGCTTAAGGTGAATTTAGGTAATTCAAAGTTAATGTTGATTGAAGACGTAGAAGATGTGGAGAGCTTGGCGAGAGTATTAGGACATAAAATTGGAATTCTTCTGACTATTTACCTGGATCTTCCCTTATGTTCATCTTTTAAGGCTGTAGAGGTGTGGGATACAGTCATTGATAAGTTACAAAGAAGACTATCAAGATAGAAAAAGGGGGTATTGATCTAAAGGAGGAAGAATCATGTTGATCAAGACTACAATATCAAATCTTCCTATCTACCTTTCATCACTTTTCAATTTCAAGATGCCAATGTCGGTGATGAAAAAACTGGAAAAGATCTAGAGTCATTGCTTGTGGTGAGTTTGTGAAAGTTAACACATGTACCATTTGGGGAAGTGGGACATAGTTTGTAACCCATGAGAAGAGGAGGCCTAGGCTTCAATAAGTTCTCAATGAGGGTTTTTTACCTTAATGTTAATAAAATTAAAATAACTTATTTAAATAGGATGAAATAGAAGTTTTTATTAAAACAGGATCAAAGTCGTTAAGTGTTATTTATAACTTCTTTAATGGAATTGTAAGTGCTACTTATGACTTTAATCTAATAGCAATTTACCTAAAATTGTAAGTACAACTTCAATTAAAGTTGTAAGTGTTGGGATGTATGCCCTAAAGTCATATATTAAAAGATGAACTGATTTTATTTTAGCAAAGAATTATTATTTGGTTTATCTAAAGTTTTTTTATTATTTATGGTTGCATATATTTCATGTGATGAATGTAATCCTTGATTGATTAATGAACTTGATTCATGTGCATGAAAGTGTTTCATACACAGGAGATATGAATCTAAGTATTAATCAATCTAGATTTGTTCACAGTCAGTGTTGAGATGGGGACATTTCAACTGAAAGATTGTAACATTTTAGATTTCTATATGATGGAATGATTTATCTCAATCATTAGAGTAGTGGACTTTGAATCTAAAGTGTTGGTGTGAAAGACACTAAACAGGACAATAATAAGAAACACATCTAAGCCATGCTATCCGCATTGATGTATTTCTTATGTTCACTCTAAGCAATTGCTCTAAATCCTGAGATAGTGATGGACACTATTTTATAGAATGATGATTTTAATTCATTACAAGTGAGGCTGATTATCATTAGGCCAACATCTCAGTGTTTTGGGAAATCATTACATAAAACTAGGGAACATACACTATCAAGAAGGAATCTACAATCTCATTTGAGATAGGATATTATCCATATTAAGAATATTAACTAATCATTAAATCCAGATCCGGTCATCTTAATAATATGTTGTTAAGATGGTGACCAACACAAAATGATTAGAATAATAGTTCTTAGAATATGGAGAGAGGTATCAATTAGAATTGGATAGCTTCTTAATTCTAATTGTCTCAATATCTGATGGAGGGGCCTGATTGCAGAACTAAAGAGTGAATAAGGTGTTTCGTGAAATTATTTCAATAAACTGGGGTTGGAGTTCAATTATACCTTTTTAGTGGAGTAAGGTATAATTATTAGGGGATGTATTCGTAATTATGAGATAATTATGGGTAATTTCCTAATTAGCCAACTTAAGTTTATTTGTACCTAAGTCCTCTGCTCTTGCCTATATAAAGGATCAGTCTGTTAGGTTGCCCACACAACCCTAGACATCAGAAAACCCTGAGAGGATCCTAATAGGAGAAAGAGTGGAAAACCTAGGCGTCTTAACCGTCAGAAGAAGAAAAGTTAAAGAAACCATGATCAAATCAGGAAATAACAAAAGGTTAGTTTTGTTTATTAATTTAATTTCGCTTTTGTATTTTGAATACAATTATATAAAGAAGTTTATAATTTTTCATGCATGATCGATCCAAAATTTTTTTTTAAAACCTATTCCGCTGCATTCATGATTCCAACAATAAGTGCTACTTACAATTTCAATATAGGTCCAAATTTTGGTTTATTCAAATATTTAATTAAATTAAAATTATGTTTAATTAAAAAATTAATATATTATCAAACCATTAATTAAAATTAAAATAAAAATTTACGACTAAGGTGACTTATTTTATTAAATTAGAATGATTTTTTAATAAATAATAATTACCTATTAAAGTAATTTGTTTTTATAAAATTAAATTGATTACTATTAAAATAATGATTTATGAGTAAAAATATTTATTTTATTAAATATTTTTGAATTAAATTAATATTTAACTTATTTATTAATAATTTATACAACATAAAAACATTATTTAGTACTCACTATTGCAATATTATTAGAAATTTCACCATATTGAGTGTTTTCCTTTTTTTCTTTAAATAGATGCATTGGCATCAATTGAATTTTCTATCTTATTTTTTCACGTTGCATCAAAATAATTGTTACTATTTTTTTTTTCAAGAACTAATGGCCTAGTTATATAATGATGGTAAAATTTCCAATAATATTGTAACAGTGAGTACTAAATAATATTTTGATGTTGTATAAATTATTAATACATAAGTTAAATATTAATTTAATTGCAAAATTATTTAATAAAATAAATATTTTGCTCATAAATCATTATTTTAATAGTAATTAATTTTAATTTTATAAAAATAAAGTATTTTAATAGGTAATTGACTGCGTCGCAAATCTGCAGTGAAAATAACCCCCAAGTGTAAGGGCGTGCGGTGTAGTTTTACTTGGTGAATTCAGGATTATCTCCACAGGGAACTCTAAATGAATGACTCTTAAGATTTCTAAGTTCTCCTAACTATTGTTCTCTTTTTGGAAACTAGGAAAGTAAAAGAAATTTTTAATTGTGAAAAGTTTGATTTAATTTATAAACTACTTGACAATAAATTAAACTGCGAATAATTAAACTAACTAAACTAGAAATAAAAGCTCTAGAGAAAGGAAACAACTATATTAAAGAAACAATTAAAAGATTTAAAATAGATCAAACTCAAATAAAACAGCGAATTAAATTAAGGTTCTAAACAATGTAATTAAAGATCTTGATTCAACCTACAAATCCGGGTGAATACCTTATTCTCATGTATGGATGTAATTAATTTATCTCAGTTTACAGCTTACATTTAGGAAAAGGAAAACTGGAAAGATTTCATCTTGAAAACTTTAATTTCCAAAGCACGGTTCTAAAATCAAGTTTAGGATAAATAAAACCAGAAAGATTTCATCTTAAAAACATTCTTTGGTCCAGAGTTCTTTTATTTGATTTCAAAATATAAAGAAAGTTTTAATCATGTAACGTCATCAGTGATTTCAAGGAAATATAATCGAGGTTACATGTTTTCAAAGGCTTTGAAGATCAAATGAAAAAGAAAACTAGAACATATATCTAAATCTATTTCATCTATTTTCAAAGTATCAAGAAAATTGTAATCATGTGTAGCTATCAGTGATTTCAAGGAAATATGATCAACTACACAAGTTTTCGAAGGTTTCGAAAACATTTGAAAATTGATTTAGAGGAAAAAGAATAAGAACCCAAACATGCAACTTTTACGTTGCATGCTTGAATTCAATCACATCTAACATTCAAATAAAGATTCACCCATCATTGATGGGTTGAATCAAGAACGAATCTACGCGAGCATGTTAATAGAATAAACAAAACAGAAAGTAAAAGAAGAGATAAAGAAAGCAAACTCCATTGATGAATAAAAGCTGTAACTTCAATTAACTGCTGCGTAAAACTTCGCTTGCATCTAAATCTTCAATCCAAAGTTAAAGAAAACTCACTTACCAAAAAAAAAAAGAGTTAAAGAAAACTCTCAAAATGTAAAGAAAAACTCTCAGAAAACTAAACCCTAAATCGTATGTTCGGCCCCCCTTTAGGTTGGGTACAAAGTATGTATATATAGACAACTAAAAAACCCTAAAACCGAGTTCCTCGGACTCACAGCGTCGGGACGCCAGGGGGCAGTAACCTCCTTTCTTCTGCTGCTTTCAGCTTCTCTTCAGGTCTGGACGTAGGTGTGCACCCTATCCTTGATTTCTTGCTTGATCTTCATCCTTTTCGAGCTCTTCCCGGTCTTCTTTAAGCTCCTCCAAGCCTTTAACACAACTCTTGGGTCTTTCCTTTGCTTTTATACACATTTGCTGCATAAAGGAAAAGATTAAGTACGAACTTTAAAATATCATTAATTTAAAAGAATTATCTCTAAACCTTTATTAATAACAATAGGAAATTAAGAAAATGATTACACTTTTCAAGTGTAATCACACCCCCCAACTTACCTATTGCTAGTCCCTAGCAATACTGAAACAATGAAATGGAACTAACTCCTATATTCTCTTTTCGTTGGAATCACGGCTACACTTAGCAACGTGCAGCAAGCCTTTTAAACCCTTAGGTTTCCCCTAGAGGATAAGTGAAGTCTCGTGAGGGTTTGCAGTGAATTTACCCACAAAATTCTTAAATTAGTTCAATGTAGAATAAAAAAGTCCGTTAAACAATTCTTGAATCAATTCCAATAAAGAATTAGTTACAAAATCCAAAGATTGCATAAAAATTCCCAATTCATATTAAACTTACCTAGTTCTCAACCATTTAGTTTCAAGTGTGCCAATTCATGTTATTCATTCAAAATAGTTATCCAATATAATCCAAAACCGCGGCCTCGACTTCAAATCTCACCAAGTTGTCCACTCACAAATGAAATCACTCTAGAAAGGCTACTCTCATGGTTCATGCAAAGATGCAATATCAAATAAGTGCAATGAGCTTGTGAAAACTTACCAAAAAAAAATAAATAAATAAATACAATGAACCCAAATCAAGAAGTGACTAAAAGAATTAAAGTACATAGTGTGGCATAGCTTCATGAATGGAACGTATTAATGCATAAACAAGAAAACCATTTCAACCACATGAATTTGATCAATGCTCTTATAAGTGTCTTTCACCTAAAGTCTGTTAGGTCTTTACTAGGTTGTAGCTTGGCCATAGGTATTGGTTAGACAAATAAAGGATAGAGGAATCCAAGTGCATGTCTAAGGATTATAATGATAGTGCCATGAAATACTCCCCAATCTTTCTCCTTTCAACTCCTTGAATGCCAACATTGAAGCTTTATATATACATATATATATATATATATATATATATATTATTTTTTTCTCTTTTTTTTTTTCACAAGCTCCTCCCTTATACCCTTTGTTACAACTTGTTTTTGCACCAACATCCCAAGACATGCAAGGGTTGGCTTACCTATATATCTAAGGCTAAAGGGTCGTAAATGTGGCTAAAACAAGAAATTTCATATATCATTATCTATGTTTTTTTTTTTTTTTTCAAAGGCTTCAAAATGGCTCCAAAGGTAATGTAGTCAAAGAGAAGTCACAGGCCTCCAAATGTACGAAAGATGGCCTAACATCACTCTCTAGGTTAGTAACACTTTTTCAGAGGCATTGATCCATACATGTAAATCAAAAATAGTATCTTGTGCATTCAATACCAAAGCAAAATAATGTAATGAAGCTATTCAAGAAAAGTGAGATGAAAGAAATCATATAGAATATTAAGTACAAAACCCTTATGAACAATAAATCAGGCTCAAAAGCGCATAGCATATGGGGTTTTAAGTCTCCACATTTGTCTTGGCATAATTGAATAACAAACCCTCATGAACTCAAATCCTTGACACACATTCACTTTAATGGTATCAAATGACAAGTTTTCAATGCATTAGGCAATTTTATACTCAATTTGAATCAAGTGCCTTATTCAAGATTGAAACCAAACCATTTATTGTTTTCATGACTAATACCAACATTAAACCAATTCAAAAACACATGCAAAAAAAAAAAAAAAATTTATTCATGCGACCATGTACTCGCCCCCCAACTTAAATGACACATTGTCCCCAATGTGACTCCAAATAAAATCGTGGGTTTGTAGTGTGCATGGGAGCATGAGAAAGGCAAAATTAAGAGCAAACAAAGTGTAAGAAAAAGTGGTGTGCATACCATCCTCCCCCCCCCAACTTAGTAAAGGAATAAATTGCATGCAAAATAATAGATAAGAAAAAAAGAAGAGAGTAAATAGATAATACCTCATGAATACAATATGCCATATTAAATCGAAATGTATCGTAAAATGCAAGTGTAGGAAGAAGAGTATAAATCTCCTCATCGTCAAAATTGGCCTCAGGTATATCATCCCACTATACCATGTCAATCTCATCCGTGGCCCCGTCATCATTAATTTGTATGCCATGAATGAAGAATTCGTGCGGCATATGAAGAAAGAATCCTGGATGACGAGGTCTAGGCATAGGCAAACCATCCTAAAATAATTCAAAATGCCACACCTCTAACTCAATAGCTACTGAAAATGTATCTATATCTTTGGCAGGATCATAGAAGAATGTGATATTGGCAAGCATGCCACCCCATTCTTCACACATGGTGGAGATATCCAAATCAGTGAAAATAAAATCATCACACTCATCATAAGCATCCATAATACCGTACCTGGACTTGCAAACATGGAGTATGGCTATTGATTCATGATAAAATAAAATGAAATAAATTGAATTGGCAAAACTAAACTAAAGCAAAAATATCAAACCAAAATAAAGGTTAGTGAGTTAATGAGTTACAATATCCAAACATATAAGTTCGAGCACAGAATATCAAGAGAGAGTATAAAGTTAATTAATTACAAGTCCCATGCATCAATGAGTAACCAACAAGACCACAAAGCTTATGCCATTTACTCAGGTGGAAATGATGAACTCGTCCCAAAGTGGGATTCATAAAGGCGGCGGAGCATGTGGGAATTTTCCGTTTCTGTGACCTCCAAGTTTGAGACCCGCTCATTGAGTTGTTCAACTACCTTGTTTTGAGTAATGAGCATCTCCATGATTTGGTTATTGGTCACCTCATCCTCCTCAACACTATCTTCGTGTGGTTGAGAGCTACTACCCGCCGCATTAGTTGGACCTGCAGATTTTCATTTCCTAAAGGGTCCGTGATGTCGTGCTTTGCTAAACGAGAGGTAGTTCAAGGGGTTAGGTGGATCAGGCCTATTTAGATTACCATCCAAACATGCCCCTTGTCTTTCAAAAACCAGGGTTAACATCCCCCCAAATGGAATCCCTCCTTGCCTCCTAGGGTGTTCAATAAAATCATCCAATTCATCCCATAGTAGGCGAGGTAAATCAATAGAGGCTCCCGTACCTATGGCATAAAGTAATATTGCCCTTTTCTCATTGCATTCAGAGGTACGGCTCAAGCGAAGGATGTTATGACAATTAAAAATATGTAAAGGCCAGTATTTGTCGTTAAGATCAGAAATCTTCATTTGGCCTACGGTTGGCCATTCAAGGCCTTTCTTTAAGATCACGGCACTCACTTGGCGCATTCCAGGATTATTCACAGGGAGCTAAGGGTAGGAAGGAAACATTGGCTGTGGTAGTCCAAATAGTTCGGCAAAAGAATTAGGGATAATAGTGACATTTTTGCCCCTAACATAACTCCAGATTTCTAATCCCCTCTCTTCCCTCTCCTCAAGTGGAACTATATTGCAACAAAACTCTCTAATTACCTCAGGGACACATCGGGGTTGGAAAGCTGAAAATGGCAACCAACCCCGTTCATCAAAATTTTGAAACCACCCAAAATTATCACTCTGAAAAAATTCCAATTCCCATTTTCTCTCTATAATGACTAGTCTATCAACCCAAAATTGATCAAATTCTAATTCGGCCTCCCGTTTTCGAAATCTATGTCTATCCAATGGACTATTTGGTGGGTTTCTTTTTGCTGTCATTTTCTTTGGACCCATTTCTATGTGTGAAACAATCAAAACAAAAAAGAAAAAGAGGCCAAATAATAAGTATACAAACTCTAAATCTTATTTGCAACGAAATATCAAAAGTGACAAAAGTGTGGGAAAAATTTCAAAATTCAGTTATGACAGTTATATCATTCAAGTGCGGAACTGTTCATCTATCAGTCCACCCACACATAGTGGCCCAATTCACTTTGATAATATGTAAAGATAATCAACAAATATTCCATTAGTGCATAAAGAATCTAGAGATCAAACATTTTCTTTATGAACAAACCCATTTGGCTGAATATAAAGAGGGAAAGTGGGTTTCAACATTCTTTGAAAATTTCTTCAAGAAAGTGATAAACAAAAGACTAGAAACTTACCAAGATGGTGAATCAGAGCAAGGACTTCAGATTTGATGGAAAATTTGTGAGAAAAATGAAGAACTCTCAATGGGTGTTGAAGCTTCTTGAAGTTTCTAGAGAGAGCACCTTCTCATAGCAAGAATAGAGCAAAAGATCCTTGAAGTGCTTGAGTTTTGCAGGGATTTGGACTGAAAATCGCTGGGTAAGGGGCAGTTTTAGAGAGAGAAGTGTGTGGAGTAAGGAGAGAGGGGGTTTGGTGAAAAAATAGGAGGAAAGCCAGCCCATAAAAGGGTTTTAACCCCCCCTTGCTGGTGCGTGCTGTCCCGACGGCATCGGGACGCCAGAAGGTAGTCCCCTAATGCACTCTCTTCTATCCCACTGCTAAATGGCGTCGGGCGTCAGGACGCCAGAGGGCAGTGAATTTGTTCTTTTCGCAGCTCTCTTGATGCAATTTGACCCCATTAACGAAAGAAAACCTATTATACAACAACAACTTTAGGTTATTTGGTGGTTTTAATCAAAGGGTGGGGGATTATGAAGATCCCAAGTCTCCACACCTGCCACAAAGTTTTCCAAGTAAGGTTTCACTCAATGTCCATTCACCTTGAAAAAATTCTTGTTCTTAGGATTTTCAATCTCGATGGCACCATGTTCAAAAACATGTTTTACAATAAAAGGTCCAATCTACCATGATTGAAGTTTTCCTAGAAACAAATGAAGCCTAGATCGATATAAGAGCACTTTTTGTCCTTCATGAAATGTCCTTCTAGCAATGTGCCTATCGTGCAACTTCTTCATATTTTCCTTAGAGATTTGTAGATTCTCATATGCATCATTGTGAATTTCATCCATCTCTGCAAGCTGTAGTTTACGATGGAATCCTGCCTCGTCGATGTTGGCATTAAATTGCTTAATGGCCCAATATGTTTTATGTTCCATTTCGACAAGCAGATGACATGGTTTGCCGTAAACTAGCCTATATGGTGACATCCCTAATGTCATCTTATATGCTATTCGATAAGCCCAAAGGGAGTCTACTAGGCATAAAGACCAATCTTTACGACTTGGATTGACTGTCTTTTCAAGGATCTGCTTGATTTCTCTATTGGCAAGCTCGACTTGTCCACTAGTTTAAGGATGGTACGAGGTACCTACTTTGTGAACAACGCCATATTTGCGTAGGAGCAGTCCTACTGGTCTATTGCAGAAATGTTTCCCACCATCACTGATGATTGCCCTAGGCATTCCAAACCTTGAAAAGATATTCTTATGAAGAAATTTCATCACGACTTTATAGTCATTGGTTCGAGTAGCAATGGCCTCTACCCATTTAGACATGTAGTCCACCCCCACAAGGATATATTCGTATCTAAAGGATATTGGAAAAGGTCCTATAAAGTCAATACCCCAGTAATCGAAAACTTCTAAAACAAGAATGGGAGATAATGGCATCATATTTCGACGAGTGAGACTTCCTAGCCTTTGACACCTATCGCATGCTGTGCAAAAGTTATGAACATCTTTGAATAGTGTGGGCCAATAAAAACCACATTGAAGAATTTTTGAAGCAGTTTTACTTGTGGAAAAATGGCCACCACATGCTTGTGAATGAGAGAATTCAATGATTCCTTAGACTTCCCATTTAGGTATGCAATGTCGGATGATTTGATCAGGACAATACTTGAAAAGATATGGATCATCCCAAAAGAAGACTCTGACGTTTCTCAAGAATTTCTTCCTGTCTTTTGCACTCCACTCGGATAGGATGTGTCTGGTCAGCAAATAGTTAGTAATATCAGCATACCAAGGAGGTGTGGCAGCTGTGATTGCACTGATATTGAAAAGCTGCTCTTCTGGGAAGTTGTCATCAATTTGAATGTTATCATATGTGTAAGCTTCAACAGGGAGACGAGATAGGTGATCCGCTACAACATTCTCAACACCCTTTTTATCTTTAATGATAAGGTTAAACTCTTGTAACAGAAGTATCCAACGAATCAACCGAGGTTTAGCTTCTGATTTAGTCAAAAAATACTTAAGTGCAGAGTGATCTATGAAAACAGTTACTGTTGACCCAATTATGTAAGATCTAAATTTCTCTAGTGCAAAGACAACAGCAAGGAGTTCTTTTTCTATTGTTGAGTAATTCCTTTGTGCACTATTAAGAACTTTACTTGCATAGTAAATTACAGGTGCCTTATTTTCCTTCATTTGACCTAACACAGCACCTATTGCTTGATCACTGGCATCACACATTAGTTTGAATGGTAATGACCAATCAGGAGTTTGAATAATGGGTGCTGAGGTCAAACAACCTTTTAATTTCTCAAACACTTAGCATGCATTATTGTACAATTATATATATATTGAGCATGCTAATTATGAATTTACAGTTATTATTGGCGATGTGTTAGTGTGATTATCTCATTTCCATGCATTCTTGGTGTGTGTATATTTCAGGTGATATAATATGGTGTTTTTGGCCCAAACAACACCAAGGTTGCATGTGAGGAGGAGCCATCCCAAGGCATAAGATCGACTACCATGGGTGCCAAGGAGAAGGAAGTGGTTTGAAGTTCAAAATAGTTGAAGTGGTGTGCGGTTGAAGTTCCAGCTCAACACCCTCTCAGTTTTCCAGCCATAACTTTTTCGTCACAACTCGAAATGGTTCCATTCTTTTTGCGTTGGAAAGAAGACTCGAAGCCCTACAACTTTGCTGGTTTAGACGAAGCCTGAATCTGTCATCTTCAATGTCAAAATCGCATCAGAAGTCAGGGACAGAAAGCTGTCAAAGAAGAACTGTTCACTATATTTGCAGATGGGCGCCCCACCTAGGCCCATGGGCGCCCCACCACAAGCATGGGCGCCCCACCTACACCCATGGGCGCCCCTGAGGACCCTTGGGCGCCCCATTCTTCATCAGATGGGCGCCCACAGAGAGGGAGTTCTGACTGCTGTTTTTTGGCTAACTCTTTGAGGACTTCATCAAACACTTGTACCTTGGGCGCCCATGATGACTTGTCCAGCACACTTTTAAGTTAAATTTTGAATTATGAAATTACACTTTTACCCTTGAGTTATGTAATGATATAAAAGGGCAAATTTCTGATGTACAAGGGTTCGAAACCCTACGCACTTCTTCTCTTTCTCTTAGTTTAGTTTAGATTACGGTTAGATGTTTTCATCTCGTGTTGGATTGACGAAAACTTTATTTTTCATCTTCGCATTAAGATTAATTGGTAAGTTTCATTCGTTACTTCGTTTTAATTAAAAGTTTATTATTTTCTTTATCTTTGTTCTTTATTTTCACTTCGTAGTACTTCGTAGTCATTGTTAGTGTTTGATTTGCTTTCGAAATTGCTTTAGCTTATTTCTATATACTTCGTTTTCGTGCTTGAGTGCTTGATGAAGGTTATTTTCTTTTCGAAAGGCTTTGTTAATGCTTTCGCAATGTTAGGCTAGGGTTTGTTCTTGGCTTCAAGCCATTGAAAGTGGTGAAGTAGTTGGTGAACTCAAATGTAAAAGAGTTTTATTTAATAAAATATATTTCGGACTTTTAATTGGAATTTTGTAGTAAGCTAGGGTTCTCTTGAAACCTACTCACCCGTGTCACAACCGTAGCTTGGTTACAAGTTTTCACTTGTGCACACCAAGTGTTCGGTGTAATGTCCCGGTGAGTTAGAATCTGATTTTCCAAGACCCAAATTAGGTTTTCTTACAAAATCAGTCACCTGTGTTAAAACCAAAGCTTGGTTACGATTGGCCACTCGTGCAAACCAAGTGGTTGGTTCAATGGCCCGGTGATTCGAACCTTATTTTCATAAAACCAAAACATGAGGTTTTCTTAAGAAACCGATTCACCTGTGTTATAATTGAAGTCTAGTTATGAGTTGATGCTCATGCACACTAGGTGTTCGATTCAATGTCCCGGTGAGTCTGAAACCAATTTCAAAAGCCTCCGCTTACTCTGAATTCCATAAATTAGTTTTTAATGAAATATCTTCCGACCTAGCAATGCATGTGCGTTTGTTAGGTTGAGTTATAAATGCGTTTGAGTAAACCACTACCCACTACTGGATTTGGTTCGAAGCCAAGATCATTTTAGTTAGTTTATTTTCAATATTTGCATTCTAGTTTAATATCACAATTTGCTTCGCTCCACCATTCTCAACCCAGCCATATTCAAATCACTTTGTAATTCAAAAATTAGTTTAGATTAGCTTAGGCTCACCTACTAATTAAGAGAACAAGTCTAGTGTCTTTTAACACAGCCCTCCCTGTGGAGATGACCTCGGTTCTCATCGAGTAAGACTACGACCACCCTCTTGCACTTGAGAGGTAGAACCCGAACACATTTTAGGGTCGGTCAAGTTTTTGGCGCCGTTGCCGGGGAAGGCAACTAAGTGCTAGACTTGGGAGTTAAAGGGGAGTTCATTTGAGAAATTAGGTGAATTTTTCTTTTCTCCACCTCTTTATTAGTAGTTTTTTTTTTCTTTTGCCTTGTAACATATTCATTTGCATATCATATAACTTAGCTTGCATTTTAGTTAACTTAGGTTGTTTTTTAGTGTAGTTTTTGTTTTCTTTCATTTTGTTTTCATTTTTGTGTTCTTCTCATAGACATGGATTTTAGTAATTTCAATCATGGTCCCTTTGATGCCCAAGCCTACATTGAGTCTCTAAGTAACCAATTTGGATATGACTATACATTAGAGACCTATCACCAATTACCCCAATTTTTCGGGCACGAGGAAGAAGACCCATGTCTTCATCTTGATAGGTTTGAGGCTGTGTGTGGCTTATGTGATGATGTTCGAATGAGTAAGAGACTTAGGTTCTTGTTTTTCCCTTTGTCTTTACAAAGTGTGGCTGGTGACTGGTGCTATGATTTTGGTGAATGAACCACTTGGGATCAATGTGTTCAAGCTTTTATTGAGCATTTCCTCCCTATTCATCAAACCTTCACCCATGGCTTTCAAATTAGAAATTTTTATCAACAAAAGGGTGAAGTATTTTATAAATGCTGGGAGAGATTTAATATACTTTTGGACACTTTCCCAAGTCATGGATTAGAGTTAGGGGACCTCATAGCCATATTATATAATGCTCTATCTCATGAGTTGCACCAGGCGTTCGATACAGTCTTGGGGAAGGAATTTCTTGACCTCACACCAGGTGAGGCATGGTCATTCCTTGAATTTTTCTCTGAACACACTAGGCCACTGGAAAGACTTGAACCTAGTTTTGAACCTTACACACTTGCTAGCCATACTGACCTTTTCCCGTATGCTCCTACTTCACTTGATTCTCATGATCCATCCCGTGGAAGTAGTGTATGCGTGGAGCCTGACTACTCGGATTTTGCATGTCCCAACCTTGTTCCACTCACTGAGGGCCAGTCTGAGGAGCCCCAAGATTATTGGCCTAGTAAACCTTATGATGCACAATTTGAGACCATAGGCACTAAGTGGGACAATTGCCCTAACCACACTAGGGATGATGTTGGGGATGAGTGTCTTTCTCATTTCCCTGTGGATTCTCCTATTCTGGAGACTTCTTTACCACCTTTTGAGAGTCAGGGAGACATGCAATCCTTTCCTACTACTGAGTTTGATGCTCAGCCCACCCAAACCACCCCGGGCCCTATTGAGAGTCTTTTGATTCCCTTTGAGCAATTGCAAGTTACAATGCCCGAGGAGCATATCATTGAGTCAGTCGATCCTTGCTCACTCACTTATTCACCTGAGGTTGAGAGTAGTGCGCACCTCTTACCTCTTGACTCAGCCCCACCTGAGAAGTTCACTTCGGGGATGATGAGTGATCATGTGACCGATCATCACTGGGGGGAGATAGTAGACATTGGGGGAGAGTACATTGATTTTCTAGGTATTGAGAGACTTGAACCCGCCATATCCATGTCCATGTCCATGTCCATGTCCTTGCATGCATTATGGCCACATCCGAGGTTTCCAGAACCTCACTCGGCCTTACATCCCTTGATGTGTTTTACATCCAAAGAGCGTCCACCTTCGGTGCTTCGTGGGCCCAAAAAGAACATTTTATTTCTTAAACCATTTGTGGATGCATGGGATAGAGAGGGTGTTGGATAACCCTTCTTCTTTGTTGCCTTTGTACATAGTAGATTAGAGTTTTCTTTTTCTTATTTTCTTATGTTTTTTTGGTTTGATTTTCTTCTCTTATTTTCTTTTCTCTTATTTTTTTTCTTGTGTACTAACTATTTCTCTCGTCTTATTTTCCCTTTATTTTTCTTTTATTTTCTTTCTAACATTTTCTCTTGTATAGCTTTTTCTTTTCTTCAAATAAGAAAGCTCTTGAGGTAATATCCACCCTTTTTATCTTCTGTTTCTACATTTTGAGCATAACACTTGGCTATATGTTGTTGGTTGTTGTTGGAAGTGCTGTAGAAACTAGGTTGGGGGGTGTTCTTTATTGCTTATGGGGATTCTTGTTTTGGGTGCATGCTTGGCTTATGTGTTACATATTGATTGCTCTTTATGGTCATCATCATCATGCTCACTTTGCACACTACGGACCCACATATGCATCATAGTTCTCACATTGAGGACAATGTTTAGTTTAGGTTGGGGGGTAGAGTTCGCATGATGACCATTTGTGCTAAAATTGTCAAAATTTTCAAATTTTGAGCATCTTTGAGCTTACATACATGACTTAGCACATTTGTACCTATATGTTGGCCCTTTTTGGTTTGGTTGATTGTGAATTTGAGTGAGAGAGTGATAAGTGAGTCTTGTTCAAGCTTTGATAGGAAACTTAATTTAAGTTGAGTGTGTCATGACCTTGTGGATTTTTGGCTATTATGGAAGAATTTATGTGCTTAAGAGTGAATTTTGTGTAACATTGGTCAATTGAGCATCTTTGGACTAAGTAGAGACTTATACCCCTATGGTGAGCTTTTGAGCCTATTATTATTTTCTTGAGGGGTTGCACATAATCACAGCTCTTTCATGCTTCACTTTGGTTTTCAATGCACTAATTGCATCTCACACAATTGCATGAGTTTCACTTGGCACATATGAGTTGTTGTAATTTTTGAAAATGATGCTAGGCCCTCTTTGTTAATTTGAGCCTTCTTGTCATTTCTTGATATAAAATTGTCTTAAGAACCAACTTGAAGCCTCAAAATAAAGTGTGTGATATAAAGTTTTCTCTTTTTGATTCTCCTCACACATGATATCCCCTACACCCCATTCACACACTTTAAGCCTCACCCTCACATGTCTTGGGTTGTGAAAGTGTCTCAAAGTTTAAGTTGTGAACTCGGGTTAGGAATGTAAGCTTTTGAGAGTCAAATGAGGGTGAATGTTGGGATGAGAATTCATGCGTTGTATAGTTCATTATTCATTTTCAAAAAAAAAAAAAAGAAAAAAAAGAAAAAAAAGAGAAAAAAAAAAAGAAAAAAATATTTTCTCATTCCTTTTTTTTATTCAATTGTGGGATTTATGTTTTGTAATGCAGTTGCTAAGAGTGTCCCAAAAGTAGTTTGTAAGTTTGTGAATAAGCTTCATGTTGTTGGTTAGGGTATAGAAAGGAAATGGGTAGTTTGGGACTTGTACGTACTTGAACATCTTTATCCCAAGACATGTGTTTTGATTTCTATATCTTCCATTGTTAACCAATACCCCTGGCCAAGTTACAACCGGATCAAAGACCTAGTGGATTCTAAGCGAGCAACTCTTGTGTGTGCATGTAGTGGTCTTGTGTAGGTTGTGTGGTGTAATCTATTGCATGGCATTGGAACTTATTTTTGGTATGAGCTATCCATGCGGAACTTCAATTCAATTCACTCACTTATTCGTGTGGTTGTGTGCAACTAGGAGAGCATTTTATGCTCATAGGTATGAGTGAACCCTTAGTGAGTGAGTTTCTTTCTATGAGTGATCTACCTTGTGAGCTTTTGAAGTCAAAACTTAGTTCTGATTATGCTCTCGAGACCTTGTTGAATAAATGACACTGTTTTGCACATATGCTTTTCTAACTTTGATAGTGCATGCATTCATGCTTAGCACTTGGGAATTACACATGATATTTACGTTTTGTGACTTGTTGAGCTTGAACTTGATTTGTTACTGACCTTAATCACTCTTTGACACCTTGAGACCATACCATAGATGTTTGTGGGTAGCATCACTGCAAACCCTCACGAGACCTTACTCGTCCACTAGGGGGAACCTAGGGGTTTAAAGGGCTTGCCTCACGCGCTAAGTGTGGTCGTGTGTCTCCCACGAAAACGGACATCACCTTAGTTAGTTTTCATTTTGTCCTATTTTGATTTGAATAAGAGCTTACATGTTGTGGGTGCCCTTGCATTTGTTCTTATACTTCATGGTTTGATTGCACTCATTGCTAGGGACTAGCAATGTCTAGGTTGGGGGGTGTGATTAGCATGCATTATTGTACAATTATATATATATTGAGCATGCTAATTATGAATTTACAGTTATTATTGGCGATGTGTTAGTGTGATTATCTCATTTCCATGCATTCTTGGTGTGTGTATATTTCAGGTGATATAATATGGTGTTTTGGCCCAAACAACACCAAGGTTGCATGTGAGGAGGAGCCATCCCAAGGCATAAGATCGACTACCATGGGTGCCAAGGAGAAGGAAGTGGTTTGAAGTTCAAAATAGTTGAAGTGGTGTGCGGTTGAAGTTCTAGCTCAACACCCTCTCAGTTTTCCAGCCATAACTTTTTCGTCACAACTCGAAATGGTTCCATTCTTTTTGCGTTGGAAAGAAGACTCGAAGCCCTACAACTTTGCTGGTTTAGCCGAAGCCTGAATCTGTCATCTTCAATGTCAAAATTGTATCAGAAGTCAGGGACAGAAAGCTGTCAAAGAAGAACTGTTCACTATATTTGCAGATGGGCGCCCCACCTAGGCCCATGGGCGCCCCACCACAAGCATGGGCGCCCCACCTACACCCATGGGCGCCCCTGAGGACCCTTGGGCGCCCCATTCTTCATCAGATGGGCGCCCACAGAGAGGGAGTTCTGACTGCTGTTTTTTGGCTAACTCTTTGAGGACTTCATCAAACACTTGTACCTTGGGCGCCCATGATGACTTGTCCAGCACACTTTTAAGTTAAATTTTGAATTATGAAATTACACTTTTACCCTTGAGTTATGTAATGATATAAAAGGGCAAATTTCTGATGTACAAGGGTTCGAAACCCTACGCACTTCTTCTCTTTCTCTTAGTTTAGTTTAGATTACGGTTAGATGTTTTCATCTCGTGTTGGATTGACGAAAACTTTATTTTTCATCTTCGCATTAAGATTAATTGGTAAGTTTCATTCGTTACTTCGTTTTAATTAAAAGTTTATTATTTTCTTTATCTTTGTTCTTTATTTTCACTTCGTAGTACTTCGTAGTCATTGTTAGTGTTTGATTTGCTTTCGAAATTGCTTTAGCTTATTTCTATATACTTCGTTTTCGTGCTTGAGTGCTTGATGAAGGTTATTTTCTTTTCGAAAGGCTTTGTTAATGCTTTCGCAATGTTAGGCTAGGGTTTGTTCTTGGCTTCAAGCCATTGAAAGTGGTGAAGTAGTTGGTGAACTCAAATGTAAAAGAGTTTTATTTAATAAAATATATTTCGGACTTTTAATTGGAATTTTGTAGTAAGCTAGGGTTCTCTTGAAACCTACTCACCCGTGTCACAACCGTAGCTTGGTTACAAGTTTTCACTTGTGCACACCAAGTGTTCGGTGTAATGTCCCGGTGAGTTAGAATCTGATTTTCCAAGACCCAAATTAGGTTTTCTTACAAAATCAGTCACCTGTGTTAAAACCAAAGCTTGGTTACGATTGGCCACTCGTGCAAACCAAGTGGTTGGTTCAATGGCCCGGTGATTCGAACCTTATTTTCATAAAACCAAAACATGAGGTTTTCTTAAGAAACCGATTCACCTGTGTTATAATTGAAGTCTAGTTATGAGTTGATGCTCATGCACACTAGGTGTTCGATTCAATGTCCCGGTGAGTCTGAAACCAATTTCAAAAGCCTCCGCTTACTCTGAATTCCATAAATTAGTTTTTAATGAAATATCTTCCGACCTAGCAATGCATGTGCGTTTGTTAGGTTGAGTTATAAATGCGTTTGAGTAAACCACTACCCACTACTGGATTTGGTTCGAAGCCAAGATCATTTTAGTTAGTTTATTTTCAATATTTGCATTCTAGTTTAATATCACAATTTGCTTCGCTCCACCATTCTCAACCCAGCCATATTCAAATCACTTTGTAATTCAAAAATTAGTTTAGATTAGCTTAGGCTCACCTACTAATTAAGAGAACAAGTCTAGTGTCTTTTAACACAGCCCTCCCTGTGGAGATGACCTCGGTTCTCATCGAGTAAGACTACGACCACCCTCTTGCACTTGAGAGGTAGAACCCGAACACATTTTAGGGTCGGTCAGTCAAACAACCTTTTAATTTCTCAAACACTTTTTGACATTGAGGAGTCCACTCAAAAGGGGTGTCTTGTATTAACAGATTGCATAAGGGTTTAGAAATAGCACTAAAGGATTGAATGAAACGTCTATAAAACCTAGCATGGCCCAAAACTAATCGAATATCTTAACATTCCTAGGGGTAGGAAGCCTTTCAATTAATTCCACCTTAACTTTATCAACTTGTATGCCTGCTTGCGAAACAATGTGCCCAAGAACTATACCTTGTGTCACCATAAAATGACACTTTTCCCAGTTAAGGACTAAGTTCTTTTCTTCACACCATGTAAGGATAGAATCAAGGTTATTTAAACATTGCTCATAAGTGTCACCATAAACTGAGAAGTCATCCATGAAAACTTCCACAATGTCTTCTACCATTTCATGAAATATGCTCATCATGCAGCGTTGGAAAGTAGCAGGTGCATTACACAGGCCAAAGGGCATTCTCTTGTATGCAAAGGTGCCAAAGGGACATGTGAAAGTAGTTTTGTCTTGGTCTTCTAAGGCAACCTCAATTTAATTGTAGCCCGAGTAAGCATCCAGAAAACAATAGTAGGCACGTCCTGCTACTCTCTCCAGAACTTGATCTAGAAATGGAAGTGGAAAGTGATCCTTCCTTGTCACAGTGTTTAATTTACGATAATCAATGCAAACTCTCCACCCAGTTTGGGTGCGAGTAGGCACTAATTCGTTATTTTCATTGCGAATCACTGTGACACCAGATTTCTTGAGAACCACTTGTGTAGGACTTACCCATTTTGAATCTGAAATAAGGTAAATAATTCCTACATCTAGTAGTTTCAGCACCTTTTCTTTTACCACTTCCTTCATATTTGGATTAAGATGCCTTTGCATTTGTCGAATTGGTTTGGCACCCCCTTCCAAATAAATGCGGTGCGTACACAAAAAAGGACTTATTCCTGTTAGGTCAGCTACAGACCATCCTAATGCTTTTCGGTGTTTCTTTAGCAGCATTATCAATTGATTCTCTTGTTCTTTGGTGAGCTCGGCTAATATGACCACCGGATATATTTCACTTTGTCCCAAAAATGCATATTTTAAATTGGTTGGTAGAGGCTTTCTTTCTGGATTTGGAGCTTGGGTGTTAGATGACACTGCTTTCTTTGCCAATGGCTCCAATCTTTCAAACGTCTCTACCCAGTTCCTTATTGACATTACTAAGCTTACCTCTAACCAATCAAAAATAGATCCCATTTCTTCTTGAGCGTCATTAAAGTTTGCTTTGTCCTCATTGAAACATAATACTCTTTCCAAAGGATCTTCTATGAACTCATGATCTACATGATCCTGCACGATAGCTTCTATCAAATCTATTTCTTCGACCTCAGACACCTCTACTGGCTATTTACAAACATGCAAAATATTTGTTTCAAATATGATATTGCCAAAAGACATTTTCATCGATCCATTCCTATAGTTTATCAATGCATTCAAGGTGGCTAGAAATGGACGACCTAAAATGACAAGTGTCTGATCAAGTGCAGACAGATTACTAAGTGGCTGAGTGTTAAGGATGATAAAATCCACAGGAAAGTAGAAATTCTCCACTTCAACTAATACGTCCTCAACTATACCCCGTGGAACCTTGATGGATCGATCAGCTAATTGTAAGGTTACTCACGTGGGTTTCAATTTTCCTAAGCCTAATTGCTCGTAGACTGAATAAGGTAGCAAGTTTACACTTGCTCCCAAATCAAATAATGCTCTTTCAATTCAATGTTCCCCTATATAACATGTGATTGTTGGACACCCAGGGTCCTTGTTTTTTGGGGGTGTCTTGCATTGAAGGATAGCACTTGTTTGTTCAGTCATAAATGCCTTCTCTTTCAATTTCAATCGCCTTTTTACTGTACATAAGTCTTTCAAAAATTTGGCATATAAGGGAACCTGTTTGATTGCATCGAGTGGAGGTGTGTTTATTTTAACTTGCTTGAACACCTCTAATATCTTTGCAGCTTGAGTCTCCTTCTTGTTTTGTAATAACCTTTGTGGAAAAGGTGCTTTAGGGATGTACTCTCTAGGTGCTTCTACCACTTCTTCATTCTTATTCACTTTCTCCTTCCCTTTATCAACTGGCTTGATGTGATCTTCCTTTTTCTCTATTTGATGTCCCATTCGTCCCCTTTTTCTTGGTCTTCCACCGTCCACCTAGGTTCTAACTCTGCCTCAGGTCTAGTTTCTCTGGGGTGAATGGTTTTATCAATAACTTTGCCATTCCTAACTGTCGTGATAGCTTGCACTTGTTCGCAACTATGGGAAGATTCTTCAGCTTGTTTTACCTAAACTACCGGATTTGGATGTGGTTGAGCTGGTAGTTGACCTTTTGGCAAAGTGCTCAATGCTTGGGTTATTTGGGTCAACTGACTATTCATGTCATCCATAGTTCGGTTATGTTGCACCCACAGTGTTGACTGGGTATTTATGAATTACCAAAGTTTGTCTTCAGTGGACCTTTTGTTTGGGGGAATATAAGCATTCAGTTGTGGTGCAAAGTTCTGAGATGGTCCAAGATTGTGAAATGGAACTTGAGGAACAGGTGGAGGTGGAGCAAATTGATATTGCTGTGTGGTTGGTACTCCATCATTCCTCCAAGAAAAATTATTATTCCTCAAAGTTTGATTATACATGTCAAAGTAAGAATTTCCCCCTTGGTTTTGTCCCCTATAAGGTTGACGAAATTGGTTAACAGCATGAACAGGTAGTTCATTTTGTTTTTGACTTTATACAAAGTCTCTAGTAGAAGAGAGATTCGGGCAATCCTCCAATCTGTGTGTTTGACTGTCACACATAACACAATATACCATTGCCACAAGTTCTTAGATTACTGGTTTTTCCTTTTTAATCTTTAGAGTCTCTATTTCCCTTGTTAAGCCTGCTAACTTGGCTCTAAGATCATCTGGCTCACTAAGTTGATACATACCCCTAGCTGATGACACATTGGAGGCTAAAGCATTTTGAGGTCTAGTCGTGTCCAATGTTAGAGCATTTCTCTGCTAGAAATTCAAATAATTCATATGCTTCCTCAGGGGTCTTATCATAGAATCACCCATTACGCATAGTTTCCACAAACTGTTTGTGATGTGGCGTAAGTGATCCAAAGAAAATACTTGCTAATCGCCAAATTTCAAATCATGATGAGGGCAAGAATGCAACAGTGTTTTAAACCTTTCCCAACTTTGATAGAATGTCTCTCCCTGACGGGGAGCAAAATTCAGGATTTGGTGTTTAATAGCATCGGTTCTATTTGGTGGAAAGAATTTCTTTAAGAACTTCGCCTGCAACTCGTCCCATGTGTGAATGGAATTTGGTTGCAAGAACTCAAACCATCGGGCAGCCTTATCCTTAAGTGAGAAGGGAAAAAGTTTAAGGAATGCTAGTTCCAAAGGACACCCTTGATCTTTATGGTCACACATACATTTCTAAATTGAGTGAGATGATCATATGGATTTTCAGAGTCCATACCATGAAAAGTAGGTAAGAGTTGAATCATACCATGTTTAAATTGAAAAGCTTGTTGTGGCTCTGGCCATACAATACATGATTCAGGTGTGTGCCTATCAGGTTGCAAAAGATCTCTCATAGATCGTCTCATGACTACATTTTGATTATTACCTTCTGCCATTTCTACTTCAGGAATGGATGAAGAAGAAGTTTGAAAGTCTCCTAAAAGGTCAATGGGTTCAACAAGTGGATTATCAAAGCTAGATCTTTGCAATCTACCGTCACTCAAATAATCTACTGCTTTTGAGTAGTAGAGAAAGTTTTTTTTTTTTTTTAAACAATAGAAGAATAACTTAAAATTACCCTAGTGAATCAAAACTAAGCTTCCCGGTAACGGCGCCAAAAACTTGACCGCGTCGCAAATCTGCAATAAAAATAACTCCCAAGTGTAAGGATGTGCGGTGTAGTTTTACCTGGTGAATTCAGGATCGTCTCCACAAGGAACTCTAAATGAATGACTCGTAAGATTTCTAAGTTCTCCTAACTACTATTGTCACGCCCCAGATTTTCATAATCGAATGCCCAGGGGTGACTTGGGATTTATTTGTTGGGTATAAAAATAAGATGATAATAACATGCTGTCACACCCCAAAATTTTCCTCCAAACTAGGGTTGACCCGCAAGAAAAATTTAAGATATTTAAAATCCCTTTTTTATCCCAAACAATATTTATAAGTCATTAGACTGAATCATTTGATGGGATTTCAACTACAGGGCACAAAATAAAGATAGAGAAAAATATTACAGAGCCATCTAAGTGTCCCAACCACACGATTAACATTACATACCAAATAAAAGCAAATTAGGTCTAAACTTAATAATTACAATCATCCAACAATTATTATTATGACCATAAAAATAAAGTCTTCCAGCTCTGTGCAGGAAAGAAAAAAAATAGATAACTCTTCTGATCGAATATTTAAGAGAAATTAATCTCTTTCCAGCTCATCTTCAGTATCCCTGTGCTTAATATCCTGAAAAAAATATTCTCACAAGGGGTGAGCTACTAAAGCCCAGTAATCAGAATCTCTTAGGTGCCTATATGCAATGATTGTAATGCTACACTGTATTAAGTGACCCACTATAGTGAATGTGATTAGGTGGCATACTATTTATGCAACAATTAATTCAATAGATCCCAACTGAATAATGTAAATTATACTTACAACGGTTCGATGAAACCGTCACCGTAACTACTATTTTACTTACATGTAAAAATAGTTAAATATTGATGTGTGTACCACAATGAAGTTTGTGTCGCAGTGGTAAGGATCTCATATTCAGATCTTCAAGGTCTCGGGATCAAACCCGGTAGCGATACAGGTTTCATATATATATATATATATATACATTTTTATAAAATATTCATCAAGAGAAATTAAATATAATTAAATAATTCCAACACATCATTCATACATAAACAAGAGAGGTTGCTAGTCACAATAAAATTTGGTAAAGGAGGATAATCATACTCCTATCCTCCTCTACCCCAAGCCTTGGGAACTAGTGACTTTACGGGCTTAGCATCCAATGCATACCGATGGTGTCACCCACCAAAGAAACTAGCCATCGCGACTGGCTGCCTGACTGGCCAAGTCAAAAGGGAGCATTTTCCAAATAAAATGCATATATTCCCATCTTCATCTAAAAGGCCATTTCTACCCACCCATCACCCCATTGCCAAAAATAACTTTGGCGCCGAGTGCCTTAAATTTTTTTTTCTCACCCTTTTACGTTCCCAAGGGTAATAAGACATTTTTAATTACAATGGGTAATGTCCCCGGGCGATGAATCAAAAGTGGGATTATTCAGTCACATGCAGTATTTTTTAAGTACTTTATCTAAATCCATAATTCAATAATAATTATTAATAAATCAAAGGTTTAACGTAGTCACCAATGTTATCATCACAAAGTTAGGTACTACATGTAAATTAACAAGTAGCAAGTAGCTAGAAATAATTTAGAATTCAAATTAGTATTTTAGTTAATTATTTTGACAAGTTTTCCGTACTACCTTTGATAAAAATAAAATTATTTCTAATGATATGTTAATTAAGCCGAGGTTGGTAGCTTAGTGGGCGGGCGACCCTAATTGCGATTTGAAGTCGTAAGTTTGAACCTTATTGGCTGCGATCTCGGTTTTTGCCTCTTTTACCTTTTTATTTTATTATTTTATAGAATATAAAGATAATAAATAGCTCTTTGAACTCATTAAATTTTAGAAAAATTTATAAGTTTTATTTTATTCAAAACAATTTGAATAAATTTTCAATCATCATCTTATTTATAACCAAACTCTTATCATAAGTTTTCGGCTTCAAGATATCCACAAATATCGATAGAATTATTCCAATATTTAGGAAGATATTAAATAAGTTTCATAAAATTAACTTAATCATAAAAATATAGTTATATAACTTGTTAGGTTGACAAAACAATACCTAAAAGAATCAATTAAAATAAATCAAATTTATTTAAGGAAGACCAAATGAGGAAAGAATAAGTCCATTGTTTCATTTGGCATTTTTATCAAATACTAGGTTCTAATTAGCCATTTTAGTTTGAATAAGTCATCCAACTATCTATGATGAAACTGATTGTCTAAGTCAGTTATCATAAATATTAGAGTATCAAATGATACATAATATCCAGTTTAAATAATTTCATATCAATTGAAAAATAACTAAGTAGAATTAACTTAACAGTCCACTTCAGTATTATATCAAATAGTATAAGTGTTTTACTATATCAGGCCTTGTGAACAAAATTACACATCAATAGAAATTATTAACATGATAATAATTAATAGAAGAGAATTGGAAATTTAAATAAATCTTTAAACATAATATTCTAAAAAAAATTCAAACAATCATCAATTAAAGGCTAAACAGAGACAGTAGCTTAAAAGAAAATTCATATAAAATAGAGCAGAACTCCAATATATATAAACTTTATATCTGTAGAAACTAGACTTTAAGACCTACAACTTTTATTTTTTTACACTTTTTAAAATTCTAAGGTCTAAAGGTGCCAAAAAAAAAAAAAAAAAGCCTTGAATTTAGTTTGTTCAGAAAATACAATTTTACACGTGCTCAGTATTTTAGGCATAACTTTTGACTCACAAATCGGATTGATGCAATTCTTTTTGGGTTGGAAAGAAAAATGAAAGGGCTACAACTTTTATGTTTTAGCCAAAGCCTAATTCCACCGTTTTAGGGATCAGAAGCACATTAGAAGTTACAAATAGAGAGCTGTCAGCATACTGAGTTACATTAGTCAAAAATTTGGCTTTCCTACCCCCAATATATAGGTACTAGCAAATACCCGTGCAAAGCACGGACTGCCTATCTCTTAATTTGGTCTTAAAGTTTTTTTTTTTTTAGTTTTTTCATCTTGTTTTTACTAAAATTTATTTTTTTCAAAAGGTAGAACTCACCTATTCCTAAAGGCACAAAAATATAATTTGGTCTACAAATAGCTCAAACAAACCTACATAAAAATAATTTATACAGACTTTAATAAACATATAAAATTTTGTAATTTATCACAAATAAATGTTTTAGAAAAAATATTTAACAAAATATGAAAAAAAATAAAAGATTGTGTTTTCAGGTAAAGTGATCGAAAAGACAACTGAATTGTAAAAAAAATAACAAAATAATAATGACCATTGAGTAAATTCAATAGTTAAAAATATCTCAAATTAAAATTTTTTAGCTTTTTTTATCTCAAATTCTGACACAGAGTGTAAAAATGTATGCGTTTACAATTTCAAGTTTTAAGTACTTTAAAATTGAATTTTTCCCATAAAAAATTAAAATTTTAATTTAAATGTTTACTGTTTAAAATTAAATTTTTAAAGAATATTATTTTTAATTTTTAATTTGAGTACATTAAAATTAAATTTTAAATATTATTTTTTTAAAACAAAAAAACTTAGTTAACTTTTGTCACTTTGACTGTTTATTTTATTATATAGATATAAAAAGTATTTTAAAATATTTATAAAAAAATATTTAATAAAATACGAAAAAATAAAAAAATATTTTTTATGTAAAGTGACCAAAAAGACAATTAAAGTAGATAGAAAAAATAATCCTAACAATTAAATAAATTTAACGATTAAAAATATATCAAATTTAGATACTTTAATTTCTTTATTATATATATGACACAAATAATATAAAAAATATAAAAATATATGTATTTAAATTTAATTATTAATTATTATATAATAAATTAATTATTTTTATTTGAAAAATTCAACTTATCTTTAAAAAAAAATAACTCTCCCAACCCCTTCACTCTCTCTCTCTCTCTCATTCTCTGTGCCGCTCTCCCTTCCTCTCAATCCCAACCCCCCTTTTTCTCTCTCTCCCAGCAAACCCACCCTCCTGCCCTCCTCTTTCTGTCTCTCTCTCTCCCCCCAGCAAACCCATCCTCTCCAAATATTGCCACGTGCACACATGTCCCATCAAAGGGATGTGTTTTATTATATAAATATAAATTAACAAATAACCCGTACTTAAAGCACTCTTCAAATAAAATAAAATATACGTATATATTTGTACCTTCTCTTTCTCCATCGGACAACATAATATTAAAAAACAAAATTTTTGTCTTTGTCAATACAACTCTTAAATATCATCATTAAGTTCAACTCAATAATTTATAAGAATGTAAAGTGATGCAAAGACAGGGCGGGAGTTTGAGGAAAAAGTTTGTAAAAGATTTTAACTATTCGTTGAAAAATAAAATTCAATCTCAGCATTTATACATTAATTTGTAAGAGGGACTTTTTTGAAATATATTGTATTTTATTACATAGGTAAAGATAAAAGTTGTTCAACCAAAACAATCCACCCGCCCTCAAATCCCGATCAATATCAAACATCAAGAACTCCAATTTCTCCGGGCGACCCCCGACATCCAACCCATTCGCAGCATGAACTAAATCTAACACATTGTTGTAAATTGAAAATCTATGGTCCGAACTCAAATACAGAGGAAAAAGCCCTCTTACAGCTATGAATTCACTAAATGGTGTATCGACATTTAGAGTGGCAGTGAGTATAGTCACATTCCTCTCTATCATTCTAGCAGCAAAGGAACTCGACCCACCACCAACATCGAACCCGATTCAGATCTCACCACTTCCCAGTGCCAAAACGTCATCAATTGGGAAATCATTTTTGCCCCTAGGCTTGACATATCTCTGATTCTTATACCCTTTAAACAAATTAAGGCAACCGACACAGTCTCTGCTCAGTTTTTTGCCAATCAAGCAGTTTAAATTCTTGCAACCAAGGCCACTCCAGTCTAAAATCTTACTACTAACATTCTTCTAGAGAGACATTGGGAAAGAGTCGAGACCCACCTTGGGTATAGACTTGGCAAAGCACCTCCTTTTGGGTAAAGGCTCGCATCCTCGAAGAATCAGCTTTTGGGCAAGGCTCCAAACGTCCACACACGGGCCATTGGCCCTGTAATTCATGTACTGAGATAGCAAATCCATGGATTTCTCATAGGAATGGCCCACCGAAGAGACCATTTCCGTGATCCTAGTTGTCGAATCTTTCCCCAGAGGAAGATAGTGAGGCTGGATAAGAGCTTGAGCTTGTCCGCGATGTTGAGTCTCGAAAAGTCAATGCTTTCGTATCCCAGAAGCTCATTCTCCATCTAGGCGAGTTTTTTCTAAGAAGAGCTTATCTCTCTAAGGATCAAAGAGACTTGCTCAAAGATGAGAGAGATGTTCTTGTGATGGTGGTGGTGAAGTGGGTGGTTTTGGGGGTCCATTAGGGAGGATGTGAAAGCATATGAAGCAGAAAGATTGGTGGTGAGAATGGAGAAGAGCATCAGAACATTCATCGTTGAAGAACACATAGTTTCCATTTTAAATCTGGCTGTTCCATCCCATATCTTCAATGAAACCAAACCCATTTTCGCCCTGCAAGTAAGAGAGAGAGAGAGAGGAAGCCTATGATTCTGTGAACTGTGTTAACTTCTAACTTTGGGAAGTAGCTATCCAGTGATTGCAACGCAGGCGAGGGAAAAGGAGAGAGAGGAGGGGTTGGGTTGGGTTGGGTTGGGTTGAAAGTGACAGAGAGGGTTGGGCAGTGGTTGGAACAGAGAGAGAAAGTGAGAGAGAGGGTTAGGCGGTGCTGTTCAAGTGCTGGTGCTGGGCGGGAACTTGTGGAAGAAGATTTGATATCTTTAAATCTAAGCCATTCATTGGAAATTTAAATTTAACGTTGATTATAATTTGTGAGAGGGATATTTTTGAAATGAGATGTGTTTTATTATATGGATTTATTTTTTTATCATAGTCAAGTTTCATACTTCAAACCCAGAAAATACATTTAAAGAGGTTCATCATCCTACCTCAATGAAGATATTGGTGACCAAGCCTGTGAAGGAAATAGGAGTTGAGCTTTGAACACCACCCAATTAAAAAATTCCAAGTCTTTCTTCTTCCTCCAAACAACACCAAATGTCCAACCACACTTGATAAAAAAATATATATTTTTTTCTCTTATTTTTTTTTCTCTTTGAAGGCACACAAATTTATAGGGAGTATAAAGGAAGTGTCGGTAGAGAAAAACAAGCTCTACTTCCTACACTTGAAAGGCACTAAAGTAGTATTATGCATTAGGTAGTATAATCCAAATAATCTAGCTTAACCTTTTTGACTATCTAGCCACATAATTTAAGATAGATGTTGGAGGATGGATGAGAATGGGTGGCATGATCCGGGAATCATGCTAGCTTTTTGACAAATTAAGCAAAATGCTTTAAATCATGCTAGCTAAATTATTTGGAAGAATGCTTTAAAGTCATCAATGTAGGGTCTTCTTTTTGTCTAATTAGCCAAATAATTTGAGAGATTGTGAGAGATGTATGGAAGAAAGGATGGATGGAAATAAAATTTACCGGGAAATAATTTAGAGCTACTATTCATGAGTCAACTCAGTGAGTGATAAAGTGAGTTGAAGTGAGTTGAGATGAGTCAAAGAAAAGGGTTGACCCATAGGTTAATGGGCTTGGTTTGAACAAAATAGGTAATTGGACTAGAAAGTGTTTGGATAAAAATTTTTAGAAATTCTACATTAAAGTCCCACATAGGGTGAAATTAAATCCGAAACTCTTTCTAACTAATTTTATCATTCCAAAAATTTTCAAATCCTCAATTTTCTAGATTTTTACTATAACAAATATCACCACACACTTAAGCAAATTAATTAAGAAAAAAAAATTTAAGTTATTACAACTGTTCTTTTTTTGGAAACTATAAAAGTAAAAGAAATTTTTAATTGTGAAAAGTTTGATTTAATTTATAAACTACTTGACAATAAATTAAAGTGCGAATAATTAAACTAACTAAATTGGAAGTAAAAGCTCTAGAAAGAGGAAACAACTATATTAAAGAAACAATTAAAAGATTTAAAATAGATCAAACTCAAATAAAACAACGAATTAAATTAAGGTTCTAAACAATGTAATTAAAGATCTTAATTCAACCTACAAATCCAGGTGAATACCTTATTCTCATGTATGGATGTGATTAATTTATCTCAGTTTACAGCTCACATTTAGGAAAAGTAAACCGGAAAGATTTCATCTTGAAAACTTTAATTTCCAAAGCACGGTTCTAAAATCACGTTTAGGATAAATAAAACCAAAAAGATTTCATCTTGAAAAAATTCTTTGGTCCAAAGTTCTTCTATTTGATTTCAAAATATAAAGAAAGTTTTAATCATGTAACGTCATCAGTGATTTCAAGGAAATATGATCAAGGTTACATGTTTTCGAAGGCTTTGAAGATCAAATGAAAAAGAAAACCAGAAAATATATCTAAATTTATTTCATCTATTTTCAAAGTATCAAGAAAATTGTAATCATGTGTAGTTATCAGTGATTTCAAGGAAATATGATCAACTACACAAGTTTTTGAAGGTTTTGAAAACATCTGAAAATTGATTTAGAAGAAAAAGAATAACAACCCAAACATGCAACTTTTACGTTGCATGCTTGAATTCAATCACATCTAACATTCAAATAAAGATTCACCCATCATTGATGGGTTGAATCAATGATGGGTGAATCAAGAACGAATCTACGCTAGCATGTTAATAGAATAAACAAAACATAAAGTAAAAGAAGAGATAAAGAAAGAAAACTCCATTGATGAATAAAATCTGCAACTTCAATTAACTGCTGCGTAAAACTTCGCTTGCATCTAAATCTTCAATCCAAAGTTAAAGAAAACTCTCAAAAAGTAAAGAAAAACTCTCAGAAAACTAAACCCTAAATTGTATGTTTGGCCCCCCCTTTAGGTTGGGTACAAAGTACGTATATATAGACAACTGAAAAACCCTTAAATCGAGTTCCTCGAACTCGCGGCGTCGGGACGCCGTCGAGACGCCAGGGGGCAGTAACCTCCTTTCTTCTGCTGCTTTCAACTTCTCTTCAGGTCTTGACGTAGGCGTGCACCCTATCCTTCATTTCTTGCTTGATCTTCATCCTTTTCGAGCTCTTCCCGGACTTCTTTAAGCTCCTCCAAGCCTCTAACACAACTCTTGGGTCTTTCCTTTGCTTTTATACACATTTGCTGCATAAAGGAAAAGATTAAGTATGAACTTTAAAATATCATTAATTTAAAAGAATTATCTCTAAACATTTATTAATAACAATAGGAAATTAATAAAATGATTACACTTTTCAAGTGTAATAAGTAATTATTATTTATTAAAAACTCATTTTAATTGAATAAAATAAGCCATTTTAATAGTAAATTTTTATTTTCATTTTAATAAATGATTTGATAATATATTAATTTTTTATTAAAAATAAATTTAATTTAATTAAATATTTGAATAAACCAAAATGTGCACCTGTGTTAAAGTTGTAAGTTGCACTTACGACTTTAAGTAAATTTCTATTGAATTGAAATCATAAGTGGTACTTACGACTTCATTAAAGAAGTTGTAAGTGGCACTTACGACTTTGATCTAATTTTGGTAAATACTTCTATTTCATCTCATTTTGTTTAATTGTTTAATATTATTAGTATTATGGTAAAAAACTCTCTCAATAATGAATAATGCGATTCCAGGATGTTGAGTGGGTGTTACACCACTTTCGTGGGCCTTCCTTGCTTTCGATTATTGGGAAACATGCCTTTGCAGCTTGTGTTTACGTCATTTGGAAGGAACGGAATAAAAGGAAACATGAAAATAGCTTTTTGGATGAGGTGACAACTCTCCGGTCTATTAAGACACTAGTTCGGCTACGAGTAATGAGCTGCTTGGGATTCACGAAGAGTGACTAGAATCGGCATTTAGTTCAGCAATGGAATCTTCCTCTTTCTATTTTGGAACCTTAAGTTGTTGATTTGTAGTTTGTTTCCCTTTGCTCTTTTGATGATTGATTATTGTAAGGGTGTTCTTTCTTTTTTGTGTTTTCCAGGGGAATGCCCCTGAGGTATCTGTACAAAATATTTTTCTTCATTAATTAAATTCTTTTACCTTTCAAAAAAAAAAATGCGATTCCAGGAAAGTGGATTTGGAAGTATGCCAATCGTAGGCATCTATTATCGAGGTCCTAGATAGCGTTTAGATATGGTGAGAAAGAAAAGGATTAGGCCAACAAGGAGTGCAAGGGTGTGTATAGGACATGTTTGTGGAAACACATCCAAAAACATTTAGCCCAAATTTAGAAGACAAATTTCCTTCGCAAGTGGCAATAGGGATAGAGTCAAGTTTTGGCATGATCAATGGTTAGAAGAAGTTAGTCTCGAGGAATGATGCCTAACATTTTTTCCATTGCAAGAAATAGGGATGGAATGGCAGCAAATTTCTTCTATGTTTGGAATAGGGGTGCCACCTTGAATGTTGAATTAAGGAGTAATGTTTTTTTATTGGGAAGTGGAGGGTTTTATAAGAATGATGTGAGCCTCTATGAGGTGAGATGCCTCAAAAGGATAGATATGATTTTAGGGGTGTTTGGAGTGACAAAAAGTAAGATGATTTAAAATAATTTGTGGGTTCGTAATTCGTGCAGTGAACTAACTTTTAGAAGTTTTCATAGATTTTTAAAAGTTTTCAGCATTTTTTAGTGAGTCAAATGCACCCTTTATAGGTGACTTCAAAATCTGGTCATTTTGAAATTAAGTCTTTTTACACCAATTTGGAGGGAGGTGGGGAGAAAGATTTCCCTTGGTTATGCATTTGAAAAAAATGGAGCGCCTCCTGAGGTTACATTCCTAGTTTGGGCAATGATTCACATAAGGATTCTTTTGTAGACAACCTGTAATACCCCGGACTTTTGTATTAATATAAATATATGGTTTTGGATGCATTTTGGAAGTTATGATATGTTAAATTAGTAGTATGGATCATTTATGGTGCTTTAGAGTTAAGAACTTTGAAAAAGATGGGTTAAGCCATCAAAAGTAGGCATTTTAGCCAAGTGCAGGAAAAAGGGGCACCTTGGGCGCACAAGGCAAGGTCTTGGGTGCACAAGTCATGGGCGCCCAAGGTACAGCAGAATTGACTAGTGTGGAGTATTCTAGAAGATACAGGCGAGCCTCACCCCTATACACCTATATTAGGGCTAGGGGGATGGAAAATTCTGGAAGGTACTGTTTGGGATTAAAATATTGTTTAAATATATATATATATATATATATATGTATGATGCAAGAGAGAGAGAGAGAGAGAAAAGTTGTTTGGAGAGGAAGAAATCAGGAGAGAGCCAAAGAGAAGAATGAAGAAGAAACAAAGAGAACCAAGTGAGGGTTTGTATGGTAAGTGCCTCTAACCCTAACCAAAATCAAATTAACCTTGCAAGGATGCAATTAAGCACTCAAGGAACCTATCTATGTGATTTGTTTGATGTTTAGATCAAAGGAGAGAGGAGATTGAGTCCATCAAAGCTTGAGGGTTTGGAAGCTCAAAACACCTTTTTGTTGATCTATCTTCTTACAACTAGAGGTAGGGATTTAATGCCTCATTTTTACATATGTGATGTGTAACAAGGACTAGAATATCATTAGAGAAACCCTTTTAAATGTTGGTTACATTTTTGGAAGATATTGGAAGTTATATACACATATATATATATGTATAGGTTGAGAGAGTAAAAATGGTGTTTTGATCTATAACTTGACTTTTTGTTAAGGAAAACTCAAATTGATAATTTTGTTTGGTGCCTAAGAACCTTGTATTGATGTTAGAAACATGAAACTCTGGGTGTCTTTACTTTAACTTAGTCAATTTGAGGTCCTAAGCGTGAAAAAGCATGAAACTAGAAAACAGAGTATGAAACCCGAAACTTGGACCAAGTTATGGGCGCACGAGGGAGACACAGTTGGGCACCCAAGCCCTTGGGCGCCCAGCCCATGAGCGCACAAGGTGTGGGTGCCCAAGCCGCTTGGACGCATGGCTGAGTGTCAGTTTGGGCAGCCACCCAGCTTAGGACACTTTCCTGACTTTGCTTAGTTTGGCCTCCTACCTTGGGCTTATGAAAGAGTTGGTAACATTTTTTTTTACGTGAAACTCTCACTTGATTAATTGTATTGATTTAAAAGAGGAAATGAGCTTTAAAAAGCGATTAAGGGTTTATTATCTTAAACCTATGGGAGTTAACTTGTAAAGGCGAATGAATGCTACCTTGAATGAAATGAATTGGAAGCTTACCTTGAGATAAGAGTCTTAATCGAGTAGAATTGTGAATATGTCTTGATGTAAACTAAATGTTGAGGTATATGAACTTGTGATTGATTAAGTGAAAGGTAACTTGACAAAGAGGCATATGTTTATAATTTTGGCAAATGTGGAATACTTAATATGGTTTAATTAATGTGATATGTAATGAGCTATGGAACGAACTGTAACATTGACGTGTGTTGGATAGTATATGTTGATAAATGTTAAATGTTTGATAAGGTTGGTCAATGTTGATATGTGATGAATCTTAGGATGAACCGAAAAGTGAATATATGATTGAAGGAAATTGAAATGTGAACTTTTGTAATAAGTGATGGAAATTAAATGAGGCTTGGTTTAAATGAAATGAAGAGATGAAATGAGTTGTGTTCTATGATGAAATGGAATGTGGTTATATGTGTTGGAAAGTTTATGATGATGAATGTGAATTGTGATTAAAGAATTTTTTTTTTTTTTGGTAGTTAAGCGGGTATTTTATTACCAAAAAATATAGATTTACAACTAGCTCAATACAAACCCCAAAGGGTACACACCTCATATAGAGGATCCAAAAGATGTTAAGAAACCATCTAACCTATCCTTTTAATAGATCCACTTACAGCCCAAGTGGATAGGTTAACAAAATAAGACTCATTTCTTCCTAGTTTTGTTTGAGTTAGAGCTTGGCCCCTTGGTGAGTGTGATACTTGCTAGCGCTTGCTCCTTAGCAAAATTAAGCTTTTGAATACGGTCTAGGAGTAACTTTTTTTCCCGAGCTTGGGAGGAGGTTGGTGTTGTTTTTGCTTGCTTCGGCCCTTGCTTGGTTGATACCTCATCTTCCTTCGGCTCTTGCTTCAACTTTAGACTTTTGTCTTCCTCTTCACACTCATCCTCTTTGCATGATTGTAAGATCTCAAACATATTGGATGAAGCTTGTGGCGTGTCTTTGCTCCTTTCCTTTGGTGTTGGAATGCTTTTATCCTTGTTCTTTTTCACTTGTTGCCACTCTTTCTCTTCATGCTGCTCCTTGACTTTCCATTCTTGCTTAATGAGCTTGGTGTCTTGTTTAGGCTCAATTGGACATGCCAATGTAGAATGACCAAAAGTCTTGCAATTTTCACACCTTTTTGGACTCCAAGGGACTTCTACCTTTATCTCAAAAGGACTACCATATCCCAAATTCAACTTGAAGGACTTGGGAATGTCCTTCTCAACTTGAACTTTGATACAAATTTTGGCAAAAGTGAGCCTTGTCTTCTTCTGCGTATACTCATCCAGGAATAAAGGCTTGCCAATAACACTTGCTACATAACTCAACCCCTCATCTGACCAAAGCTCCAAAGGTACATTATAGAATTTAACCCAAATGGGAATGGTTGAGAACTCTTCTTTAGTTAAATGCATACCCGGATGCCATCTTTTAATGAGAATTAGCCGATTACCACAGTAATATGGGCCTCCTTCTAAAATTTTCTTCAAAGCATCTTCATTCTTAACATTAAAAATATAGAAACCATTATCAAGAGTGACAACTTCCTTAAGCTCTTCTGCCCAAATTTTCTTTGCCCAAGTTGTTATGTAGTGGAAGGAATTCCTTTTATCAAGAAAGTAACCAACCAGAGCATAGTCCCAATGCAAATAACCTTTTTTTGAAATTTCTAGGGGAACTTTGAATTCATCTCCTTCAAGCTCAACATTAAATTGTCTAAGCTTAGATGGCTTATCTTGTTCTTGTAAACTGAATAAATTAGACCAAGAGGAAATACCTGGTTCGGCCTTTTTAAATTTGTGGGTCCCTTGAATTGGTGATGTGGAATTAATGGGTGGAAATTTTTCTGCCAACCGAGACCTTGTATATATGCCAGAGAGCTCGGTTGCTTCTCTTTTAGTGTTGCCATGCTCCAGGTCACCTTGGTTGACTTTTCCTTGCTGCCCATTCTTGCTTGAAGATGCTGATGAGGGCCCACCACTCATGCATAAATCAGCTTTCACACTTGCTTTAGAGGCTTCCACATTTGAAACTTGCATGGCAGAACAAAGAGGGGTCTCCAAGCTATTGACCAATGGACCAATTCCCACTTTTTGCCCATTTACACGTGAAATTGCAGGTGTGGTCCCACCATTGGCACAAAAGTCAACTTCCAAGTTTGCTTGACAACTAGCACCAGCCATTACACCATTTTTACCCGCTGGATTATATAATTCCCCAATACTCCTTTGCTTGGTTTCACATGGGGTGGCAGATTTGCTATCTTTTCTTGTGGGCCCATATGTTCCCTTTGAATTCAGAATTTGGCCTCCAACATAGGCGGGAAAAAATCCTTGTGGAATTCGGGAAGCTTCCCCCATTGTACCTGCAACTTGAGACATGACCGAAAGCTCCTCTCCAATGACGCTTTCATTTGGACTTGGATAGTGGATCTCCTCCTCCACCTTCATTATATCTGCCATTGGAGATGGTCTTGCTGATGAAGAACCAGCCCTTGTCTCAATACTTCTTCTTCTATCATCAGGTTTTGCTAAGGACAAGGGTTGCCGTGGGTTGATGACTCCTTTAAGAGATTTCAACCTTTGAGCTACCCTTGCCATAGCTTCTGGTGTATGCTATTCTTTTCTTTGCCTTTGCTGGATTTTTGCTCCAAAAGAGGAACCCGTGAGGACATCTTCATAGGCATTACCTTCGAAGACATCATCTTGGACTTCATCATCTTCATATTCATCCCCTTCTAAATCTGGAAAATTAATTTTAACACTAGGGCTACCTTTTTTAGCTAGCTTCTCCTTGACCAAGCTTGCATGGAAATCCTTGAGGGACATCTTGGTTGCTGAATTTTTCCTTAAACGAGCTGCTTTACCAATGGTGATGGAACTTAACTAGCCAAAACTACCTCCCGAACCTTTAAGATGTAATATTAACAAGAAGAAAGTTGGGGAGATGACAAGAGAGCTGTAAATGATGAAAGATAAGTGTGAAAAACCATAATTATGAGCTTGAGATTGAAAATTTTAGAGAGAGAAATTCTAGAGAGAGAAGCTCTCAAACCCCTTCACCACACAGGAACATTTCTTTTTGATTAAAGAATATTGAATGTGAATTGTGATTAAAGAGCATTGAATGTGATGAATGATTGATTGTGTGTCGGGGGCCGTGGTGGGGTGCAAAAATAGGAAGGGTTGTGAGATTACCCTCGGGTTGAAAGGCCTGGAACCTGTGCAGGGTTTGGTGTCAATGCCAGTGGGTTAGTAGTCCACAACATTGTGTGTGTATGGGTTACCCGTGACCCTGGACTGTGATGCTAAACGATGGTGTTCAGTTTACCGTTTCTATTGGGTCTAGACCCATAAAAGACGGTGTTGTGTATGCACCCAACCCCTGAGGATTTGTGTGGTTGTGGCCATATGATTGAATAATGAAATAGTGATACTGTGGATGTGATTACGTGATTGAATGATGAATAAATGGTAATGTGGATGTGGATATGTGATTAAATGTTGAATATGTGATAAGGTGGTATAGAATATGATTTGATTTAATGTTGGGAAATTCAATAATGAAAAATAATTGGAATTGAATACTACACTATGATGTTATTAAATGGCAATAAATATTGTAAATATGGTTATGTAGTCGATTATGATTAAAAATCAAAGAGATAATTGAAATGTGATTTGAACCAATAAATAAAATTTCAAAGATTAAGTATTTAATTGGAATTTAATCCTTCTTATGATATGGTTGTGTGAAAATATATATATTCTAAATTGGTTATGTAGTTATGTTGATAAGCTATTGTGGTTCTAGAACATATTGAGATAACTAGATATATCATGAATAGCATGCATGTTTGGAATACATATCATATATGTTTGTTTGAGACACCGTGGGCATAAGTGGACCCGTGCTCACGTCCCTACAGATTTTGATGCAGGAACAGGTCATATTAATCTGGTGGGTTGATGGGGTGAAATTAGGAGTGCTTAAGCATGAGCCCTTCTAAACCTAGCAAAACTTTTGGTTACTTAGTTTTGTTTTATTTGAAATTGTAATATTGTACATTGAGGATTTATTCGATTTGGTTGTAATGGCCTTAAGGCCTAAGTTATGTATCATGGGTATGGTGTATGGAGTACGTGACCTGGCAATAATCAAAGTTAAACTTATATTATCCTATTTTATGTCTTGGGCTCACTAGTTTACGTTGCGTTGCTCTGATCATGGGTTTGTTATGTTAGTGCATGTTGTGTGTGTTTATCACTCACCCCTCGGGTCACGGGATCCGGGGTGTGACATAACCTCATCAAAAGGGGTACGATTTTGATTAATATATGTTGTTTATCCAATGGAAAATTAGAGAATATCAACCATTTGTTCATTCATTGTGACTGGACGAGGAGGATTTGGTAGCTAATCCTAAATCATTTTGAGATGTAAAGGCTTTTATCATTAAAGATGCAGCCTATTTTTAGATCATAGTTTTTTTTTTTTTTTTTGGTAAGTAAGTATAAATTTGGATTATATAGGAAAGTTATGTACAATATCTTGGGGGCATACCCCCGCAAACAAAATATAATTAACTAGTGGATTCCCCAACTATCAAGTAAGCTAGAATCTACATTGGTCAATTTAACATTAGATTGAGAGACTTTTGTTCTAACAACATGTATTATCCTTTTTCCAATGGTTGCCACGGTTGAGGGTTGCCCTTTGAAAATTCGGCTATTCTTTTCCTCCCAAAGATGGTAAACAAGGCCGGCCCAAGCAATTTTACATATAATGCGGTTGACTTGCTTTCCACTGAATTTACCCATAGCCCAAGAGACTTCCAAGTTCCAAGGTTGTAGGGGTTTAATGATGGAGCATTTGCACAAAATAGTACCCCTCAATTCGGCTGAAAATGGACACATGAATAGAAGATGGTCAAGTGTTTCAAAGGCATTACCACAAAGCACACAAGTAGGGTCTATGCTCATTCCCCAACCCAACATCCTTTCCTTAGTACTTAATCTTCCATTAATAGCAAGCCAGAGTATAAAGCTATGTCGGGGTATATGTTGAGGGAACCAAACTAAATGATGCCAAGGTTTCTTGCTTCCTTTTTCACTTATTGCATTCCAAGTTGCAGCCATAGTGTAAGCTCCATTTCTTGATGTCTTCCAAAAGAATTTATCCTCTAAATTAGCATCTGGATAATAGCTAGGGGGGTGCTCAAGGATTATCTCCCTTAGCTCCCATGTACACGGGTATGGCCATTTCCAAGTACCTTGGACCACAATTCTATCCATTTTAGCATCTTTCGGCAAACCAGCATCATAGTTTGCCGAAAGATGCTAAAGTGGATAGAATTGTGGTCCAAGGTACTTGGAAATGGCCATACCCGTGTACATGGGAGCTAAGGGAGATAATCCTTGAGCACCCCCCTAGCTATTATCCGGATGCTAATTTAGAGGATAAATTCTTTTGGAAGGCATCAAGAAATGGAGCTTACACTACGGTTGCAACTTGGAATGCAATAAGGGAAAAAGGGAGCAAGAAACCTTGGCATCATTTAGTTTGGTTCCCTCAACATATACCCCGACATAGCTTTATACTCTGGCTTGCTATTAATGGAAGATTATTTTTTTTTAGGAAAGGATGTTGGGAAGTTGGGAAATAGAGGCGGAAAGCATGGAAATTAATTCATTTTTGTTTATCTTGGGTGGTGTGGAGAGAGAAATAGGAGAAATTTTTAAGATGGTGAGAATTTGTTGTGCAGAGTAAAAAGTATTGTTTTGTATAGTTGACTTTCTGGGGTGGAGATTGAAATATATAGTTTCTTACATTTTGTAGAGCATATAGATATAATCTGACTAGCTTGGGATAGCGATATAACCTTTTTTTTGTTTTTTTGTACTTGGGAGGCATCCCTTTGATGCCAAATTCATAACAGTTTTACTTATAAAAAAAATAAGTAAATGGATGCTCTCAAAGATCAAGAAATATATATTTAATAAGTTTCTCTTTGAATTACACAAATGGAAAAAAACATGCCCAGGAGGGGGAAGAGTGGGTAACTGAGAGTAGTGGAAAAATTATATCTTTTTTCATTACTCCATAAAACACTTTTTTACACTCCTGTAAAATCCTATGCAATGTTCTATCATAAATAATTAATTATTAAATATTAATTAATCATTAAGTTAATATTGTAAAATAATAATTTATTCAACCAAACTAAAATTAATTAATCATTAAATTACTTTATTAAAATAATATTTAATAAATAATAATTTATTATTAAAATGATTTATTTTATTTTATTAAATTAATATTGTTGTTATATTAATTTATGATTAAAATTATTTATTTCCTCAAATTAAAATTATTTTTAATAAATAACAATTACTTATTAAAATGATTTATTTTATTAAAACGTTTTATTAAATAAAAATAATTTCCCTAAATAATAATTACTAGATTATGCATTGCATTAATAAAATTTATTTAAATAAACTAAAACTAGTTATTTTATTAAATTAGCTTATTAAAATACAAATAATTTTTAACATATAAAAACTCATTATTAAAATTAATTACTACTAAAATCTATGATAAAATTATTTTTCATAATTGATTTTTATTTAAATTATATATTTTAATAATATATTTATTAAAATTAGGTATTATTAAAATAACAATCATTATATGATTTATTTTATTATAAAATTTTACTAATATTAAATATTAACTTTTTTGGTAACCCGAAATCTTTACTGATTTATTGCAACCCTCAACAAACCATGTAACTGATGGGTAAACCGAGGTAATATGCTCTGGCATTATCATTTTTCTTCTAGCCCGAGATGTGCAATCAAAGTTGATTTAATGAAGGCCTATGACTCTGTGAGGTGGGAATTCTTATGGGATGTCTTTCGGCTTTTTGGTTTTCTTGAGAATTTACTAAGTTGATTCGTGCTTGTGTTTCTACATCCCGGTTCTCAGTTAGCATTAATGGGGAGTTGAATGGTTACTTTGAAGGGAGGAAGGGGTTGAGACAGGGTGATCCCATTTCTCCATATCTCTTTGTACTCTGCATGGAGGTGTTTTCTTGCATTCTTATGAAGAAGGCCACTGATTTGCCTTTGTTCAGGTGTCATTGGAGGTGTGGAAAGCTAAAGATCACCCATTTATGTTTTATAGATGATCTCATGATTTTTTCTCGAGGTGATAAAGGTTCAGTTAGTATGATTCGAGATGCTTTAGACTTGTTTCGACCTATGTTTGGGCTTCAAGCTAATCTTGCTAAAAGTGAGGTTTTCTTATCTTGAGTTGCAAAAAAGGAGCAAACAGGTATCAACCAGCTTCTTGGGTTTCATCAGGGTTCTTTACCTGTGAGATACCTAGGTGTGCCTCTCATAACCACTAAGCTAAAGGCTGCGATTTGCCAAGTATTGCTAGATAAGATTATCAGTAGAGTTAAGAGCTGGACCAACCAGTTTCTATCTTTTGCTGGATGGTTGTAGCTTATTCAATCAGTCCTATTCAGTATACAATCATTCTGGTGTTCACACTTCATTTTGCCGATTAAAGTTATTAAAGCTATTGAAGTTATTTTGCGGGCATTTCTATGGAAGGGTTCTTCTTTGGATAAACATAGTGCAAAGGTGGCTTGGGAAGAGGTGTCTTGGCCTAAGGAGGAAGGTGGTCTGGGGATTAAAAAGATTAGAGACTGGAATATGGCTTGTATGACTCAGTTTCTATGGAGTCTTTGTTTACCTTCTACTACTTCTTTGTGGGCTGTTTGGGTGAAGCGGAATCTCCTTCAAAAGGACCAATTTTGGGTGGCTAAGGTACCATGGTGTTGTCCCAAATAGCAACACTAGAGGGGGGTGAATAGGGTTGCTTAAAAATTTTACAAATAAAAATTTCAACCCTAAAACAAATATGTCAAGATAAATATGAAATGCACCAAAAAAAAAATATTCAATATTTGTGAATGAAGAGTGAGTGCTAGTATTTGCAATAAATATAAAGAGAAGGGAAGAGAAGCAAACACAATCGATTTATAGTGGTTCGGCTTCAATGTTGCCTACGTCCACTCCCCCAAGGCCTTCCTTGAGATTTCTCCACTATTCTTTGAAGAGCTTATTACACACTAGCTTCCTAAGGTGCTAGAAACCTTTTCCAAGTGATTTTATCCCCAAATCACTCACACAAGTCTCTCTCAAAGAAAGTCTCTTGTTTTGGTCCTAACACTTGAACCAAAACCAACAAGAGCTCACCCAACTCTCACAAATTAAAAGGGCTTTAAATTTCCCTTTCTTACAACAACAATGATGAGTTTAAAACTCAATCAAATCAAAAAGAAACTCTCACAAGTTGAATATGAAAGATGAAGCACAAATGTGAGAAGAAATCACTCTATGTTTGCAAAGTTATAGAATTTCTTGTATCTCTTTGTAAGCACTTCTTTCTTGCCTTGTTCCACTTGAATCTGAGTTTGAGGCTCTATTTATAGATGAAAATCTCCAAATGGCCGTTACAAAGTGAAAAGACACTTTTTCCCTTGAAAGAAATTGAATTTCCTTGCCTCCAATGCTGTCTTTCAGATTCAGATTTTCTGAGATATATTTGTGACCGTTTTTCACCCTCAGAACGTTCAAATCTGACATTACCTCAGAGTAAAGACTTTGTAGATATATAAGTCAGCTATCACATGTCAAATTTTGAGCTTCATCCAACGGTTAGATAGTCAGATATGGCTTCTGAACCGAGACCAGCTTCTAATAGCTTTTTCTGACATTCTGAATCTGTGTTTCCCGTTTAAGCTTCCGTTTCACTAGGATACTTTTAGAATTAGAAGAAACTTAAACTACAAAAGTTGTAGCTTTTTGAGTCTTCTTTTCACACACCAAAAATCAGAATTTTTAAAGCTGTAGAGTATGAGTTATGTCTCAAAACCTAAGACTAGCTCCAGAATCCAGAATTAAAAACTTTTCTGCAATGCCTAATGTTCCAACTCATGTTTTGATACCTTAACGTCAGATTCACAAAAATCTCCTTTCGGTAAAGTTGTAGATATGGAAGTCTAGTTTACTGTATTAAAATTTCATGAAAATTGAACTGTTGGATCTTAAGATATCATTTATATACTAACACGTGTCTGATTTCTCTGTTTATCCGAGTTAACCTCTAGTTCAAATATTCTTCTTACTTTGATTTCTATTACTCCAAACTTTGAAATTCCTTTATTCCTTCATCCAAATTATGTGAAAATATCTAAAAAATAATATCAATCTCTTTCAACTCTATTATCTTGAATCTATCAAATGAATTGTAACATTTCTTACAATGTCTATTTGAAAATTTATTGTGAAAATTTAATTCAATATTTGTTATCATCAAAATCAATTATAAAACTAACTTTATAAACCTTGGGCCAACACATGGAATTGTTCATGGATGTGGAGGAAAATATTGAAGTTGCAGGAGAAGGTTAGACCATTTATCTCTATGCGGCTGGGAGATGGGTGTGCTACTTCTTTGTGGTTTGAAACTTGGATGCCGAAGAGTCCAATTTGCACTACAAGTCGGGCACGAGTTATCTAGGATTCAGGGTTATCAAAGGATGCTTTGGTAAAGGATATTATCGTTAATGGTAGATGGCGTTGGCCAGTAGCAAACTCTCCTGACCTCATTGACCTTAAGAGGGAGACTGAAGAGCTTCTACCTCCTAATATTAGCAGAGCTGATGTTCTAGAATGGAAGTATAATGGAGTGAAATCCTTCTCTGCCAAAGAGGTGTGGAATTCCTTACGATCTCATCATCCTAAATTGTCGTGGTTTCCCATTGTTTGGTTCAAAACTCATGTGCCCCATCACTCATTTGTGCTTTGGTTGGCAATGAAGAAGAAATTGGCTACTCAAGATCGGCTTATGACCTTTGGGTTACTATCTCATATGAGTTGCTATTTTTGTAGAGGACCTCGGGAGGATCAAGATCATATTTTCTTTACCTATCCTTTCACTGCTAGAATTTGGTATACTATTTTGATGGATTATGGGTTTCAAGTTACTTTGTCTTCTTGGGATGAAGTTGTTGAATGGGTGTTACATCACTTTCGTGGGTCCTCCTTGCTTTCAGTTATTGGGAAGCATGCTTTTGCAGCTTGTGTTTATGTCATTTGGAAGGAACGAAATCAAAGGAAGCATGAGAACTATTATTTGGATAAGCTGACTACACTTCGATTTATTAAGACCCTAGCTGGGCTACGTGTAATGAGCTACTCGGGATTTTCGAAGAGTGATCAGAATCGTCATTTAGTTTAGCAATGGAATCTACCTTCTTCAGTTTTGAACATTTAGCTTGTTGATCTAAGTTTGTTTCCCTTAGTTTTTGTGTTGATGGATTTCATTGTAAGGGTGAGCCTATTTGCTTATTCTTTCCAGGGGTATGCCCCTGAGGTATTTGTACACAAAATTTCTTAATTAATTAAATTATTTTACCATTAAAAAAAAAGGGGGTAAACCGAGGAGATGTATGCTGCCCCTCACACACATCCTACTTGTGTTAAGAATCAAACCTGTCTGGTCTCTGTGGTGAGTATACCCATGAGCCACTTAGGCTAACCCCAGGGAGCTAAATGTTAACTTTAACCCTTAGTCAATTTATCCTTATTCCAAATACAATTAACTTTTATCTCTTTAAAATTTTTAGCAATCCAAACATAATATAATTATTACCATATAATATTTGCTCTCTTAATCCAAATACAAGTATCACGAACTTGTTATCCTAGTCACTGTTACTGGGATAACAGTTATCCCGTAAACTTTTACCCCTAAAAATTTCACCTTATACCAAATGTTTCCTTAGTATAAATTACCAAAAAAAATGTTTCCTTAGTATATACATAAACATACATGAGTAATTGAAAAAGGAAGAACACCACTCTACTCTTAATGCCTTAAGGGACGAATTGTTTGCTTGTCAAAAAGATATTGTTACTCTTGGAACCACCGAGGCATTGCTACAAAAGGAATCTGATTGTTTGGCTAGATTGCGTGAGGTCTCTAGAATGGAAGAAAGCTCTGCCAAGCAGAAGAGTCGTATACAATGGCTTAAAGAAGGTGATCAAAACTCCTCTTTCTTTTTCAATTCTGTTAAGGCCCGGAATAACATTAACAAGTTGATTTGTATTCAAAAAGAAGATGGCACCATGCTTTATGATTCTAAGGATATAAATTCTGAAATTGTGTCCTTTTATCAAAATCTCTTGGGGCGCGAATCTGCTATACCCTATCCAGGCAAGCTTTCCCTTCAACACTTTCTTACCCCTTCACTGGATAACTCCTTGTGTAGCGCATTGGAAGCCCCTGTTTTGGAGGATGAGATTAAGTCAGCATTTTTTAGCCTTCACCCCAACAAGGCTCCTGGCCCTGATGGGTTTAATGGTCATTTCTTCCACAAAGTTTGGCATATTGTTGGGCAAGATATAATGGAAGCTATTAAGGAGTTCTTTACCTCTGGAATGCTTCTCCGTGAGGCAAATGCTACCATAATTGCTTTGGTTCCAAAAATTCCGAATCCCACCTTCATTAAGGACTTTCGTCCTATTTCTTGCTGTAATACAATTTATAAATGTATTACCAAGATCTTGGCTGAAAGGGTGAAAACAGTATTGCCTTCCATTGTTGACAATCACAAGCTGCCTTTGTTGCTGGGCGCCAAATTTCTGATAATATTCTACTTGCTCAAGAGCTAATGAGGGGCTATCCTCATCCAAATGGTCCTCCCAGGTGTGCTTTTAAAGTTGATCTTATGAAAGCATTTGATTCTATTAGGTGGGAATTCTTATGGGATGCTATGGAACTACTGGGGTTTCCTGCTAAGCTTATATGGTGGATCAAAGCATGTGTCTTAACCCCAATGTTCTCTGTGAGTATTAATGGAGCACTTAATGGATATTTCCCAGGGAAAAAAGGTCTTCGCCAAGGTCACCCGCTATCCCCCTATCTTTTTGTGCTTTGTATGGAAGTATTGTCCCAAATTCTCAACAAATTAACTACTTCTTCTGATGGGTTTCAGTTTCATTGGAGGTGTGCTAAAACTTGTCTCTCCCATCTTTGCTTTGCTGATGATCTTATGCTATTTAGCCATGGTGATATTCAATCTGTTGGTGTTCTTAAGCATGGTTTGGATCTTTTCTCATCCTTTTCTGGTTTAGTTCCCAATCTTTCCAAAAGTGATATGTTTGTTGCCGGAGTTGATGGAGAAACCAAAGATGCTGTTGCTGCACTTATGGGATTTCGTTGGGGTTCTTTACCTTTGAAGTACTTGGGAGTGCCTCTTCTTTCCACCAAACTTAGGGCCAGTGATTGTGTGGAGCTTGAAAACAAAATTTTGAGGCGAATTAAAGTTTGGACAAACAAATTTCTCTCTTTCTCTGGGAGACTCCAATTAATCCAATCTGTTTTATTCAGTACACAATCCTACTGGTGCTTCCAATTTATTTTGCCTTCTAAAATCATCAAATCTATTGAGGCAAAATTGAGATCCTTCCTTTGGAAAGGTACTTCTCTATCTACAACTGGAGCAAAAGTAGCTTGGGAGATGGTTACTCGACCTAAGAATGAAGGTGGCTTGGGCATTAAGAAAATTAAAGATTGGAATAGAGCAGCTATGGCCAGGTATGTCTGGATGTTATGTGATCCTTCTTCTACATCTATATGGGCAGCTTGGGTTCGCGTTAATCTTCTTGGCAGAACACAATTTTGGATAGCAAAGGTCCCTTGGGATTGCTCTTGGACATGGCGAAAACTTCTACAATTACGGCAAGTACTTCTACCTTACATTTCTTATAAGGTAGGCAATGGCAGAGACTTATCTCTATGGTTTGATCTTTGGTTACCCACTGGTCCTATATGCTCTTCCTTGGATGCCCGTGTGATTTATGATTCTGGACTTCCTAAATTTGCTAAAGTTGCAGATATTATTGTTGATGGTAGTTGGGCTTGGCCAGGGACTAACACTATGGAATTAATGGAGTTGAGAGAAGCCACATTGTCCTTACCATTACCTAATGTTTCACGGCGTGATAAGGTGATTTGGAACAACACTAGCAAAGTTTTCTCCATTCGAGCTACTTAGGAATTATTACGGGAACATCATAATATAGTTGATTGGCACTCAATTGTATGGTTCAAATCCCATATCCCTCGGCACTCTTTTATTTTATGGCTTGCTGTTCATCATAAATTATCTACCCAAGATAAGCTTCGTTCCCATGGTTTACAACAGCCATCTAGATGCATTCTTTGTGAGCATGATTTGGAAAGTCACTCTCATTTATTCTTTCAATGTCCATACACTGAAAGAATATGGTTTGAGCTAATAAGGAAATTGGGACTTCAATGCTTTGAGAATAGCTGGGATGATGTGATTACATGGTGCACAGAAAACCTTTTGGGGAATTCTCTACTTCACCTCTTGGGAAGATTGGGACTTGCTGCTTTGGTCTATTACATTTGGCGTGAACGTAATGCTAGACTTCATGATCAAGATTCAATGGATGCTGTTCTCTTAATGAAACAAGTTGAGGCCACAGTTCGTCTTAGGATCATTTCTTGTAAACCTTTTGCAAAGACTGATACTAATAGACATTTAGTTCATGTTTGGTCCCTTCCCCCTTCGGTTTTGATGACTTAATTGTTGTTTTTGTAGGCTTCGGCCATGCTATTAAGGGGTATGCCCCTTTTGTTTTGTATTTAAATTCTTATCATTAATACAATTTACATTTACCTTTCAAAAAAAAATAAATAAATCCTTTTTTTTTAATGCTATGGGAGAACTACAAGGCAAGCCCTTTGGACTCACCCCTAGAGTGTAAACTCCCCCAGAGGTTAGCAAATGCCCCAATCTGCTAGCCTTGGGTAAATCACAAGCCTGATCAGGACCATTATGGTGATTGAGTTTGTGATAACCCAGGAATTTCTATTTTTATAATCAAGTAATTTTGGAAATAGATATGGTGGAATGGAAGATAAATAAAATTATTTGTGGTGAGTTTGAAATTTTTTTGTGCTTATTGTGCTAATAAAACATGTTGGGCCTAATGAAGGGAGATCCTGGGTGCACAGGAGAAAGTTTTCATAGGCACACACGATTTGGGCACACGGGAGGAAGTCTTCGTGGGTGCATGCGGTGCGAGCACACGCTACAGTGGGTGCACGCCTAAGAAAGGTCAAGCGCCCAAGGCTTTGCTGAGGTCAGCTTCTATCTTAGTCAGTTTGATTTACACCGGTCATTTCCAAGCTCATCCTTTCTAAGCTATGGGGGCAAGGTAAGGTAGTAGAGGAGATTTAGGCGACTATTGCTGGCTTGTTCTCCAAGCAAATAGGTGTACATGTATGTGTAATGAAGGAAAGAGAGTTTTGGTCATAGAGAAGAAAGAAGAACCAGCAGGAGAGCTGAAGGAGACTAAGGTTTGGTAAGTTGTTCAAACCTCAACCAAACTCAAATTAATTTTGTAAGAATGAAATTAAACCTATGTTGAACATGTGTATGCAATTGGCTTTTCGTTAAGATTAACGGTTTGGATATACAGCCTACTCGAAGTTTTCTAGGCTTGCTGGTGAAGTTATAGACTTTGCTCAAGTCACTATTTCCTCCGTTTGTTCATTTGAGGTAGGGATTCTATGCCTCTCACTCACATATATGATTTATAGAAAAGATTAGGATAATGTTAGCATAATTATTTTAAGTTTTGGATGAAATCTGTGGGAGATAATGGAAAGTTATATATGTGTATATATATATAAATATATATGCTTGTAATGAAGAAAATGAAATTAAATCTATATTTGGATCTGTGATTGATAAAAAACTAAATTGTTTGATGCATTTAGTGCCTGTAAGTTTTCTGGTGAGGTTTGAAAAACGATATTACAAGAATTTTGTTCTAAACTAACCAAATTTGAGGTCTTAAGTGGATAACCATGAGACGATAGAAAATAGAGCATCAAAAACAAATTCTGTCTAGATCTTAGGCGCACGTGACACTATTATGTTAGGTATCCACATCTTGGGCACACGTGACACTACTCTGTTGGGCATTCGTGTCTTGGTTGCATGAAACATTTTCCTATTAGGCACTTGCCATCTTGGACGCTCATGAAAAAGCACAATTAAGCACCCACTAACCTTGTTCAAATTGCAATCTCAATTTTATTTGGTCTTTCCACCATGAATATTCAAGGGTTTTAGTACTTATACTTTTGCATGATACTTAATTTATCTAGCATGTTAAATTTTGTGATCTTGAGAATGTGTTTAATGATTTGAAATAAAATTAATTATTATTCAATTTGTGATTTGAGCATGCATGAATAATATGATAAATTTGTAATATTAGAACTCTTTTTGACAAGTGATGGTAAATGAATAAAACTTTGAATAAGAGAACTAGAAGAGAAGAAAATGATAAGTTTTAAAGTATTGTTGTTGATTGGAATGTAGTTATGTGTTGTTTGAAAGTTTGAGATGGCGAAATATAACAATGGTTATAAGAATTGTAAATGAGATAAAATGACCTTAAATGTGATATTGTGATACAAGGATGGAGGGTACGTAAAAATAAGAAGGGTACCAAGATTACTGTAGGGTTGAAAGACCTGAAACCTGCACAGGGATTAGTATTCATGCCTGTAGGTTAATAGCCGACAACATAACGTACATTGTGGCCCTTAACGACGATTTACATTGTGGCTAATCGTGATCTTTAACAAATACGTATATGGTGACTAATCGTGGCCCTAAATGACGACGTTAATTGTACCCACCCTATGGTTTTAAATTGAAAATGAAAATGTGTTTGAAAAACAACGACAATAATGTTAAGAACGATAATAATTGGATTAAATGTTAAGGTTTGTAATGATAAATGGTATTCGAACTTAAATGTTGTACCATAATGATGTTGTGAGATGTTATTCACCTATTTGATTTTTTCTATCCTTGTCATTGGTGATTCATTATGATTAAGTTGAAAATATTAATTTATTTGTGATAATCAATCTGTATATTTTTGCTTTACATATCATATATGTTGGTATTATACATCGTGGATGTAAATGGTTAGTGTTCACGTCCCTACAGACTTTACTGTAAGTCCAAGACCTAAAGACCTAGGTAGGTTTTAAATTAAGCTAAGAGTTGCAAAGCAGTTGCAGACATTTGCTTTTTAATTACTTAAGTTTAATATTATTTGCAGGACTGTAATATTATTTTAATTAGGAAGATTATTCGATTGGGTTGTAAAGGCCATAAGTCCCATGTCATTTATTTTTGTGGGATGTTTTGGAGCCTGGTAGCTTGGTTGAGCCAAGACTTGGTTTATTTTGTAATTATCATTGGTTATTATGCATATTGCTCTAGGATGGTTATAATGCTCTAAACAGGAAAATGATAATATGTGCATGATTTGTATGTTTATAAACTCACCCTTTGGGTCATGGGATCAGAGTGTGATAGTGTTTTGCCAAATGCCAAAGCACAAATACAAACCAATTTCATTACCAAGTCGGGAACCTATGACGTGCCTTTGGTTTTAGCTCCTACAACTTGTGTGTTCGCCATCTGAGCTAGCTCGTGGGGTCGAAAAATATAAATCTTTTAGTGTAGTAATTAATATCGTGTATATATATATGTATCTAGATGAAGTTACCAATTCAAACAATCATTAATGAATAAGGAGAATGAATCTATAAAAATTATTTAGGGTGTAAAAGAATAGGTCTAATGTCCGTTAATCAAATTTAGGTACTCTCTACTTAACATATTCGGCACTTAAAAGGGCCTGAGATTGCAAACATCAAAACAAAATATTCATAAATGAAATAAAAAATTTAAAACACCACCATCACCTAGTCTTAAAATTCAACTGACCTCTATCAGTGCCATCAAAAAAAATTTGGGGCCAGATTGGTGGTTACATCATTCATTTGATAAAACCTAACCGCAAATTAAGCTAGCTACGCTCCTAGAAAAATAATGGTTTATATATATATATATATATATATATATGTAAGGGGGAGAGAGAGAGAGAGAGAGAGAGAGCGTGTGTGGCAACATAACTCATCTAGAGAAACTCAATTCACACACGAGAAGGAATAGTGCTGACCTTTAATTTTGAGGCCGTTGAGAAAACAAAAATAATTTCGAGATCCTGCTGAAGAAGATAATGGAATATGATCGATTTGATATTACCTCCTCTAGTTTGATTCTAGGATTTGTGCAAACCAAACATAAAAAGAGTAGAAGAAAAATATGAATAAAACTGCGGTGTTATCCAATAGGCCTACGAGCCCAGAGCACAGTCAATACAATAATGTGATCACAAGTCCTGTGCAAACTAGTGGTAGATTTGGTGGGTTTCATAGGCCTTGAGGCACATCTGATCACAAGACCCTTATAAATCAGGGGTAGATTTGATGGGTTTCATGGGCCTTTAATGCCCATATCTAACTATTTGATGTATATCAAGTCTCATTTATTAACTATGTAAGGGAAACCTTTACTATTTATTTATTATTTTTTTCATTAGGGGAATGAACTCATTCCTTGGACCAAGGTGTATGATAGAGCATTTAGAGCAATAAAAATACAATTGAATTGAAATAAACAATTTTTTTAAATCATTGTTTTTAACAAAAAAAAAAAAAAAAAACACTATATCACAAAAATTATAAATATTATTTGGATTAAGACTCAAGATGGACCTAATAAGTTGGACTATGCTTTCAAATATATTTTATGTTTTTAAAATACATAAAATGAAATATCTAACATAATTTTATAATTTATTATGAAAATAACATAGAGCTTAGTTTATGCTAAATCTTATCTCTGATGGTCAACTTTTTGATCTCAGTCTTACTGCTGTTTTATCTTCTACTGGTTGTTTTATGTAGGATCCACAGGTGGGGTAGACTATTCTGATAGGGCATAAACAAGGATGGTCATTCGAACTCATTCACCTTTGAATGCCATCTTCACCCTTACCTTCTCCATGTGGCAAAAACTTAGGGCACAACAATTATAAAGCCTGGTGGCTGCAAAGGGTTTACACAAGAATTTGGTAATAATTATGAGAAGACTTTTGCTCCCGTTGCCCGGCTCACTTCCGTTCATAACTTAATTGTAGCTACAGCTGTTCGCAAATGGAGACTTTCACAAATTGATGTTATAAATGCTTTTCTCAATGGTGATTTCACTGAAAAAGTATTTACGTGTCCTCCACTGGGGTATTCTACCCCTGACATCAGGTTTGCAAGCTTAATCGTGCCCTTTATGGTTTAAAACATTCTCCCTGAGCTTGGTTTGCAAAGTTTAATACCACCATCAGTCAATTGGGATTTATTTCTAGTCGTTATGATTCTGCTTTATTCGTCTAAAGAACTGATGGCAGAGTTATCTTTCTTATCGTACATGTTGATGACATGGTGATTACAGGTTATGATTTATCTGGTATCTCTAATCTCAAATACTTCCTTAGTTGTCAGTTTGAGATAAAGGATCTTGGTTCGCTTAGTTATTTTTAAGATTTGAGATTCCTCTGTTGCAAATGGTTACTATCTCACTCAAGCTAAGTATGCTTCAGATCTTCTTGCATAAGCTAGTCTTAGTAAGAGCAAAACTGTTTCCATACCTTTGGAAACTAAGTTCGGCTCACACCCTTGGAACACCTCTTGCTGATGCTATACTCCGTTGTCAGTTGGTTAGAAGCATTATATATCTTACTATTACTTGCCCAGATATTGCTTTTTCTGTTCATTTAGTGAGTGAGTTCATGATTGCTCCTCATTCCACTCACTATGCTTGTAATAACCTGAATTTTTTTTTCTCAATTAATTTGCTTAAGTGTGGTGGTGATATTTATTATAGTAAAAATCTGAAAAATTGAGCAATTGAAAATTTTTGGAATGATAAAAATTAGTTGGAAAGATTTTCAGATTTAATTCCACTCTATGTGAGAGTTTAATGTAGAATTTCTAAACTTTTATCCAAACAATTCCTAGCCCAATTACCTAATTGGTCCAACCCAAGCCCATTAACCCATGGGTCAACCCTTTCCTTTGACTCACTTCAACTCACTTCAACTCACTTTATCACTCATTGAGTTGACTTATGAATAGTAGCTCTAAATTATTTCCCGGCAACTTTATTTTCCATCTTCCATACATCTCTCACAATCTCTCAAATTTGGTGGCTAATTAGTCAAAAAGAAGACCCTACATTGATGACTTTAAAGCATTCTTCCAAATTACTTACCTAGCATGATTTAGACACTTAAAGCATCTTTTAAATAATTTTGTTCAATTTGTCAAAAAGCTAGCATGATTCCCGGATCATGCCACCTCCATACATCTTCCCCAATACTTTTCTTAAATGATATGGTTAGATAGTCAAAAAGCAAGCATGATTCTTGGATCATGCTACCAATTGTATATGCATGATCTTACCTTAGTTGATTTGAAGCATGATTATTTTCTCCACCAATAATTTTCTCTACACTCCCATGATTCTTATAAATTGTGTGCCTTCAAAGAGAAAAAAAATAAAGAGAGAAAAAATATATAATTTTTATCAAGTGTGGTTGGACATTTGGTGTTATTTGGAGGAAGAAGAAAGGCTTGGAATTTTCCAATTGGGTGGTGTTCAAAGCTCAACTCCTTTTTTCCTTCACAGGCTTGGTCACCAATATCTTCATTGAGGTAGGATGACGAACCTCCTTAAATTTATTTTTTGGATTTGAAGTATGAAACTTGACTATGATAAAAAAAATAATACTGCATATTGGGGGTAGGGAAGCCGAAACTTTGACTGATATAGCCCAGTATACTAACAGCTTTTTGTTTGTAATTTCTGATGTGTTCTTGATCCTTAAAATGGTGGAATTAGGCTTCGGCTAAAACATAAAAGTTGTAGCCCTTTAAGTTTTCTTTCCAACCCAAAAAGATTTGCATCAATCCGATTTGTGAGTCAAAAGTTATGCTCAAAATACTGAGCACGTGTAAAACTGTATCTTTTGAACAAACTGAATTCAAGGCTGTTTTTTGCACAATTAGACCTTAGAATTTTTAAAAGTGTAAAACATGAAAGTTGTAGGTTTTAAAGTCTAGTTTCTACAAATATAAAGTTTATAGATATTTGAGTTCTGCTCTATTTTATATAAATTTTCTTTTAAGCTGCTGTCTCTGCTTAGCCTTTAATTGATGCTTGTTTGGATTTTTTTTAGAATACTATTTTTAAAGATTTATTTAAATTTCCAATCTCCTTCTGTTAATTATTTTCATGTTAATAAATTCTATTGATGTGTAATTTTATTCACAAGACCTGATATAGTAAAACACTTATACTATTTGATATAATACTGAAATGGACTGTTAAATTGATGCTAATTAGTTATTTTCCAATTGATATGAAATTATTTTAAACTGGATATTATGCATCATTTATTTATGGTAACTGACTTAGATAATCAGTTTCATCATAGATATTAGGATGACTTATTCAAACTAAAATGGCTAAGTAGAACCAAGTATTTGATAAAAATGCCCAAATGAAACAATGGACTTATTCTTTCCTCATTTGGTCTTCCTTAAATAAATTTGATTTATTTTCATTGATTCTTTTAGGCATTGTTTTGTCTACCTAGCAAGTTATATAACTATATCTTTATGATTAAGTGAATTTAATGAAACTTATTTAATACCTTCCTAAATATTGGAATAATTTTTTTTTGGATATTTTTGGATATCTTGAAGCCGAAAACCTATGATAAGGGTTTGATTATAAATAAGATGATGATTGGAAATTTATTCAAATAAAATAAAACTTATAAATTTTTCTAAAATTAAATATAAGCCCGAAGAGCTATTTACTATCTTTATATTCCATAAAATAATAAAAAAAGAGGCAAAAACCGAGATGGAAGCCAATGAGGTTCGAACTCGCGACTTCAAATCGCAATTAGGGTCGCCCGCCCACTAAGCTACCAACCTCAGCTTAATTAATATATCATCAGAAATAATTTTATTCTTATCAAGGCTAGTACGGCAAACTTGTCAAAGAATTAATTAAAATACTAATTCGAATTCTAAATTTTTCTAGTTACTTGCTACTTGTTAATTTACATGTGGTACCTACCTTTGTGACAATAATGTTGGTGATTATGTTTAATCTTTAGTTTATTGTGAATTATTATTAAATTTTGTATTGAGATAAAATACTTAAAGTATACTGTATGTGACTGAATAATCCCACTTCGGATTCATCACCCAGAAACATTGCCGGTTGTTATTAAAAATGTCTGATTGCCATACAAGATACCCTTGCAATGCCAAGGGGTGAAAATAAATTTAAGGCACTCAGTGCTAAAGTCATTTTTTTGGCAATGGGGTGATGGGTGGGTAGAAATGGCCTTTTAGATGGAGATGGGAACATATGCATTTTATTTGGGAGATGCTCCCTTCTGACCTGGCCAGTCAGGTAGCCAGTCGCGACGGCTAGGTTTTTGGTGGGTGACACTGTCGATATGCATTGGATGCTAAGCCCGTAAAGTCATTGGTTCCCAAGGCTGGGGGTAGAGGAGGATAGGAGTATGATTATCCTAGGAGGATTTAGATTAAACTCCTTTACCAAATTTTACTATGACTAGCAACCTCTCTTGTTTATGTATGAATGATGTGTTAGAATTATTTAATTATATTTAATTCCTCTTGATGAATATTTAAAATATATATATATATAGATATGTGAAACTTGTATCGCTATGGGGTTTGATCCCGAGATCTTGAAGATCTGAATCTGAGATCCCTACCACTGCGACACAGACTTCATTGTGGTACACACATCAATATTTAACTATTTTTACATATAAGTAAAATAGTAGTTATGGTGACGGTTTCATCAAACCGTTATAAGTATAATTTATATTATTCAGTTGGGATCTATTGAATTAATTGTTGCATAAACAGTATGCCACCTAATCACATTCACTCTAGTGGGTCACCTAATACAGTGTAGTATTACAACCAATGCATATAGGCACCTAGGAGATTCTGATTACTGGGCTTTAGTAGCTCACCCTTTGTGGGAATATTTTTTTAGGATATTAAGCACAGGGATACTAAAGATGAGCTAGAAATAGATTAATTTCTCTTAAATATTCCATCAGAAGAGTTATCTATTTTTTTCTTTCCTGCACAGAGCTGGATGACTTTATTTTTGTGGTCTGTAATAATAATTGTTGGATGATTATAATTATTAAGTTTAGACCTAATTTGCTTTTATTTGGTATGCAATGTTAATCACGTGGTTAGGACACTTAGATGGCTCTGTAATATTTTTTTCTATCTCTATTTTGTGCCCTGTAGTTGAAATCCCATCAAATGATTCAGTCTAATGACTTATAAATATTGTTTGGGATAAACAAAGGATTTTGAATATCTTAAATTTTTCTTGCGGGTCAACCCCAGTTTGGAGGAAAATTTTGGGGTGTGATAGCGTGTTATTATCATCTTATTTTTATATCCAACAAATAAATCCCAAGTCACCCTTGGACATTCAGTTATGAAAATCCGGGGCGTGACAATGCTGCTATGCTTTGTATCCTTTATTACATCAAGAGTACCTTATTTTATGGCCTTCATTACTTTACTTATTCTTCTTTAGTGCTTTGTGATAGAGATTTTAACCAAAAGACATGCTTTGTGTTTTAGTATTTCTATTTTATTTTAATGAGAATTCCTTTTTGAGAAATGAATGCCATTTATTATATTTGTGCTTGTGTCTAGTATTCACAAAGAGTATCTGATCTAGTATGTAGAGTACGGCTTACACACATAAGACTAGATCATCAATTCTTTTAGAACACATGTTTTAGATGGAACTAGACACACCATCAATAGAACTGTAGCACACATTTTTATAGGCCTGTCTTGACTACGAAAAATGATTTAGTTCTAACTATTTGTACTAGTATACTTTGTGTGTATTAAACTAAAACCAATTGAAGTAATTATTTTATACTGACTTTATATAAAATAATTTTTATGTTATGTTTGTTATGATTACTTCTACTCTTAATTCGAATTCTATTTTTAGACACGTGGATATGGTGATTGTTGCTTTGATTACACAAAAAAGCAAAATTTTAATAATGAGTCAATAAGAAACCAATTAAATTAAATTGTCAATAATTAAATTTAATTGATGCATATCTGTAATCTTAATGTGGTTAGATAAGAATATTTTAGTATTAAGGCTCGAAAATATAATTTCGAATATGATCAGAAGTGTAATTATAATTCTTTAGTGGAATGAATTATAATTTACGTGATTAAACCTTAGTCCGAGTGGGATTAGGTGATTTAATTATGTAAGAAGCCTTTTTCATATTTGCTTACTGGTCCTTACTGTAACCCTATAAATACTCTCTTTGTTAGCAACTAAGGTTACATTTTTTGAAGTAAGATTTTATTCTACACTTGAAAAAAATAACCTAGAGTTTGCCAGAGATCCCAAAATCTGATGAGAGAACGATATTATTTTTGGAATATAGTAAAAAGCTGAAGGCTGAGATCGAGCAGTTGATTCGAAGTCTTTAAAAATTTAGAATACTGTTCTATCGAGATCAAACCAGAGAGATTTTGAAGGTATGATCTTCTTCTCGTAGACAAGATGAGAAAAGTTTTTTTTTTTTGTTTTTGTATTATTGATATACACTATAGCCATGATCTTGGAATTTTTTGCATTCCTTAACACTTCATGCCTATTTTGATGTTTATTGGGCTAGAGATCCTACTAATTGTCGGTTTACCATTGGTTTCTATTTCTTCTTGGGCTCTTTCCTTGTTTCCAAATGTAGTAAGAAACAGACTCTAGTTGCTCACTAAGTATAGAAGCTAAATATCGTGCTCTTACTCTCATTACTCAGGAGATTCTTTGGTTTTGCTAGCTTCTCACTGATTTGGGCATTTCTTCCTCCAGTGCTACCATTATTCATTGTGATAATCGTAGTGCTATTTAAATTGCTCACAATGATATCTTTCATAATCGCATCAAAATATATATTGAACTCGATTGTCACTTTATCTACCAACATGTTACTCGTGGTACTGTTCATCTACAACCAATCTCTTCTACAGACTAGATAGCTAACATATTTATAAAGGCTCATCCTCTAGCACACTTTATTGTTCTAGTTTCCAAACTTAAGGTGGTTAAGCTAGTTAATGCTTTACCACCTTGAGTTTGAGGGAGATGTTAATATATATCAATATTCTAGTGTATATCCATATAGAATTATAGTTTGAATAGGTTGACAGAGTTTGTGTTTTAGTTAGTTTTTACTTGCAACCATTTTCACCCTATAAATAGCGTTGATTTCTCTTAATATAAATGCAACGATATATATATAATTCCTATAATATTTTCTCTCTCTTTATTTATTAAAAAATATATTACCTAATAAAAACCTTGCTTTAGAAATCAGATCGACCATTTTAGTGAAGTTTTCATTGGGGGGCAGGGGTTGATTATCGTGGGTTGTTCTTTGTATAGAAATAATATTTCAATTAGCAGTGGACTTATAAAGTGCACAGTAAAATTATGAAATTAAATAAATCGTCTTATAATTTTAGTATTCTTTCTTATTTTTTTCATTTTTTTAAACATAGATGTAACAGAGAATATTATATTTTTTTAAACTTTGTACTCAAAATTATAATAACTCCACTATGTGCTTTTATTTATGAAATTTTTGTTCTTTTTATTTTTTGAAATTAAGTATTAATGTATCAAATTAAAACTTACTTTAGTCTTATTATGTTTTAAAGCTCTATTTTGTAATTAAGTGAGTGGTTTATGCTATTAATATAGCATGATTATTTGGATGTATTTAGGCATGTAATCTAGATTGACTTGACCCTTATTCAACTTGAGACCTTTGTCAACCGACTGATATTTAAAAATTGATCTTACCCCTCTTTTCCCCTTGTCAATCATATCTGGTAAAATCCTCTTGATTTTGATCCATTGATCATATGTATTTTTAAAATTATTTAAAAATCAAATTTTTATTTTTATTGTTTATTTTTGGAAACTATTAGGCATATCATTTGCATTTTATAAAATAAAAAAATTAAATAATTTTTGTATAGATTAAAAAATTAAAAAAATAAAATTTAGGTAAAAAAAGGTCATGTACATAAAAAAAAAAATAAATTATTTATTTAATTTTACAAAACTAACTCCAAATTATAAAATTATAAAACTAAATACCACACTTGTTAATTTGTATGGTAATATCCTTATTTTGATATGAAGTCATCTCAATTCCAGGAGTTGTCTTCTTCAAAGAATTATATTTTTTTTAGAATAGAAGACAAAAGAGAGAATGAAATCCAAGACCTAATAGTGTTTTTTTTAAGGGAACCTATTATATTCAAACACAAACTCAAATATGAGAATGATAACAATGTCAATTGATATCTATTAAACCCATTTTACAGCAACAAAAAGAATGGAATGTTTTGTTTTTATAGAGAACCGAGTGTACCACTTAACTGGTCATACTACAGATTCTCGTAAAAAGTGGGAATGAATTTATATTATATGTGTGTAATTTTTATTAATTCGACTATCAAATAATTCCTTGTATGATGATTAAATCAGAGTTGTAGGCCAGTCTTGCCTGTGGTCAGCCACTTATTTTTACATAGAAATTTGTTGTCATTGCAAAGCTTACCGTGGCTCGAGTGCACTATCAAACCTTACGACTTAATTTTATTTTCCACATTCTTTATTTGTTTAATACTAATTGAATAATTAGTGATTTTAAATTAATAAATTTAAAATTAAAGCATAATTAGTAGAGCTAATTAAACATAATAATGTGTAAAATATCTATACTATTACAAAGAAAACATTAGGGGTATTAGTGACGTCAAAATATTAATGAAGCTTAAATTTTAGTAAAACATTTATTTTTCTAAAATACCTTTCAACCTTTCACTAAATTCAAATTTTAAATCAAATGACTTTTAAAAACTACCTTTATTAAGTCATCTTACAAATTTAAAATTTTAACCACCATATTATTTTACTTTTATACCCCTTGTTAATTAGACAAATGAAATGATAATCTCACAATTCCGTATGAATACTTCTAGCTTTAATAATTACAACTAAAAAAATGGTGCCATTTCATCTTAAAATGACGACACGCTATCATAAATAATATCAATAATTAATTTTCATGATTATTTTAAATTTATGATGTTAAATACAAAAATTCATAATTAGATTTCCCATATAAACTCACAAAGTTACATTGGAATAAATCTCCCTCATAATTAACTTTAACACTTTTAGCTACAAATTTATGAGTACAATTACATTAGTTTTTAATAATTACAAATAAAGGAGTGGTGCTTTTATATTTTAAAATGATGGCGCACTATCATAAATAATGTCAAATAGTTACTTCTTTTGTTATTATTTTAAATTTATGATATTAAATTACTAAAATTTATAATTAAATTCTCCATATAAACTCACAAAGTTATATGGGAATAAATCTCCTTCAGTAATTAACATTAACTCTTTTAATTACAAATTTATAAATACAATCACACTAGTTTTTAATAATTACAACTAAAAGTAATAGTGCCACTATATTTTAAAATGATGAACTATCATAAATAATGTCAAATAATTAATTTTTTTGGTTATTATCTTAAATTTATGATATTAAATTACTAAAATTCATAATTAAATTCCCCCCATATAAACCCACAAAGTTATATAATAATAAATCTTCTGTTATTGGTTATTTGTACAGATAGGGTTGTTAATGGTTTGGGTGTCGATCGGTCACATCTGCAAAATTATATTAATATGTGAGGTTTTATTTCAAATTTGACAAGTGTGCTGGTTTTTTATAGCATAGGGTTGAGAAAAATACCTTGAATGGAAAAATGAACTCTTTAAAATTTTCTTGATGCACAGCGGAAACACCTTCTTTCAGCGATTCAGCCTTCCAAACTATTCTCAATTCTCTCTCTCTAGATGAATGTGTATGGTCACTTTTTCAGATCCATTGGCTTATTAATATATAAAATATATTTTTAGAGAGAGAGATACAGAGTTTGTATCAGAGAAGATATCTAACTCTAGAGATTATCTCTTATCCACTCTCTCATATATCTTATCTATATATATTATCCTAATATTTATTTAGAATATATGGTATCTTGAGAAAATCTCCCAACCATATCATCTTATCTAAATATATATTATTATCTATAATTTAGTACATAAATAAATTATAAATAATTAGCCAACTGGACCTGGCCCATCAAGATAAAATTAAGCTAGCTTGGGGACTGAAGGCCCATCGATTCCTAGCTCCAACTTAAAAGATATTTGGGTCTTGTTATCTCATGACAACTCATTATCTTTTAAATTAACCCAGGGCTATTCCAATAAAGGCCCTGAGCTGCATTTTAGTAGTCTATGTTGAAATTCATTTATTAAAACAACTTTAATAAAATGAATTTTGGTCTTAGACCAATAATATCCATTTAATTATCCATCCATTATAAACTCGTAATTAAGTTAGGCTAAATGTCGAGTTTCTTAATTACATATTTACCCTAAGTCTCTATTTATCTTAATTTTGATCATTCTCAATATTTTCATATTTGTAAACAATTTACAAATAAATATTGTTATTCAATAAACAATTTATTGAATAAAACTGTGACCACAAATTTAATGATCAAAAAGATAAATAGCTTAGGTGAGCATATCAAAATGGATTTCATCTTGTAAGTATATGTTCCCACGATTCATGAAATTAAATCTCTAAGTTATCGAGATTTTGACCATTTATAAGATCTCACTCTGTGATAACTCAAATAAATTTAATTCATAAATGTGAGTCCATTACAAACTCAGGATTAAGGTTTATTAAATTTATTAAACCTTAAGTAAATTATGATTTATGACATTTATTAATCAATCATAATTTACAACAGTTCTTTCAATATGTATATCACATATACATACTAACTTTTCTACTCAAAGTCACCACTTTAGTAATCAAGATAAATCATCCGATTAAGAAGTAGAAAAGTTTCAACTTTAACGTAATGAAATGCCCATTTCATTAATAGCTGTGAATTTATTTTAATTTATAAAACTTGTGATTTAAATCTTTTGTATTGGCATATTATGCCTAATACTTAAATCACATGCTTTAAAAATAAGGGACATTAATGTATGCTTAAATAAATAAATAAATGTTTTATTATATCCAGAAAATAAACTAAAATAAAATGTCATTACATAAAAACATGCTTTCAAGGGCACCAAAGAAATATAAATCTATCAAAGTGTCCTTGTAGGAACTTGACAAGTGTCATTCATGGCAGCATGGGAGGATATGATCCAAGTTAAAAAATAATAATAATAAGTTATCAAATTTGAGGGATTGTTGATGGTCGAATAAAAGTTCTCTACTTTTGTGTTGCTTTTGTTTTTTATTTGGAAGATTAACATGTGTTATATTTTTTTTGGTAAATTTAACTATTATTGGGGGTATTTGAATTTTTTTAACCTTTTTAGTGCTTGAACATTAAAAAATATATTTATATAAAAAATACAAAATATTGTTGATGGTACGACACATGTTTTACTTTTTTTGATAAATTTATAGTAGGTCGGTTTGCTATTTTTATGGATTATTTTGTCGTGGTAAGAGTATTTGAAAGATTTTCTTTTTTTAGTGCGTAAATATTATTTATTATCTTTACATTAAATGTTGATATGCTTATTTTTATTTGTTATAAACTTAAATATATTACAAAATTCATAGTAATACATGAAAATATTTAGATAATATATTTTAGTTTTAAAAAAAATGATAATAATAGTAATTTTTTTATCTACCATAGTAATAACAATAAAAAAATAAAATTTCTATCTTTTATCTATCAAAGCAAATAACATCGTAAACAAAAGTGATCTGTATTATACTTCTCCCGTTATTACTCGTGAAGAGCTCTCTGTCCCATTTTTTCATTATACTGATATTATATTCAAATTTTGGCTAAATACTGATAATTTTTAATATTTAAAAAAATATTGTTAGTTGAAAAAAACACTCTTTCAAAAAGTACTTTTAAATGATTTTTTTTTTTTAGCTGAGAAAGCACTATTTGAAAGACTGCTTTTAAAAAATGCTCTTTCAAAGAATACTTTCTAAAAATGTCATGTCAAAATGTATTTTTAAAAGCACATTTTCAAAGAATGCTTTCAACCTAATTATAATTTTTTTTTTTTTTTTTTTTTTTTTTTTTTTGAGAATGTTGTATATTATATGCAAATGTGATTAGCTGTACATATAAAATGCACAGGGTTTAGTTTTTTTTTTTTGCCCTGATTTTATATTTCCTTTTCCTTTTTTAGGGGAGGCAAATTCTTCTATGACCTTTGAGAGTTTCTAGAAGAGCACTCTCTGACCAATGGTAAAATCCTATAATTTCTAGTTCTAAAGTTAATTTTAAAATATAAAATTAGTGCAATGTGGGACTTAATTGGTTATTAATTATTTATTTGAATTTAATCTGACAAAATCCTAAGATTTCTCTTTTATAAACTTTTCTCAAGTGAATTTTTGTATATTATTTAACATGTAATATTCAATTTTTTTTAATAGAATTGGTCCTATCTCATTTTTGGCTCATTTTTAATAAATTTAGAGAATTAAGTTTTGATTTTGTTATTTAGAAATTTTTTATAATAGACTATTTTCTAAAATTATTTTTTTTAAAGTATGTATTCTATATTAAATGTAAATGGATGAATATATTGTGTATGATTGTTTACTAAGATTTTGGCATTTTCTCAACTTTAATTTTTAATTTTGTTTTTCAAGTAAATATTTATTATATTAATGCAACAAAATAAATTTAATATTTAATTGAGTTTTTATGAAAATATCCTTCAAACTATACCTCTTTTTTTTTTTTTAATTTCGTACTTAAACTATCAAACACACTTATTATATATCTTCGAACTATCTAAATTTATTTCCTTTAATTCGAATACTAACTCTACCCATTAAAGTTAATGAAAAAATTATCATGTACAAATCATGTCACTTTTTTAACCCCACCTAGGGATATAATGGTTAATTCATATCTAATTAGATTAACTAATTAATTTAATTTAATTATTTGGTTTAGAAGAAAGAAAGAAAAAAAAAAGAGTGGAAACAAATTACTTTTTTTTAAGAGAAATATGTAAACTCCGTTTGGTAATGTTTATATTTACTATTTTTGGAAAATAAAAACTTAAACAAAAAAGGTTTTTTTTTTTTTGTTACAAAACTTTTTCAACTTTAACAATTTATCCATTTTTATTGCATCGTATTAAAAAGAATTATTTTATTTAAATATTTTATTAAATTAAAATTATTTTTTAATAAATAATAAAATTAATTTAATTTTATTTAATTATCTAAATTAATATGTAATATATTCTATTAGTATTTTAATAAATAATCAAATCAAATTAAATTAATTAGTTCATCTAATTAATTAAATTAATATGAAATGTATTTTATTAAATTATTTTTAATAAATAATTAAATTAATTAGACATAAATTGACTATTATGCCCTTAGGGTGAGGTAAAAAAGGCACATGATTCGTACATGATAATTTTTCTGTTGATTTTAATAGATGGGTTTAGTGTTCGAACCAAATAGAACAGAATTAGATAGTTCGAGAATGTAATAGGTGCGTTTAATAGTTTAAGAACAAAATAGGAAAAAAAAAGATAGTTTTGGAGGATATTTTCATAAAAAACTCTATTTAATTTGTAACAAGCTAGTTAAAATTATAACTATATTAAAAGTGCTCTTTGAAATGGTGTTTTTAAAAAACACCTTTTAAAAGAGCGTTTTAAAAAACACTTTTTGAAAAAGGCGTTTACTAAAAGCACTTTTCAAAGAGTACCTTTTCAACTAATAATATTTTTTTAAAAACTAAAAAATCATCAGTATAAAGCCAAAATTTGCTTAAAACATCAGCATATCCCAAAAAAAAAAAAAAAAATAGTCCCCCAAGTAGTTTTGTTTCAAAGATCAAATTGTTTTTCCCTAAGTCATCACCAAACTCTACTACTAATACCAATCAATTTCAAAACAATTTCCAAATATCTCTACGGTTCAACTACAAATCCATCAAAATCTCCACTCAAATTAAACCCCAATAATAATACTTACAGTATCAGATAAGTTCATACCCGATCGCAACCTCTTCATCAATGGCTCTCTGTCTTTCTCTATATACCCATAACTGAATTTTTTTCCTTGTGTTGAGGTTTTTATTCAAATTTTGGCTGCATATTGATATTTTTCAATATTTGAAAAAAATACTATTAGTTAAAAAAGCATTCTTTGGAAGAGTTTTTTTTTAAGCTGAAAAAGCACTCTTTTGAAAGTGTGCTTTTAAAAAACTCTTTCAAACAATAGTTTTAAAAACACCATTTCCAAATGTGTTTTTTAAAAGCACCATTTCCAAATGTGTTTTTTAAAAGCACCCTCTCAAAGAGTGCTTTAAAGGGTGCTTTTAAGTAGTTACAGAGAGAAAATGTTACAAATAAATGTATATATTGTTTATTATATACAAATGTGATTAGTTGTACACACGGAATATATAAGTTTTTTTTTTACCCTAATTTTTTATTTTTAAAATTGACAAGTTAATTGTTGAAATTGTAGGGCTGAAATTGTTGAAAGAAAATTTGTTGAGTTAAACTATTTGTGGCCCTAGGAAGAAAAATTATTGGGTTAATTTTTTTTTTTTTTGGCAAATTGTTGGTTTATTTATTTATTTTGCAAATTCTCTTATGATCTTTAAGAATTTCTGGAAAGGCTCCCTTTGACTCAAGGTAAAACCTATAATTTCTAGTTCTAAAGTTAAATTTTTTTTTTTTGAAAGATAAAGTAATTTATTGTTAATTAAAATAAAAATAAAATACAAAATTTTAGAGGCATACCCCGCAATTACAAGGAACATAAATTCTGAGCATCACATTGAATGTAACCAAACAAAACAATACATGTGAATCGAACCCAAACCAAGGCAAAATACACCCAGATTTCAATGTTGGAAATGCATCTACAGATTTGCAAATAGATGCCAGTCCAATAAGGAAATAAAATAACAAAACCAGTCTACGGAATGCTCCAAAAATTCAATCCAAATTTATACTCACTTACCGGGGAAAAAAAAAAGAAAGAAAGAGTGCTCCAAAACAGTCCGAAGATCAGCAGCCAAACGCAGCTCCAACTTATCATTTCACAACACCCCAATTCCCTAGCCGAATATGGCAGACATGGCCAAAAGAACATCCACTGCCGCAGTGCGAAGTCACCAAGAAAATCATTTTCCACTAGCTAAGATAACCAATTACGAGTAGTAAATAGTCCCCAGCAGCATCAACATAACCATTCTACTGTGATCAGACTCCACCGCAAGTATCGCATGCATAAACCACAGAGCACCATCTTCAATAGCTGCAAGGCACCAAATCCACTGTGAAGCATCAATCTGAGCATTCCCGCTTCCACAGCACACAGAAACACCAGGACATGAAGACCAACAGCAGGTAACAGTCAACATCTTGAACCCAGCAACAAACCATAGCACATAACCAGCCACGAACAGAGATCCCAGTAGATCAGCACGCCGCAGCAGAACAGTCATAAACACGCCAGCAAACAAACCGAAGGAATATACCATTCTCAGTTGATCAATTCACGTGGCAAGCCCCACACCTGAACCAAATGCCCATTTTGCATGGAGTTAGCAAGAGTGCCGCTACTGAAAAGACGCTGCCTAACCATGTTAATAATTGGGGTGGTACGAGACAGCACATCCACTTAACTATTATCATACATCCGGGAATTCCTCTCTCTCCAAATAGTGTACACAGATGCCCCTAATCAAAGTCTTCCAATAAGAGAAACTAAGGATTTGTCCTTGAAAATACTGTTGGCCATAATCAGAACATCATCCCATGAAGAAATAGAAGCTGGAACCCCACATTTCCCCAAGATACAACTCCATATTCTAGCAATAAAATTACACCCGAAAAATAAATGGTCATGAGTCTCCACTGCTGGACGGCAGAAAACACAGCTTATATTTTGGATCAATCCATAGGAGCTCAGTTTATCTTGAGTGGGAAGCTTTCTCCTAATAGCCATCCAAAGTATAAAGGCATGTCTTGGAATATGAAACTTAAACCGTACTAAACCAGCCCAATTCACTTTAGGATGCTGCTCTCTAAGAATATCCCAGGCTTCTTTGACCGAAAACGAAGTTCTAGCTTTCCCATCCCATAAAATTTTATCATTTGTGTGACAATTGGGAGGCAAAAGACTAGCAGTTTCTTCCTTAATTTCCATCAGCCCAAATGACTTTACAACCAGCCACCTCCATTGATTTTCATGAATTATCGCATTGACTTTAGCTTCCTTAGGCAACCCCGAATCATAAATCACCCTAGCAGTAGCAGAATTGCAGATGGGTCCCCTCGGTGACCAAGCATCAAACCACAATGATGTATCCAAACCGTTCCCAACAGCATGAGAGATGAAAGGTTTAATCCTGTCCCTGAGTTTTAGCAACTTTCTCCATGTCCAAGTGCAATTCGGAGGAACTTTAGCAATCCAAAAATGGCTCTTGGCTACCAGATTAACTCTAACCCAACTTACCCAGAGAGAAGTAGCCGCCGGTGAACAAATCTTCCAAATTAGTTTTGCCATCAAAGCCATATTCCAATCTCTGATTTTCTTTAGGCCTAGTAACCACATCCCATGCTACCTTCACACCTCTCAATTGAAGAGAGGTACCCTTCCATAAAAAAGCACGAAAAACATTCTCAATAGACTTGGTAACACAAACCAGTAACATGAAGTGAGAACACCAATATGATTGGACACTGAAGTGAGAACACCAATATGATTGGACACTGAATAGGATGGATTGAATCAACCGAAGTCTCCCCGCAAGGATAAAAAATTTGTAGTCCAATTCTTTACTTTCCTTAGGATTCTACCTTAAAGGTCTTTGCAATCCACTGCCCTCAATTTAGAAGAAATTAAAGGAACCCCCAAATAATGAATGGGAAGAGATCCTTCTTGAAACCCAAGCAAAGAAACCAAAGCCTCTCCAAGAGTAGCATTTACCCCTTATAGAAAGTCATGATTCTTTGCAGGATTTGGAGTCAAACCAGATAGATTGGGAAAAAACCCTCAAAGCGTCTTGCATTACTAACACCAAATCCCTTTCCGCCCTGCAAAATAACATTAAATCATCAGCAAACACAGATGAGTAAGTCTCGTTTTACGACATCTCCAGTGATACTTGAATAGATTAGAGTCGGCCACCTTCTTCCTTATAATGCAGGACAGCATCTCCATGCATAGAACAAAGAGATATGGAGAAAGAGGATTTCCCTGCCTCAACCCTTTCTTCCCTTCAAAATAACCATTAAATTTGCCATTGATATTCACAGAATAGCGAGGAGAGATAACACAAGCTTTAACCCAAAGAATGAATTTAGCTGGAAAGCCTATCAAGGCAAGAACATCCCATAAGAACTCCCATCTCACCGAATCATAAGCTTTCATAATATCCACCTTCATAGCACACCTTGGACTGCCAGTGTTCAAATGATATCCTCTTACTAATTCCTGAGCCAGGAGGATATTATCTCCTATCTGTCTTCCACTTCACCAAAGAAGGCAACACCTTCTTAAGTCTTCCAGCCAATATCTTCGAAATGCACTTATAGATAGTGTTGCAACAGGAGATAGGTCTTCGGAATCAAAGTAATGACCGTTGAATTGGACTCCTTCAACAGATTCCCAGTAGTGAGAAATTCCCTCACTACTTTAGTCATGTCCGTCCCTATAACACTCCAAGCACTGTGAAAGAACCAACCATTGAACCCATCAGGACCCAGAGATTTATTAGGATGGATGCTAAACATAGCTTCTTTCACTTCCTCCTCCGAAATCTCAGCACATAGAAGATTCCGTTGCTGCTCATCAATTGCACTACTGCTGAAATCACTAAGCAATTCCACCCCAGCATAGAGAGAAAGGCAATCAGAACCCAGCAG